>JASJOG010000030.1:1222500-1822500 GCA_030142905.1 Heliopora coerulea | reverse complement strand
TATCTCGTCACTTGTGACTCTTCAACGACTGTACATCTCCGATTTTACAATATTTTCTTGGCCGTGATTCCGCGAGGCGACGTCTACGCGAGCACCAAGTGCGACCAGTCCTTTGGTACATGCTTTTCATGAGTGAACAGAGCAACAGCTCTTCAAAATCTAATTTCATTATTAAATTCTCTTCTCTGGACGCGCATCACAATTCTGTCTCCAAATCTCGTTCCACGTCGCCTTGTCGTCTTGAAAAAAATCCTTTCTTAGTTGGTGGAGGGCCTTGAAGCATTGGGACTTGATTAAAATGAGAAATATTTATCTAAACGAAAAACAAGAACGATTTACATATTATAAACAGAACGATTAAAGAGAATACTTAGTCACTGTTAGCCTGTATTTTATCGCTGTGAACGTTTAGATACATTTCACGAAGACTGACGTATAATATCTGACAATTAAGATAAATGTTCTGCCTGTCGGAAACTGTCCCGGTTGGTGGGTGTGAGGTACGAGTGACACAAGGGAAAAGGGTGTGATACATTTGTCTCGTGGTGTGGGTTTTTTTTTTCTTTGATGAACCTTAATGTAAACGTGTGTTATTAACAATGCCTTTAAAGAAACAATTAGGTGAACTTGACGCCAAAATAAAATCTTTGAATCTTCGCCTGAAGAAGACACCAAGCATACTATAGAAGAACCATAAACAAGCCATCGGGAGCCGTCAGCCTTGCAACGCTTAAAAGCAGCGTTATTCTCGAAGCTAGATTGACAAAAATTCACAAACGCAAACTGCTTACCTTGGACAATCCACAGTATGACAAACTCATAGAAGAACATCAACATTTACGTGGAGTCGTCATGGATGAGAACATACCCGAAGACAAGTTACACATACATTTTAGTCTGGAAGCCAATGAGTATGCAAAGATTCATAATCGTACACAAATACGTGTTGGTAGACAAGGAGAACCCGTGGCAGAACTTACACGTTTTGGATGAGCAATATGGGCGCCCGGTGACGAAAATGGTGATACAAATGGTTTCCTAGCTATCAACTCTTATGCTGATTACGAACGCTTATGCGCACTCGATGTCCTAGTAGAAGAGGATCCGCCTACGGGAGGTCAAGAAGAGGTGTATCGGGAATTTCAAGGGCAATTTATTCGTAATGGGCGAAAAGGATGGCACGAAACTGGACTGCCCTGGAAGGGTAACCATCCGCCTCTCGACAACAAAGCTGGCAGTCTTCGTCGCCTAACGTCGCAAGTGGCCAAACCTCGGAGAATTGGAAAGTTAGAAAAATATGATGCAATTATAAGCGATCAAATTGCAGAGGACGTGGTTCAGCCAGCACCAAAGGAGGTGAGTAGGACGGAATATTAAATGACCCATCGAGCCGTGATCAGAGATAATGCAGAAAGCACCAAACTTCGAGTCGTCTATGACTGTCCCGCACGAGCTGCGAGTGGGAAGCCGTCTCTCAATGACTGTTTGAATTCAGGGCCGATTCTCCAGTACAAGTTGTGGGATGTTCTAGTTCGCGAATGGCTTCATCCGATTGCGTTGGTTGGAGATTTACGGAAGGCGTTTCGACAAGTACGAGCTGAAGAAGAGAATCGCGGCGCCCTAGATTTCATTGGTTACGAGACATCGGTTCAACGAAAGTCCAGACCCTCAGATTTACTCGGGTAGTATTTGGGCTGACGTCCTTTCCCTTCCTCCTACAAAGAGTCATCGAGTAACATTTGAAGAGATGGAGTACCCGTCTTCCAGTTAGCGTGGCCAAAATTCTATCTAGTCTTTACGTGGATGACCTAACTTCTGGTGGAACCACCATATCCGAGACCAAGAAGCTAAACAGTAAGAAGCACTCTAATGTACCGGAACTTGAAACGGATCAAGCAGGAACAGTCGATAGTGACGTAGACATCACCTATGCCAAACAGCAATAAGGAACAACCGCGAGTGATGGATGCAAACTACTTGGTTTATTTTGGAATAAAACGGCTGACACGTTAAACGTCAGGATTCCTGCAGAGGAACCTGCCACTACTAAGAGAGCCATCCTGAGAAAACGTGCTAGTGTATACGATCCCTTAGGCTTTATGTCACCCGTAATACTTCAAGGCAAGCTCATTTATTGTGAAGCGTGTGAAGCCAAACAACCGTGGGTACCATTCGACCGAAAGATCTTGTGGCGAGGAAAGTGTGGGAAGACAACCTACCAGAGAAGACCACAGTTAGAAGAAGCCTAACATCTCTCCCTGAACGCATCGACAGCATGGAGTTACACTCATTTGGTGATGCGAGTGGACGTGTGTGTCGATGCGTCCGCATACGCTGTCGTACGTCAAACATCAGGAATGACGCAAGGGCTGGTAGCTCCTAAGGCACATCTGGCCAAACAGGAACCGACGATACTAAGGCTCGAGCTGGTTGCTGGTCACATGGCAGTCAACTTAATCCACAACGTTCGCCGTGTCCTCGATTCTATGCCTGTGAACTCGATGCACTGTCGGCTGGACAGTATCGTTGCACTTTACTGGATCTGCAGAGGAGGCGAATACCGTCAGTTTGTTGCCAATCGCGTTCGAAAGATTAGGGCACTTGAAGTCAACGAGCGGAGACATGTCCCGTCCAACAAGAACTCAACCGATCTTGAAAGCTGTGGGGGTTCAGTCACTGCGTTCCTTTGGTGGGAAGGCCCGGAACGGTTACGTAGATCTGATTTGTGGCCACCCAATCTCAACACAACACCAACCCCTGAGTCAAAAGCTGAAGCCGAAGTGTTCAAAAAAGTATTAACGAGAACGACGGTGGAAGAACCAGACGATGAGTTTAATGAACTATTGGCTAAGCATGACCTTCAGAGAACCCTTCGAGTTTGCGCATGAATAGAACGATTTCTTCGAAACTGCTGCCAAAAGGAAGCGAGAGATGATGGACCGCTCACTACAGATGAGATAGAAAGACAAACTACCTAGTGGATTCGACGAACACAGTCGCGAGTGATGTCTTCGCCCCAATACTTCACTGACAAGCTCCACTTGAATATTCAACCCAATGCAGAGGGAGTACTCGAGTGCCGTGGACGTATCCAAAGAGCGTTATCCTATCTTCTTGACGGACGGCAACCCGTTCACCAAGAAGTTCGTCGAGAGAGCACCGCCACACTTTACTTGGGGTAGTTGGTCTAACGATGGCGTGCATTCGGGAAGGATATTGGGTCCTTCGTCTTCGCCAGGTAAATAACTAAATCGTACAGGGGATGCAAACGCTTCCAGTCGATTGCCTTACATGCTCCGCCTCCTGGCTTGTTGCCCAAGGAAAGAAAGGGAAGGCTCGACACCATTCAAGGTCGTGGGAGTCGACTTCGCCAGTCAGATAAGATACAAAAAGTCATCAAAAGTAGAGAGTAAAGCCTATCTGGTTTTATACGCATGCAGTCTGTCAAGAGCTCTGCACTTAGAAGTGCTACCTGACCTGGAAACTCCTACCTTCCTGAGAAGGCATAAGTGTCTAGTGGCTCGCAGAGGACACCCCGCAAAGATGTTTTCTGACAATGGACGTACCTTCATTACAGCCGGCTAAATGGCTGAAACAGATAAGAAATGATGAAAAGTTACAAGCCTATGTCGCGAACGAGGAAATACACTGGCAATTCAACTTAAGCCGAGCCCCATGGTGGGGTGGCCAATTTGAGCTGCTGGTGGGCGTTTTCAAATGTACTTTCTTCAAGACAATTGGAGGAGCGACTTTCTCATGGTCAGAATTAACCGAAGTCGTTTTGGAAGTTGAGACCCAGCCAAATTGACGTCCATTATTCCCATGTTGAGGAAGGCATTCAACTACCTGTCCTAACACCAGCATCTCTTCTGTTCCAACGATTAAACCACCTGCCTGAACAAGAACCCTGGAGAGAAGAGAATCCTGACTTGTGGAGACGAGTAAGGTACTTGAAAGCGTGCAAAGATCCTCAGTGGAAACGATGGACTCGAGAATATTTAACGGCATTACGAGAGCGACATCGTTGCAATCAGAAGAACAAGCCAAACTCCCTTTGAGTTGGCGACGTGGTTATCGTACGTGCTGACAACAGAAATAGAGGGAGATGGCCGCTCGGTATCGTGGAAGAGCTATTTTCCGGAAAGGATGGAATAATTCGAGCCGCCAAATTGCGAACTGAAAAAGGACACTTGGAACGACCCATGCAGCAACTCTGTCCCCTGGAATTAGCGTGTGACAAACCCGCAAGTGTAGAGAAGAAAACGGAATTGAATCCTGATGCAACTCCATTCCGTCCTGAACGATCTACCGCAATTGTTGCACGACTACGTATCCAACAAGAATTTGAAGACAATGACAATTAAGATAGAACTTTAAGAAACTTTATGATGATGTTAAAGTTAAATGTTTTGTTAGGAAAGACTCACATCCTTAGTGCTCTTTGTGATTGCAGTTTCCTTTAGCATGTACTTCCTCTTGAAAGCACATGGGGGAGGGTGTCGGAAACTGTCCCAGTTGGTAGACGTGAGGTAGGAGGGACATTTGTCTCGTGGTGTGGGTGGTTTTTTTTGGCGAACCTTGATGTAAACGCGTGTTATGAGTGCTGTGCTTCATCATTAAACTAAAGCGAATAAACTGGAATAATCGTGAAAGTGTGGGCTATTTCTTGTGTTCCGCACATGTCGGACCACGAATTCTGCAATATATCATCACATAACGCATTCCCCATTACATCATGATATTGCACTTGGTCGAAGCCATTAACTTTCACTACGCTACACACGGTGTTACACAACGCCACACCACACGGACTATTACATTCAACTACACCTCACAGGCCGATGAACACCACTACAGCATACTTCACATCATCCTAGCAGCCCAACGGGTGATGCTGCTACTATCAGTAACATCAGACTGTTGCACAATGTTTTATCACACTTGCAGTTGAACACTGCTTCACCTCACCAGCGTTTACACACTGGATCACGATCTTTGCTTTAACAGGCAACTACACCACACATGTGGTTACTCATAACTACATCACGCATGCTGTTACGATTCCCTACACCACGTGCTGTTACAGACCGCCACAATACATTTGTTACGCACCGCTACTCCACACAGTCACTTGCTGTGACACTACTTCACCACATCGCTACATCGCACTTGCAGCTACCTCCAAATCATACTGGCTGTTAGACACTGCATGGTTTGCCACGCTTGCACTTACACGCTGCTTTACTGCTCTAGCGGTCACTCACTGCCACACCACACACGTGATTGCACACCAGCGACAAATCTCTTGTTGTTAAAGACTAAGGTTACATAGCACCACTACTACAACAATCTTGCTGCAATACACCACTTCAACACATAAGCTGCTGAACACAATTACAGTAAGTGATGCAATAATTTACTTGGATTAACTTGGAGGTTGAATTAACGTAGAGATAAAAAAAAAAATCACCACAAAACGTTTAAGCAAAGTGCAGTAATTCGTCATTTTTAATGAGGTGGAAATTTTCAGCGTTTAGTAGAATCTTAGCAAGTTTAATTTTAACTACCACTGGAAATATACACGGCAGTCAATGCTACTTACTGTGGCCGGTGCTTGCATCCAAGGTTCACCGTCTATCTGCATTGGAAATTCTTTCTTGGTTCTGAAAAGTCAAATAATAGAAAACGTTCGAGTCTAGAACAAAAGTTCAATGTTTTGTCTCACCCCTGTCGCTTACTTCATATCCAAGTGTACGAAGGAACATCCTAACAGACCAAGTGGCAGAGCAGTGAGCTTTGTCGAGCGAAAAGTTGTATGGAGAAACGAGTATTCAAGATTACGGCTATGTCCAATATAATTTCGAAATTATTAAAACCATTTTTTTTACCATGGGTTCAACCAGGACTTCCGACAGTAGGTAAACGCAAGAATTTGAAAGATTATTCCTGATTAAGGAGATTTTAGTAAGTTAAAAACGCTCGACAATGCAACTTACAAATAGAAAAATTCACTTGCTACTAAGAATTCATATCTCAACTTTTTTCGGAAAGAAATTTTCTTACTCTGTTTTCTTATTTAATTTAAACAGTAACACATCAGAAAACTGAGCCAAAGAACTAGGATTCATCTTTTGGTGCCGTAAAAACTTTGCGAAAAGCCTGTACATAGTGCCGTTTTGTCCACTTAATGTTGCTTTTCTTTTCGTGTTCTTGGCAATGAGTTGTCAGTCACTAGAACACGAAACAGTCACAAGCTTTAGTACACGCTTCTCCCCCAAAAGGGCTGGAACTCTTCGAGGACTTCTCCCAACTTACTTTATGGTGACGCTCGAACACTGTGCCAGTCTAAGAGCATGTGCTCTAACTCCTGCGATAATCTGACCCACATAAAAGGTGTTTTCGAGGCCAACAACTTCAAGAAGTCCATCTCCAATATCTAAACACCAAGATAATTAAAGATTATTTAACCAATATTATGCCGCTCGAAACTTTCAAACGAGAATTTTGCTTTGTATTTATTCAAATTCGTGAATACCATTTTGTTGAAGTAACTAGCAAGTGCATGGACATTAGTTTTCACTATGTGTGAAAATCGTGTGTCTGTTTAGTGGTGAGGCGTATGTAGTGTGCATTGCTGTGAACCGTACAAACTTAGAAAAGTTCTGTAAGCTCCCGACGTTCATCGTAGCAGTAACCTTTCTAATCGTTGATAAAACATTCTAAATACCGACGTACTAAGAGCGTTTACCATTTGACAAGTCTGGCCAGTCCGATAAGTCAATCGTAAACGCACCACGTAAATTCCCGGAACTGTTTCTGGCTCGACTAGTCCTGCTCCTGGACCAGGGCCAGATTGTTCTCTACAACAGTTAATGCATGAATGTTTTTAAATTTTTCAAACGTTGTATCACTCATCCTGAAAAATGGTATTTTCTTCTTTGAACAACTCAACAATGAAATATAAGAGGGTCGGCATAAGCTTTCATGCAAACTTTACGTGTAAACCACAAAAATGTTCTTTTTCTGGCCATGAAGATCAGTGAGAATCAGCTCTCAGGCCAGCCAGACCTGTAAAATAGTAGGGCCCCAGTGGTACGCAATGGTGCGTGTGAATTCATCATCGAGCCCTAGACATTTTTACAAAAAAGTCAATGTTCTTAAAGATAGCAACGACATAAACCTCATCGTGGCCATGTCGATATTCGAAATACTTGAAGTTTGCTGTGTCTTTCTAACTATCTAACCCTAACCTAAAAAACAATATGTGCTATTCTTGCGTCCATCGACATGGATAAGAAAAAGTGTTATACCTTGATCAGCCCAGTCAAAATCATCCTTTCCATTGCATTTCACCTTTTTATTTTTCTTTTTGGTTTTCTTTTTATCGACTTCTCCCCAGAGATTTGTTCCACCAGCATAACTTGGTATATTAAGAATGGCGATACCTTCTAAATTCGGACCAGATGCTAAATTTAATTTCTCACCATCGCACTGCAATAAGGTGAAAATTACGTCATTCATTTGTTTGATATACATAAAGAAATCTATATAATACTACTGTACTTCAAAGTACGTCCTATTCTGTGCTACTCTTGCCATCTATAAGCTATCCTTCTCTAACTTGTACGTGCCCTGGTCTTGCAGCCACTGGAAAGGAGGTGCAGGACACCTTAAGTTGAAACAACGCAAATAACGGAATTTCTTGCCCTGCCGGGAACTAATGAGCAAATAAAAAGGATAAACAGAGTATTTTTTTTTTCCCTTCAGTCAGCAATCTTCAAATGTCAGATAACTCAGCATCACAAACACGGTTTTGTCATCCGGTTTATTTTTGTCTATCTTTTAGACTCTACTAGTGGCTGCTATCACCTGCAAATAACTGCAGGAAAATAATGGTTTCCTTATGCGCATTACCAGGCAACGTTCCTTTCTTTCAAATAATGTTCTGCTCATTTACATAATCTCCAACTTCGCATACAAACATGACTTGAAAAAGATCACTGGTAAATGCGAAATCCTAAATAAGTAACAGAACGAATGATTCAACAATTCTACTTCATCACCCTCTGCGTTCTGTCAATACAGGCCAGTCAAGGAGTAACGCTCAGCCTGGCAGTGTAATCACCGCCACTGACTTAAGGGGGCTTTCAGTCGCAATGCAAGAAATGGTTCGTGGCATGGCCGAAAGCTTGAAAGCTGTAAAACTGCTCATAAATCAGCCCAATAACGAGAAGTTAGGTGATTAAGATGTGCTTCACTATAATGTACTTGAATCAGCAGCAAAAAAGCAATGTTCGTACGCTTCTTTATCAAAACTCCTATTTTCAGCCGGTGGCACAGCGTGGAACCACAGCTGGCAAAGAGAATTGCTCCTAGAGTATGGATCCATAAGGGACAAAAAGATTACGATTTCCATCCTCGACAATACTGCGCTGGAAATTCAAACTGAGGCCCCTTGTGCACCTCGTGTTCCAAAACATCTAGCGACGAAAGTCCATAATTGGCTCAATTAAGATTTGGGGAGGAAAAAATCATCACAAAACTCCGGGCTTATAACTGCCCATGCGAGGAGTTGCGAAGCTTTGGTCCCAGTGAAAAACAATCGACTTATCTGGAACAAGCTAAAGTCAGAAACTTGATCATCTCATCTGGATTTCCAAAGAATCCAAAATGTAATCACAAAGTCAACGATTGTAATGGTACAGGTCACTGATGGTCTACGTCACTCATGGCCGCGCCTGAAGGGGAAAAGAATCTGCATGATATCGAAGACGTAGTGCGTAAACGGATAGACGCAGTGCATGGTTTTAGTGTCGTACGTCAACTACGAGCTCAATATGAAAAGGCGCGATCGCCTTAAACACGAGCTACACCAAAGATTATCAACCAACGTGTTCTCCATCTAACCCTTTTAGATCATGGTTGTTTGGGTATGGTTTATCCAAGTCAACGAAAACCACGGAGGTGAATGAAGTTGGGCAGCGCGTCTCAAATGTTCGAACATTTGGCGATAAAGCGTATCAACCCCGCCAGAAACTCCCACGAGATGCACGACAAGGACAGGGGACTTTTTTCGACCAGCGTAGGTTCACTCCCCACATGAAACGGGTGAATGCCAAGCCACGACAATGAGAAGTCATACAAGTAATCAATCTTTAAATTCTTTATCAGATTGTGTTAATGCCAAAATAGGTGAAAGGCTAAAGCATTTTTCAGCATAGTCGAAAAGGCATACGTCTGATATAGATCTATTCTGGACTGTGTTCAACATCGATATATCGAGTTTATTCTTCAAATCCATCCAAAACACCAATACAAACCAAAGAAAATTTCATTCCCCGAAAATGGACAATAGCTTATTGACTTGGAAATTACAATCGCGGTTATGCGTAAACCTTTGTGTAGAACAACATCTGAAAGGCACAGAAACACTCTAAAAGCGGGGAAGGAGCAACTGTTTATCACCTTCAACAAACCGCACAAAAACAATCAGCGGAGAAGCTACCAACGATGGGTTCGAACTGTTATGATTAAGGCTGGGATTAATGTGAACGTTTTCAAACCTCACAATACAAGGGCAACATCAACGTCTGCTACTAAATAATGTGAGCAGCCAATAAGTGAAATTTTTAAGGTGGCTGGATGGAAATCTGATTGTACCTTTGCAAAATTTTATCACAAAACCATTATGCATAAGGCAGATGTAAGCTAATGAAGTGTTAATAATTTAAGTTTGTTTTAAAACAGAGCAATAGTAAAGGTGTTTTTATTGTATCGAGAGCTTTGTCTTTACCTTGGTACGGACTAGAATTGAGATGGTGGGAAGGCCATGCTTTGAAGTCTCCCGTGAGGTAGAATTAGGAAATTAAACTAGACTTACCAGTAGGTTGATGTTTGACTGAGATTCAACCGAATCACCCAGAACGCTTAGGGATTACACGCCCTCCACATAGATAAAATCCTCTCACCCTGATCTCTGACGGTTTGCCGTACCCACAATCTCTACCATGAAGACTGAAGTTGCGAGGTCGCTATGCTACCTCACGTAATTCCTAAGTGCTCTTGGTGATCCAGCATTATCTCAATCAAACTTCAGCTTACAGGTAAGTCTCCTCTAATTTCTTAATTATTGGACTGAGTTTACAAAAAATGCTGTGATTTGTTAGTGTCTCGCAGCGCCATAATTAGCCTCGTCTCGGTCTTGGGCACCAGTAAATTATCGACCAGATTGCCACAGTACACTCTCCGAGCGTATTTTGCTTGACCTTTTCAAATAACAATTTATTACTATTTATCACATGATTTGAATTTGGCGGGAAAAAAGGCAAACGAGCATTAATTAGCTGACTTGGCCATTGCGATTGAGGACTAATGTCGAACTAGGATACTCTGAAAAAGTTTTCTGAGTTTAAGACAGCTACAGAACCCGACATCTTTTGACCGACGCGTGGGGTACTCTAACTATTGAGCTACACGGTCTCAGATGGAAGACTATAAAAGTTACATCAGTCATCTAGTTCGGTGTAGGTCATTTCAACTGGAAAATCTCATGGGCGATCAGAAGGTAATGGGTGCAATAACGGACTGGGACATACGAACTTTTTCTGAGCAGCACAAGAGACTTCCACTACACAACAAAGCCAACCTAACATATTCTTCACTTTGTGACAATGCCCGGGTAGTGTTCATAGAGCAATACGAATTAAATCATACAAATTTTCAATAAGTTGACTTACAATAAGCTCGATATCCTCATGAAGGTTCTTACACGTAGCTGAAAAGTTTTCTGATGTACCACATTCAAAATAACGAAATTTGTTCATGAACCTGGTAAGAAAACAGAACAGAACAGTAAAAAGTAAAACGAGATTTATAACGAGCAAAACAAAACACGAGTAACATGTTTCTTGGGTATTACAAGCCAGAACTCAAGTTAAACTTAGGCCTGGTTTACCACCGGAAAATGGTCGAATCTAATTCAGAGGATATTAATAGTTCGGTTAAATAAGCGACAACATCTGCGCATATGTAAACCAGTAACTACAGAAACGATCATAACAACACTTATTATTTATGCACTTAATTCGATACGTTTTTACGGCGTGGTTAAAAACCGAGACAAATTACAAATATTGCATCTGTCCTCCTTAGACTGATACAACGTCTTTGACGAATTTAATTTGTAGGGACAAATTTGTACAACCTAGTGCTGTTGGAGTTTAATTGCTTTAAGTTAAATTCGTTTGAATTTAATTAGAGGATTCTGCAACGTATATGTTAGGGAAAAGTACTTAAAGAAAAACCTTAATTTAGGTTTGTAAAGAGTCGATGGATTGGTGTAATATGATACTCAACAGAACTGCATAAGATTGAGCAGTAAAAAACGACAACAAGGACAAAACCAAGATGTCTTACCTGCTTTTAAACTTTTCTGGATGCTTTTCCCGTTGCAAATGAAAATTAAGACTAATTGAAGCATCCTAAAATAACATAACGAAAAGGCAATTACAACAAATTACAATGTCTTAGAGAAATGAGTGGTTAATATATGTTTTACATTTTTCTACAGTTGCTAAACAATCCTATACATATTTATTAGACGAATGGACAAATTTAAATTATTTCATTTAAAATTTTAATCACTACAAATTTGTTTTGTATGGCAAGCGGAGCTTACCACACTCGTCAAGTGACTGTCGCGTTTGATGTTTTCATCGCGTTTGAAAACATCAAACGCGATAATCACTTGACGAGTGTGGTAAGCTCCGCTTGCCATACGAAACAAATTTGTAGTGATTAAAATTTTAAATGAAGTAATTCAAGATTGTCCATTCGTCGTACTATTCCGCTCCACCCCAATACAATACAGTATTGTAAACTGAATATTTATATACACACAGACTACAATACTTTAACATATTGCTGGACTAAAATGAAAGTGTGGCGGACTGTTCGGCAAAAGCATTCTATCGATTTCATTCTAAAAGTTATCAAAATTATCTTATCAAAACTATTACAGCCTTAATATGATAGGAGATCCTTACCACACCAATCGAGCAGTAGTTGTTGATGATATTTAGTGGTATTTGGTCTGACACCTCGGAGGGATCGGAATGTGTAACAGAAATTTCCCACCTTAACAGAATATATTAGCCATAAGAAAACGGTATAGCGTTACAAGATATTTAACCGAAGAACATTCAGTATATAAATAACGTATACGTCCAGAGTATTTAAATTTGACTGTAGTGAATTTCAAGGACTTACTCGTATCCTCAATCGTTAACGTAGGTATAAGGTAGATATTTATCCATGTCAAAACTAATATTTTTAGTGATTTTACTGTGGGTTTTTTTTTGGGGGGGGGTTAAAAAAACTAGTAAATTGAACTTTCCACAGCCAAACAAAATAGCGACAAATCAACGACTTTCTGGTAACAGTCACAAGTATTCGAGCAATTGGTTTCCATGTTATTAGCTCCGTTTTGACATCCACAGTGCCCTCCTCACCCAGTTTCATTCCACTGTGTAAAAAGCTTTCCTCTTTTTTCATTCAGTCCTATTGTTTTCGGACATAAACGAGTCCCAACATGGTAGTTATTTGCTTTCCAGTTTCAAAGAGCGTGGGCAACTATGGCAGCGAAAAATGGTTCCAAGACAATTAAGGTGCTTGCATGTCTCTATTTGGGAATGCTTCAAATTCAAGAGAAGAGCAGAGTTTAGTCTCAAGTGTTCCATTACAAAGTTCCATTAGCCTTTTGACCAAATTCAACTTAGAGTTGTATTAAGCGAACAAATGCTTTTATCCTGATAATTCCACCCAGTAAATCATCACAGCACGAGAGTGAAATTCCCTGTCCCAAGTTTGAGTGATTTAAAGTTGGATATCTAAATATAACTAGTTTGCACAAGCACATTGAAAAACTCAAAAATATTCATGCACGATCTAACCTTTGATATATTATACAGAAACAAAACAAGACCAGATAATACTAGAAGTGATAAAGCAATTGAGATACCAGGCCATTTTACCTGGCTATAATATCACACGACGAGAAAGGAACCAAATTTGAGGTGATGGTGGTGTTGCTATTTACGTATAAAATAATCTAGTTTCTCCTATTCGAGGAGACTTAATGTCTACTAATCTTAAGGCAATTTGCACAAAGATCAGCAAATCTAAAAGCAAATCATTATTGATAGCCTTGTGGTACATAGGGCACCTGCTTTAAATAGATTTAGATATAACTGATTACAGCTATAGAATTTATAACGCAAGATGTGCTATTAATGATGTATAATTCATTTATGCTACCCAATTCTAATTATTGCTCTACTGTTTGGCATGACTGTAGAAACACTCAAGACCGACAAACTGTTCAAATTACAAAACGGAGCTGCTTGGCTGATTACGCAAGCAAAATATCTTGCGTAATTGAAATTTTATTATCCCTAATGTACTGCAAAATGGTGTTAATGGTCGTCTGTTGGCGCTATAGAATGCTCTTTGATGCAAATGGTTGCCTACTTACACTAATGAATGTCGATTGAATAAAATGAATGCACTTTTGCGTTAATGAGTTTGAAGTTGTGGCGTTAATGATAGTATATTTTCGGTAATGGACAGCAAAAAGTGTAATATGTTATTAATGGCAATTAGTTTTAAAGATGATGAGATGTTTGTCGTACAGCTCTTTGGAAAACATATTGATGAAAGGTTACCGAATTTAAATATGTTTAAATAACGACAACAACAACAACAGTGACAGTAACAGAACAATAACAATAATGATAATAATTTTAAAAAATTAAGGTTATATCACAGAAGAACGATTTCTGAGCCTCGGGGATCGAACAAGATCTTTCTGGTGACCGGAGAGAGTAACAATGAAGCTACCGAGACTCGCCTGTCCAGCTAAAGTCCAGGTTTGACCTATGTCCTGCCAATGCAGCAGTCCCTTTCTACCTACCATCCGTGATATCATCAAGCTCCCACATCTAAATTGTATGTAATATTAATCTCACTGAACATCATTATGATATCGTGGTGGCCGCATAGGCAGTACGTATGTCAAACTCGAATCCAAGCCTGCCATCTAAGTCTTGGTAGCTCAATGGATAGAGTGTCTTACCAGTCATACGAACGAAGTGGGTTCCCGGGTTCGATCCCCGTCTGGGGTTCAGGAATTGTTTTTCTGAGATTTAAGCATGGCAGCCATTTACATATCGTTGATTGATTACATATTGTTTTAATCACTCTTAAAATATCAACCTGTCCAGTGTGACGATCGAGCTCTGTTCGACCTTAGTAAGAACTTTAGAAATCCTTTCTCCTTCATACCCTGAAAATAATTCGTCATAAAACGAAGGAATGAGTCAGGTAAAAATTTAGGGTTAGCATTAATGTTGAGGGGCGTTAGCCTCCACTGCAGGCTGTGAAAAGGTGGAAATCAATCTCACGTGACATGACTGAGGGGGACTAAATTGTCACGGCTCGTACCCATTGTACTATATACAAAATGAGTGGCCATTCTGTCATGGTTGTTGCTACATCAAAATACGGAATGGGCACGAATCTTCCAAAATAGTTCTAAAACTTGTCCTATGTCATCCTTGTAAAACGTTTTTGACGATTGAAGAAGTAATAACAAATTAGTTGTACAAAGAAGACTGCGACTTAGAAGGCAGCAGCAATGTTGGTAAATATGATACAAAGCCGATGTTCTATTAATCAGTTCTGTGTTATCTTTACAGGCAACAAATAAATATTAATTTACCTTGTGTTCTATTTCTAAATTATTGATGAGCTTTGGAAATACATATATACATAAAGATATACATATGTATGTATATGTATATTTACATGTGATTAAACATATATGTACATACATATGTATATATAATCACATCTTTTTGTGTTTTTTGTTGTAACCTTGTTCTAAATTTGTTTTCTTTTTTGGTTTTCTTTCCAATTTCCATTAAGGAAAAGAATCGAATTCACATCAGTAGAGTTATTTTTTCTCTTTTCATTTTTTTGGTTTCTAACACATTTCATCTTATGCTCTTCCCCAGTCCTCTGATGTAAACTTTGGAGGTGGGAGGATCTGAATGGCAGGGGGATAAAAGATTCTCGGTAGTTTGTCAATTGCAATTGTTAATTTTGGTTGCTTTTAAACGACTTTCACCAAACAACTAATTTCTTCCAGTAATAACAAGAGCGATTTGTCTAACGTAAATTTTAGGCTCCATTGCAACCTTTACAACTCGTCAATTTTTTCGCATTCGCAAGCGATATGATGGAACGACGAGTGGTTTCATATTCGTATTTCTGGTTTATACCACGCAAACCACCCTCAAGTTACGGCACCCTCTCGACTTTCTCACCATTATCCCGGTTAGTGGAAGGTCGACTTAACCTTTTAAAGGTTGAGTTCGTCTTCTTTTGTTCATCGTCCTTTCATTGTTTTAGTTTTGTTTTCATATTTGTTCTTTTGTTTTTGATGTCCTGTATACAGACCGCTGACCCTCAAATGGTTAAATACTTAATATTCACCGAAGTTCGACGGAGTTATTCGTCGATGGATTTGTCAGGCTTACTGATTAATTAATTAGTTAAGAAAGAACAAAACATCGAAACAATGAAAGAGAAGAAAGACAGGAAGAGCGAAAAAACGAAGGAAGGAAGGAAGAAAGAAATATTTAACTAATTAATATTGTTTCATGGTGCAAGAAATGCATCTAATTCTGGCGTTCCCAACTGGATTTACAAGGTCGGCCATAGTAAATTCCGTATAGTTCCAGTGCGAATATTGAACATTATTAAGGATTCAAATGCACCTAAATGGCCATGTGTACCGATTATTTTGTGGATACAGGCCACTTTGGCCGAGTAAATTGAAGAAAAAGTTTACGCAAATCAGAACGATACTGTGCCCGATTTACAAATACAAATTAGGCAGTGGTTTCCGTTGTTTTATGTGCGTGAATTATTAACGAAGATATATTTAGTTCCAACAAGTCCTCAAGTTTACCATTATTTCTTGATCATTATCGTGTCATTGAACGTCTCAATATGGCGTATACATATGTAAGGTAAAAAGTTAAAAGGTTTATAACTGCCATGCCTGATCTCAGATTTGGAATTTGAGATCAACCTTTTAACTTTTTAGCTTATTTATCACTGTCTACGCAGTATTCTATTCTTATGTTGTTGTTGTTATTGTTATTGTTGTTCTTGTTGTTGTTATTGTTGCTGTTGTTATTGTTGTTGTTGTTGTTGTTGTTCTTGTTCTTGTTCTTGTTGTTGTTTTTGTTGTTGTTGTTAAAACTGTTATGTTATCAATTTACCAATGGGTCATTTCGAGGATGCAGTCAGTGGCTGATCACTAACGACTATACGAGTATTTCGCTGGCATAAAAGCAAATAAGAGAGTAAGATTCCTTCTCACCTCCACCCCAGCGGAGACATCGTGATAAATCATTGCCAGTTCCTAAAATAAATCGACCAAATGATTAATTACAATTCTTATGCGAGAAATAGTGTACACGACCAACAATCTCACAGCCTTGTTAAAATATATATTTGTGATGGACGTAAGCTTTCGTCGAATTTAGAAGCTGATTCCTTGATTTTATCAAGCCGCAGCACGGTTGAAACCAAGAAGTTTGTAAGGGCTTGTGGCTGAAGACTTTTGTCGTTCTCACACCTTGAGTACACGATTCCTGCTTACGATACGTTCCCTAATACTGTGATAAGTCCTCGAGACGCTTGCGAGTCAACCGTATATGCATCAGGGCGATTCGACCAAAATATTAATTACTATTTCTTTGCATGGAAAACAATGTGGCTTATTATAGAGTGAGTTACTGTGGTCTTTTTATAAAAAAAGATTCGTGTGACACGAGTTGCGAAAGGAATGTAAGGGTAAATGTGCAATGAACTATAAGGCAGTTCCACAGTTCCGTAGCAGCAGTTTTATCTAAGGCCTCACCTACATGATACAATTGTCGCATAAGATTCTTCGTTGTGATGTATGTGATTAAGTCATTCGCGTCTTTTGGACGAATTGCTACATTAGTGAGCGAATCAAAAAGCAGGAATTATGCCCAACGAACAACATCCAATACGCTAGGACGAGCAATCGGGTGAGACAATGGTATCGTGTAAATGAACCCTGGAAGTCTCAAAACATTCGTCACGCACTTGCTCCTAAAATGTCCCAGGACTTTAGTTTTGCTTGAAAACTCGAATTTGGCAACTTAAGATGTTTTCAAGATGTCTATATTATAGGAGTCAGATTGAGCATTTAATTGATGTGTCTATTTACTTACCAAGCGGTAAAATGGCAACAGGAGGTGAATGTGATAAACCAAGTCGATCTTTAAATATAAAAACACAAACAAGTAATCCAAAAAGGTAATCCCCTAAAAATGATATATTGTTGAACAAGAATATTCGGACTTATGTGTGTATTGGCCTTTGGATTAGAATAACTAAGATTATGTGAATCGGCATTTGTATAGATATACGGCCAATGTCCTCAGATCTTCACTATATAAATGGCAGCCATGATGCCTGTGGACTAATGAGTCGTGCAAACAGACTGCACATGAAATTTAATTGAATATAAATGTGGGAACCTGGCAAATGTCTCTAAAAAGTAGTGCTATAGACCGCAATCATAATGGCCGCCAATTCAAATATTCTTTTATGTGCATCTTAAGTAGCCTCACTTGCCTCGTTTGGAAGCAATGATTCATTTGAATTACGAACACGAGGACGACGCTAGAGAGGCTACTTAAGATGACATAAAAGAATATTTAAACTAGCGGCCATTATGAATACGGTCTATAACAATACGGATATAAAGTTGTGCAAAAAGAGAGAAAAACGAAAAAAAAGCATAACAAATGTACACAGAACTGACGTTTACACACTATTTCTAACATCTTCAGAGTATTTAATTACAGTTAATATCTGTAGGCGAGGTAACTTAGTGTAAGGCCGATTTGGCCATATGGAATTAAAGCTTACAGAAAAAAAGTAGGAATGGACAACGAAAAGGGTGGCGAAAAATATTACAAAATTAGACCTCACATCGTCAGGACTATTACAGTACTTTTAGTGTTTACATAAATCTGCATTGACTTTCATTCTGGATTAAAAGTGAATTAAAACTGCGTTTACATAGGAATTGTGTCTCAGGATCGAACAGCGTAAGAAACCTGATTTTTCATGATGGCGTCCGACATGTTCTGACTTCGAAGCATGAGATGTACTTATTAGAGTCCCACTCTACTCTATGTCCCAGCTTTTGCCTTGTAAAAGCTTTGAGGTCTGTTGAAAACATTTTGGTTTTTTTCGTCCTCCCATTTCCATCGTTCGTCCATAGATGTTTTAATAGACTTTGCCGCCATATTATTGTCTGTAAATGTTGAAAGGACGTATACGTTGTTCGTTGCTATCCTCCAGGTCACATTTTCCATTCTGGAATGAAAGCTCGGAATGCCTTTGCGTGAAACCAGAATGAAATTTCATTCCAGAATGAGAACCGGAATGGACTGAGTTTGAAATAGATTAAACGTAGTTCAGGATTCATGGAAACAACTAAAGAGATTTTAACAGAACCGGTATGACTTCAATCGGGAACGAAACTCAATCCGGAATCATGTAAAAAGCCCCTTATTGGCCCAGAATCCGTCTGGGCTTGTCAAACATGTCAACAAATCAATTTTTCAAACATAGTTATTTTCTCTCAGCGTGAAACTGCCCCTTATATCCTATATCCTTCGATGATTTGAAGTTGTTTTCAACGTTCTCTTGTTCTATATTACTGATTAGGAACAGCCTTTTCACAAGTGTTAATTAGTTCAGGATTGAAATATCGAATCTGTTCTCTCTAGCAGGACATAAATGTTCTGGGATTCGTTTCATAAAATAGGCCACAGGGCTAATGAACAACCATTTGATGAAATTCAAAAGGATATAATCCAGTGGTTTTGGTCAAAAGTCAGCGAGTGTTCACAGAGAAAGAAGTTGATAGATCATATCGACAATTTGTAATTGAATGAACGTTACCATTCCTCGTTGAGAACCCTTTCGAGTAACATGGCCTAAACAGCTCCCAGAATGCATATCCGTTTAATTTCAGTAGTAACAATTCCGATAGAAATGAAGTATTAATGGTAAAGAAGACCAACCCTATTAATTCCCTAACCTTAAAAAATGTTGCGAGAACAATCTTGGTAACCGGTCAACGTACAAGTTCGGAACATTCGTCAGAAATACATTATTTTCGAAACACAAACTTCACGAGTGACTAAATAGAGACCAAATTATCTCCCAAAAAGTTTGC
The DNA here is from genome assembly GCA_030142905.1 of Heliopora coerulea. Taxonomy (NCBI): domain Eukaryota; kingdom Metazoa; phylum Cnidaria; class Anthozoa; order Scleralcyonacea; family Helioporidae; genus Heliopora; species Heliopora coerulea. Next base: position 1,803,146 of record JASJOG010000030.1, on the reverse strand, counting down.
CCAAAGTTTTCGTAAGACTTTAACAGTTTTGAGTTCAAAGGAAAAGTTATGACGTTGCACTCAAATAAGACAATAATAGTTAACTTTAACAAAAATATGTGATTATTGTTCAAAATATTACATTGATTTCTCACCTAGAGCAGCTAGAACCCAACCAGCAGTACCATCCCCTCCACAACACAAGATGTGGAAGTTTGGAATGCTAGAAAAAAACTTTAACCTGGAAATCAAAAATTGAAAAACGGATTGCAAAAGCCTATTCAGAGTCAAAGTTATAACAGCTGAATTTTCAAGTAAAAGCATTCACACATTTCTAGCCCAAACGAAACAAAATTTGTTGGAGTTACGATTTGAAAGACTTGGGTTGAGAACACCGGCAAAATTTACCATAGCTAAGATATTCATAAAATGTATTTAGACAGCTTCAAGCTGTTACGAATGTAGGACTAGTTAAATAAAAATCTATGATGATAAATAACTAAATTAGTAGGCAAGGAGATAAAAGATAAATAGATAAATAATTTTATGAACGGATAAATGGATAAATTGATAAAAAGATCAATAGATAAATGGCTAGAATGCTAGAATGATGATAAACAATAATAGATAAATACGTAAATACATAAATATATAATTATATAAATATATAAATAAATATATATATATAAATACATATATATAGAAATATAGGAATGTATAAATATAGAAATATATAATTAGATGAATAAATAAGTGGATAAATGGATAAACAGATAAAGAGGTAAATATAATGAATAGGTACACAAATAGGTGAATACATTAATAAATAAAAAAATAAAATCAAAACAAACAAACATTCTAACGAACGAACAAACAAAACGAACAAAAGAATTTTGAGTTTCCAGATTGATAATGGACATCGTAAATTTCTAAGGAGATTAATTAGAATCAGTAGATTTATTATAACAAGTATGATAATGTTCTACAGCCTAATGGAAGATCACTTATTTTTCTATATAAACTTTTTTTTGGTAAGTACTGTAATAGTAAAATGGTCCCGAGGTTTTAAATAAAGGTTATTAGGACTATTATAATTTGACCAAACAAGGGCACATACCAACCAACGTGAGCGGGGGGTTGGGTGAACAGATGGTCGAAAGGACGAGCAAACGAACGAACGAACGAATACGGAAAAAATGCGCTCAAACATTTACGCTGAAGTTATCAAATTTGTGGCAAATTGTGAGCTGGGCAGTCATCGTATGAATATAATGGATATAACCAGGCCAAGCAACTAAATGTGAAGATTGACCAATTTTTGGAGCAAGCATGTAGCAAAGTTTTGCACAAAGTCTTTTGTGTTAATGAAACAAGTAATAAAGCAGGTGTAACGACGACGGTACAAGTTTTATTTCTTGATATCAAAGAGTTAAGTTTCACTGCAATGAGCGATCTCACGGAGAATTTCGTCGGTATAAAATACGGGTCGATCACTCTCATCACTTGACCATTTCGCCGAAAAATTGATAAAAAGGTTTCTGGTTATTCGCCTACCCAGGTGTTGGTCCTCCATCAGCAAGGTTGAACACTTGTCTAGGATTCAACAAATACTGAAACTTCCAAAGTAACCTGCAATAAATGAAAAAATTTTAGAAAATTTTCTTCGATAATTAAAGCGCCAAAACGACCAAGAGATCGTTCTCTCGATTTGGATCTTACAAATGGCGTTCTTGGTTTATCAACACCTCATTACCTTCCTGATATACTCTGGTTTTTGAAACATGGAAATGAGCTACTTTATGACTGTCATTCACTCTAAACAGACTACATGAAGTTTGTAAAATTAAAAAATTTATCCCAAAAAAATAAACCGTAGAAATTATTCAAACTTTTTACGTTTATGGTTCAACGTAAAATATACTACTCGGAGCAATATATGCGGTTGCTACGGAAACAATTTGGTCGCATGAATTTTCTAATGAGAAAACTAAATTTTCTGTTTCTCAGCCGTCGAACAGTGTTTATCGCGGTGCTTATTTAGGAAGGCTCGGACATACGTAGCCGCCGTGCTTCAAAGATTTCAATACTCTATGTTTGAATTGAAAAAAACAGAAATGGGGTTTTCATGTTTTAAGTTAAAAGCAATCTGAGACAAAAATATTATTATAGTAACAACCAAAGGGTTATGTAAATAAAATCAAAATGATAGTTTAATGTACTGAAGATTTGTAACTGATGAAAATGTTTAGCACGGAAATGTGTTTGACAACGCATTGTGCGGTTCTTTTACACAATTCGCTCCTCAACTAACACTCCTAAAGCAACGATGCAATCCACCATCTAAATCAAATATTAACATGCTAATGCCAATCGTTTACAAGCAGTTCATTCATTGATTCGAAAGTTTTACAGGACTCGTATAAACAACGACAAAGGGCCAAATCCTTAAATTTTGATTAATTTAATAATATTTAAATAGCGGTAACCCTTTAGAACACATAGGCATTAGTTGTTCAAAGGACAGTATCCTACCTAATGTCACACCTGCTGAACTACGACAGTAGTAATTACCAATTTAAAAATTCAATATATATAAAAACCCTAAAGATAAAATTAAATCATGAGGTATTCCTAATTAATGAGGCTTGATAATAGTTATTTATAACCAGTTTCCCTTGGCCAAACCTTGAACTTTTATAAATTTACCCCTTCTGCCTTGAAAAGCGTTGGATAGTTAATCCAACTTATTGTGTCGGAGTAACTACTAATTTTTTCAAGAATGAAAATTGGTTTCAAGTTCTTTCACTAAATATATTTTTTGAAATTTCTCTATATTCTTGTACAGAACAAACGTGGCAGGTCATTAAGTAGTCTATGGGACTTTACTGAAATATAAATGAACACTATGAAGAAAGAGCAGAACTCGCGACGTTTTATTAATGTGTACTATTTTTATTTTGAATAGTTAACTTTTTCTGGTTGTTCATCACGTATTTCTACAGTTCTACTTCATATTTTGCTAATAACTTTACGTTTTAACCAAAGTAAACTAGATTTTAAAATTTTGCTTTTGAACGGGCAAATACGGGACATGTCACACCGCTCATGAACCAATCAAATTGCAGGATTTCCGTGCTCGGATCAATCAGCGCTTCGGCCATTTAATAATTTGATTATAAGCTCTAAATTTCTATGACTTTATTGTTGAAGAGGGCGAAGTGAAAATCAACTATCATCTCGTAGAAATGGAGAGCAAATAGTCTAATTGTTTTAGTGGAAACTAATTCATTTTTTATAGTTTTCTTCAAATTTGTTCCGCAACACTAGGACCTCATTGCGTTACCCGCCGCTACTTGATATCTATCAAGCATTATAGATATACAGTAGTTTAGCCAATCGGGTTGTACTATTCGCATTAGACTACCAGAACCTTTCTACGATTTAATAATGGAATGAAATATCAGGAAGTTACCTTGTTCCTTGTCGGCCACCACTTTTTGGATTTATAAAGACGGCTAAAGGATTTGTGTTAGGAAGAGGTGTCACCTGTAATAAGAGAATGAAAGTAGTAAGGGCACCAAAACTAAAACCACAACAAGAACGCAAAGATAAAAACCATGACAAACATGAAGAAGGAGTAGAAAGATAGAAAAAACGAGATGAAAACGCAAAATTATAAGAAAAGAAGGTAAAAAAGAAGTAGAAAAAAACCCCATTAAAACGGGAGAAAAAGACGAAGAACTTCAACAGTAACCAGAAAAAAACAAAAACGACGACAGGCTGGACGACTAACTCCGATGATTAAGAAACACGGACTGAAAGCTGGAAATGCTCTCAAGAGTTCCTGTTTTGCACCCTCAACCCAAAAATATCGTTTGCTATTTACTTTGTGTTCCAATGGCTATAGACTGCCCTTCTGTGTATAATTTTTATCACAATGCCAAGGACATTGTAAAGATTTTCTGCTCTGAAACTTGAGTTTCCTGACCTCTTTTGGAATTCTTAGTTAAGTGTAGAATAATGCTTCCAAAACCTTAAAACACAGCTACACTATCCCAAGTTTTATAATGATTCATCAATGAATGCTAAATTATAGATGTTATAAACTCTGTCATATTATGAATGAAGACTTGTCGAGAAATATTATTTACATAATGACTGGCAGTTCTATATCTGGGTATATAAATACGAAGCGAAGGCAACTGTCGTTATATTCCGATACAGAACGGACCGAATTTTATAAGTTACTAAAAACTTGCTCTAAGTGAGTCATCTGCGGAAGGTTGCATATGGTTTCTAAAAGATCGAAAAGTAAAACTAAACAACAATATTGAAGTGTTTGTAAATGCGTTACAGAATTGGTAAACAATATTTAAAAAGGTCAATATCAGTAAATGTGATGCAAACACGATGCCACATTGATCAATTCTGTATCATATTTAGACACCGTTTAAACATTAATTTCCTCAGAGTTTTCTTCATGAATTATTAACGACTTCGAGAAAGATTTTTCTAAAGGTGATATGTAATACCAGGCCATTTTGGAAAGGTTTTCATACTATTGTAAAAAATTTTACTCGTTTTAAATAAGAATAAAGGTCTTGCATATCCAAAGTTATAAATAAAATTAACAATGATTTTGAGACTGTTTATATCTATTTATGTTAAAACAAACCACTTATTTCCCGGACTGACTTCCGATCGCAAAAAAATTACCACCTTCGGAAATTAATGTCACCAGGTTCGGTCACATCGCACTCTTGAGACCGTTTGAACGAACGCGGAAAACTTAGGCATTGTCCAAAGTTGAATGCCAAGTTAACCGTTCAGAACCTTAAACAAACCTGTACAGATGTTAAACTCTTTGTCATAAGTCAATGAAATGTCTGAATTTATCGTATACCAAATACTTTGGATTCTTTGAAACATTCACTTAAAAACAATTTTTGAGATAAAATCAACAAAAATTAAGTATTTACCTTTTGAGTACAAAAGTATGAGGACGTGTGACAATTTAATAGTGATTTTTTATGGAATGCAGCGTTCACCCAAGCTTGCAAGTGGAGAATAAAATGCTATTCTCTAAGAAAGAAGGTCTACCTAATATTTGCCAGTTACTACTACAAATCTTTTAAGGCAGCACTAACAGTTTCAAGCATTGAGTATTACAGATAAAACATATAATCAACGTCTTTGAAGAGATGGATTTGTTTCGCGTTGGACTCAGATCCTTTTTTGTGTATTTTCACACCTCCAGCTGGTCAATACGTCACATTACATGACATCTAAGCCTGAGCTGCAAGTCACAAAATGCGAATCCAAGTGAAATTAAAATTGGATACAGACTCAAATTTCCAAAAATAAAACAAGTCAATGACAATAACTTAACATTTTCCCTTTCGTCAAATGGTACCAGATTTGCAAATTTATATTACTAGAATCCTATTAACCTTACAGTAAGAAGTCAAACAGAGGTAGGTACTGGGAAAATTATACAACACCACCACCTCCTCAGCATCGACAAGATGAACATTTGTGTTCATTTATGGCATTTGGTTGGGAAGTCAAGAAAACCTCAATATGGTGTAATTAAATTTAGTCAATAAATAAGTAAGTCAAAGAAAATATAATTGCAAAAAATTCAAGTAACAGCTTTGTTGCCATAAACCATGAAGTGGCCGTTAGGAAGCTAGAAACACGCAGCAGCAACAACGTCTTACAATTTTCCTTGACTGCTTCAGGCATTATAGCTGCTTACGCATATACTCAAGCAATTACGAAATGAAGACGATGAACGAGAAGAAGAACATGAAGAAGTAGAAGAAGAAGAAGTAACCAACAACAACAACAACAACATGGTTTCACGAGAGCTACAATATACGTAACAGTCGAGGACTGAATAGATAAGGTATTGTCTGACTAACATGCGTAAGAAGGCGAACTTGCAATATAGTTAACAATTCGACAGCAGACTCCAGTTTTCTACCAGCAGACTGTAATGAGGGGGGGAAGGGGGGGGGCGAATTAACCATCGTCCCTAGAAAACAAGGATGATGTCAACAGGGAAGCCACATAAATTCACAGACTTGCGACATAAAATGATAAATATATACTAAAATTATTCAAAGTGCAAAGAAAAACATAATTCTCTATCATGAATGGTCCTGAAGAAGGAAGTCAAATGGTTATTTACTTTAATCAATCATTATTATTCGTCTTAAAAACATTCTATTGCGTATTAAACCCAAATAAAACTAAAAACCGTACTATTATTTGTACCAAATATTGTTATATGAGTTATTATTATTATTTAAATGCTTTCTAGAGATATAAATATTTTGTAATTTGTCTCCTATGAGAACAGTACTGTAGCTCAAAAACTTTTAATAAAACTTCAGCAACTTTTAATGCTTTATTTGATTCAGCCTGAGGTGAGTACACTTATACTTAGCTGGTAAAGGTATTCATCAGGCCGCCACCATAAAGTAAGTTAATCATAACAAACAATGAATGTGCATGATCACTTCATAACTGACGCTGACGTCATATATGATAAACCATATTCACCGCTTAAGTATTGTTTACAAAAGTTGTATGGTTCTACAGAATAACAAGCTTAAGTGCTTCCAATGTCGTCCTGTAAGTCCTCCGCCCGGCAGCCCATCTACCTAACCATCTACCCATACGTCTACCTAACCATCGAAGCTATAGCTCACCTGAATGGGCATTCCATCCAAATTAAGAACAGTATTGCTGGTTGATCTTGAGTTGTGCTTATCGCTTGTTTTGTTCTTATTCTATTAAGAAATAGCACATATTTCCAAGATACAGTTTGGCGTATATTGGCATAAATATAAACTAACATCCATTTGAAAAAGAGATTTTGTTAATCTGCTCAGCTTTCGGCAGGAATGGGTTTGAAACAAGTTTGGAAGTTATGTCCAAAGTACTGTATAAGTATAATACGTTTCACAACCTATGTAAACTGACCTAAAATAACCAAAGTAATTCTCTGACGAACAATTGCCCGCTTTTTTTAAAATAATCATGAAGGTATTATGTAAGTAACAATACCAAATTTTATCACAAATTTCGTTGAACAGAAAGCCGACATTCCATATGTAAAGTCTGCATGTTAGGGGCCACCAATAAGACTGTCACTATCAAATTGAGGAATTTTAGAATGTCCACAGTGATAGCATTTGATTCCCATAAACCTCATCCTGGCCTCAACACATTTTCCCAAACTCGTCACCCTTAAGGGCGGTCCTTAGGTACAAACATCAGAAGTAAGAAAAATCCTATCATTCAATCCAGTTCGAGATGAAATTTAAGATGACTACTGGTAACAAAGATTATAATATCTTCAAATGAATCAGAAGCCTGGCGCCAGTAGTTTTAATCAGAGAACCAACTTCCGTTTAGGTTTATTCTCATGCATTCGGTGGCGGATCAAAGATTTTGGAAAAGGGGAGGCCCAACCTACCTAGGGCTGGCAAAAGATAACAATGTCTAAACCCGTTTCAAGAACTATCTTTATGAAACCCAAACGTCTGTCAGCAATACGAAAAAACGATTTAAGGACAAGAATTAACGTTGAATGATCAAGTCCCAATATGAGCTTTTAACTTTGATAGGTGGTGAGACAGAAGAAGAATAGCTGTCCCTCACTTCTAGAGTTCGATTCCAGCTCCGAGCTGTTGTATGACAAAAAGTTATCTTGGTCAACTGTGTGATGGATGTCATCCATCTTGACTCTACCAGTTCACTTGATATTCAACTGATAGAGCAGCGGCACGAGAACCCAAAGATGTGATTTCGAATCCTACTCAAGTCAACAACGTTTTTCGAGTTGACTTTAGCAGTGTTGGTTACTTTTGAAACTTTTTCTTTGTGTTACCCTAAGGATGATTCTAAAGTTGACTCTGCCAAGCATCGCAAGTTTTCTTCAACAACTCCGGTTTCCTCCTGCAGTAGCATTGGACTTGAGAGGGGTGGCCACTACTGGAAGGCCAGTATACATAAAGACTAACGTGATCCACATGTTCCATATAATTTGCTCCACTGACCAGTGCCACAAGTCGAGACAAAAACAATTGTCTGCTTTTGATGCAAGTCTGATTCCACAAGCAGTTTTAACAATAAAGAACAATCAAAATGTCTTAGAAAAGTTATTCCTACCTTTCCATCAAATGCAAGTTTGAACTTCATGGCGTTTTGATCTACTAAAGAGGGGGACGCGGGACTTTAAGCTCCTCGTACTGCCCGGATCCGCCAATAACATTTGCAATTTCCTCCACATCAGTTCAAAGTACATCTGAGCAAACTTACCAGTCCTGCTGGATGTATGCTGGTTGGAGGGAGGATGTGAGTACGATGTTCCCCAAGGTTACACTCGAGTACAACATGAGAAACGCATTTGTTGTGAATCTAAACAAATAAAAGAAACCTATGACTAATATTCCTGGCACGCATTAGATGAACACTTAAAAACAAAAACGGGGTTCATATTTTTACGGTTAACTTCGTATTTATTCGTTATTTTCAGGCCAACGCTTAATCAACAGTTGCAGAGAGCGCTTCCATTCTAATGCAGGTTGTACAGCTCCGATAAAATGCTGGAACCTGATGAACAAATTATGACAAAACTAAGGTCCGACTAGGAACTAGTTTAGCAATTCTCAATTAAAAATGTAAGAGACAACTGCAATGCTATTCACATTCATTCTATTTTAAAGTATCTGACAAGTTAAAGGGATGGGATGCCTGAGGCTAAAGAGGTGAAGCAAAAGTCCGAAATTCTTTGGGAGGTGACACCAAATTACGACCAAAAAACTGAGCTAATTAAGGGTAAGGATCGTCATAAAAAAGAAGCTATACCAAGAAATGTCCGACGCTCTTAACATTTCGCGCAACTAATTTACTTTAAAAAAAGTAAACGATAACACGAAAAGGCAAGTACAAAGTTATAGATATACTACCGCACGGACTCAAATTTTGGTGGATTTTTCAAAGATGAGGTCTTGTAAAATCAATATCATCGAAAGGCTTATGCTAAGCTTTCCAAAAGACTGTTTTCCATGATACAATTTTACAAGCAACTTTCACCAATAACGTGCAGTAATGTGACACTCAACGTAATGTTCTCCTCTGCAGGAAGTACGACTAACTTATAGAAATGTAAGGAATAGCAAACATAACGTAATCAAGCCAAGGAGTGACCAAAAATGTAGAAAGATGTGACTTTGAACATAATGTAATTCTGATCAGGAAGTACCAATAACTTAAAGAGATATGATACTATATGCACAATGTAATCGTGTCAACGAGTTACCAACAACTTACAGTAATATGACACCACGCACAGTGTAATCCTGACAAAGAATGACTGTTCTTGATAGTTTTTCCACATTTCTGACATTTTACAGAGCAGTTTCCTTCTACCCAATGATGATCCATAGTCTGAAAGTCGTGATAAAAAGGGTGCCGCAACATGACGGGTAAAATTATTTAGGTCCGTCAGGTTGTCAGGGACAATGTAATGTATAGGAGGAAAGCAGTAATATATGAGGACCTTCTACAGGATCTAGGCGGAAGGTTTTGGTCGCACTCTCAGTCTCAAGATTTAGTATAAGTAAAGCTATGGAAGGTAAAAAATTTCTTACACGAGAAAAGACCCAGGGTTGACCCAGGTTAAATTATTTTCATTTCACCTCCTGTTCAAGAAATAACTTTCCAACTAAGATTTATCGCTGGAGGATACTGTATGCAATTTGCGAGTCCAGCGTGCGGTCCTTGATAATCTCTAATACGTAGGGCTAAAATGTTTAACCTTGACGACCAAATATCTGTTCTATGAACTGCCCACAAGATCCTTCTTCAAGTCATTTTTCAAACTAATTTCTTATCCCAACCAATCATACACATGATTTAATATGTCATGCACCAAAATGACGGCGTTCTTCGTCACTAAACAGAACAACAGTTTTAGAGCTCATGCAGTCGAAATGAAAGTGGAAACGTCTTAAAAATACAAGCAGCTGGTGCGCAGTGAGGTTGATTTTGGTCCGATTTGTATTCACGCCAAAAGCGCGGGCTAGTTTAATTGACCTCCGCCCAAACTTGCTAAAACTCTCATGTCCACGACCTCAACAATCCTAACTACGAACCATCTTAAAAACAATTTTAAATCTGTTTTCTGATCGTACATCATTTAAAGCATTATAGCCCACAACTTTACATTTATGTAGGGAAGTGATGATGAGAGCTCAAACTGGTATATACCATGACTATGTTATAAATATGATGGCCCAGATAATGAATTTAAATAACGGTGTAACGAAGACATAGAAACATAAAGAATTTATTTGCTTTTACTTGCCTTTAATTAAATTCATTGTTAGGCCATCATACTTTTAACACAACTAAAATTTCTTCCTGGATCATCGAGTCCTACAGTTTTGTAGGGTGATATTAAGGATTTTCTGTTTCCGTAAGAGCAACAGGAATGTGAACGCTAACTCAAAAATTAAGTTCTGTAAATTTAGGGGGAAAATCTAATCATCAAAATATGCAGAAATTTCACCAAAATTTTTGTTAACATGGCGATTCGTTTAAATAGACGAACTCCACTGTATTTTCTTCTCCACGCTAAGCCACTATTGTCAATTTTAAAAATTCTCTGGTAAAATGTTGCGAAACCGATATCAAAAGATATGATTTTTTACTGTAAGCTTTCTACAACTCAAGAAAGAAAAATGGATGAATGCATTTTCCGCGGTAACTTAAACTAAATTTTCGTTGTTGTTTTCAATTACTGTTGGTGCAATGGAAAAGAGGGAAGGCGCTTGTTATTGCCCTACTAGTTTAAACTCTCTTCCTCGCTTTCCTTTTCAACTAGATTTGGAATGATTGGCTATAACCATTCCAAAGTTATGTCCAATGAAAGCGTGTAGTGAGAAAAGCCAGGGAAACTGTGTTCAACAATAACTACAGCAACAATACCATTTGCATTTTAGTCTTCAGAAAACTGAATATTATACCCATAAAATTATAATACCATTATTATATTCATGAATAGTCCAGTAAGACAACTGTGCTCTAAGATATACGATTAACACGATCCGATTTGGTGGAACGGATTCATCCTGTTTCAGCCCATCCTTCGGAGTGAAATGGAGGTAAATCCGATCCATCAAATCGGATCATGTTTATGGCGCTTAAACCCGTCCTCTAGAAAACCGATCGTATGTCAAAGTGGTTTATCGAACCCTCACCAGTTTCGCTGCCCGTTTTGTCTTTACATACGTATTAATACAAGAAGCGGGTACTCTGTTTACACATCTCTCGTGAACAGTGAACTTGCAAACTAAAGAAAAAGAAATAAAATGAATTAGCAAATACCTTCCAGACATACTGGTAAGATTGTTCAATACATGCACCGTAACCCTAACTTCGAAAAGCGTGAACATTGAATATCTAAAGTTTAGCAATAACGATAAAAAGTATTATTTAAGCATATTTTACTGATTTCCAAAGAAACTGTGCACATAAATCAAGAATACTGCTGATATATTGATCATAAGATCACTAATTATAAGAGAAAAAGGTTGATTTAAAATGCTATTTATATAAATTCAGAATATCAAATTCTTTCTAAGCTTTAGGTGGTTTAGCGGCACCTATTGTCGACAGGTAACAAAGGGATTCTCTTAGAATACTGTCAGATCGATGGAAGGAGCCAAAATACCCCGTCCCCTCTCAAAACTTCTTGAAGAATATCAGTATTTTTAAAATGTTATTTAGGAAACGTGCAGTCAATAACTCGGCATCAAACCTTAGTGGTTTAGTATCTTAGACACTTGTCTTGACAGCGAGTTATTAGGAAATATGTTTCTATGTGGATCGCATCGGCTTTCCGTCAGCCCTTCGGCTGATTTCGCCTTCACTTGTCGAAAAGCCTGAATCTGCCAGTTTGCAAATTTTCCACATTTTCCCACGATTTTTCATATTTACAGCAACCTCTACGATCTATACATGTTTCACGGCACTGATCAAAATCTGTTGAAATCTAGTTACCAGGAAAGTTGTTCGAAACGATAAGAGGGGGGGAGGCGAATTCCGAATTAAAGAGACTTCACTGTTTGACTGATGAAGAAATTAACGCCTTGTCAACAAAACATGTATTGGCAAATATAGATGTGCGGTCAGGTAGAGGCATAATGATTGGAGACGTTCCCTGACCAAAATTATAATTTATTTCGACGAGCTTTCAGCCACTAGACTGTGGTCTTCGACAGGTACATGACTATAGAAAATTGCAAGCTTATATACTATTCTAATGATATGACATCACCGATAAAGGAATTTTAAGTTATTTACATGAAACAGATTAGATAGCAATTAGCGGCGGCAGTGTTTCTTTGTTAGCTGAGTGTATTGTTTAGGTAATGGCATTGCATTGTTGTCAGCGTCTTTTGTTGTTTCCGTGTGCCATGATTCCAATGTTTTTCTTATTCTGAAATTTCCTCTGTCAATAATTTCCCCCTTTCCTAAGTCAATTTTATGTCCATATTTCCAAGCATGAGAAGCTATGTTTGAACCTTTCGCATAATTTTTATCGTTTCTCAAATGCTGTTTTTTTCTTGTTTCAAACGCTCTTCCCGTTTCTCCAATATATGACCAGGTACAATCTGCGCAAGGAATCTTGTAAATTACATTCGTCTGTTTGCCAAGTTCGGGTCTATGTTTTGGTGAGGGAAAGTGTTGTTGCAATGTCCGTAATGGTTTGGTTGCTACTTTTATGTCATGTTGACGGAGAGTTCTGGTTAGCTGTTCAGTTACGCCCTTGATATATGGTAAGGTCACGTATCTTCTGTGGGTTGTAGGGTCGACCATTTAAAAAACATACCTACCAATTCTTCAGGTGTAGGAGCTGAGTGCGTTGACTTGGTATCTGTTATGATGTTGTTGATGGTTCGTAAAGGGTAGCTGTTTGCGCGTAAGGCGTTTTTGACATGCTGTAGCTCGTTAGTTTTTCCTTCTTGGGTGTTTGGTAGTGTAAGGGCTCGGTGGATCAAATGTTTTAGCTGTGCTGACCTTATGTTTCTGCTCGTGGTGGGAATTGCAGTCTAGATATCTGTCTGTATGAGTTGGCTTTCTGTAGACATCAACGTTGAGTTTTCCGTGTTGTCGTGTAATGATGGTGTCAAGGAATGCTAGTTTGTCGTTGTTTTCATGTTCTATGGTGAATTGTATGTTTGGGTCCACTGAGTTCAGTGTGTCGTGGAATGTTTGAACGGCGTTCTTCTTGATGATAGAAAAACTATCATCTACGAAGCGTTTCCATGTCTTGGGCGGTACAGGAGTTGTCTTGATGGCCATGTTGTCGATAAAATGGCAATCAGTTTAAATAACGATGCACGCAACTTTACAATGTTTGTTGATCCTCCGAATCGTCTAGATTGATATATCACCCGTTTCACCCATTTTAAAACACTTCTGTCAGTTCTAAATTTTAGAATAACGTTTTGAAGCATGGCCAGATTGTAAGCTGAGCAACCTGGCGCTAGGAAAGTTTTGCTCCAAAAGTCGAGGAGTTTGTCAAAGTGTTTGGTTATGTGATTAGGGTAAGGGTTAGGGTTGGGATTAGGGTTAGATTTAGGGTTAGGATTAGGTTGAGGTCAGGTTGCTCAGATTACAATCCGGCCACGCTTCAAAGCGTTGTTCTAAAATTTAAAACTGACTCTTTAAGCGTTTTAGAACTGGTGAAACGGCTGGATATATAGGAAGAATTTGCATAAAATACTTAGAAAATGTTGTATACCAAATTTTTAATTTTCGTACGTTCTTGACCATTGGAAATTTATGTAAGAACTGAAAAATACAAAAACTGAACAAAATGGATATCACAGCTTACATATACACTGTAAACCCTGTCTCCCACGAAATCCACGACCCGTCAAGGCACAATGACACATGTTGCAGTGAGCTGGTTTGTTGAAGTGTTTCTGACGCCACTAGGAATAGAAAAGTAAGCAGATACACAGACAAACAATAAAATAAATATAACTAGATAAATAAACAAAAAATGCTTGAGTGAGCGAGTGATAGGAGTGATAGGAGTGTGTGAGTGAGTGAGTGAGTGAGTGAGTGAAGTTCTTCAGTTGCCACCAAAATGAAGTTTACGCTCAAATTTCTACTGATCCTAAATTACTTCACTCATGTTTACATAAATTACATAATTTACACTCTACATAAAAAATCAATAATTTAAATAACTGTAACACTAACAACTGATTATATTTTTACTCTAATCCCCCTCGAATCGATAAAAAATAGAGTTTTGTAAACAGTAAGACACATATTGAGTGTATTGTAATACATAGGCCATATTTAATAAGTTCATGATACCCCCAACATACAAAGAACGTCCCCAACGCAACAACCCCCTCACAAAGCTAGCATCTAATTCTAATTCTAATTCTAAATATATTTAAACACGGGATCACTTCATTACAAAATGTTCTTCCAGTGATCCGTGTACTATAATTATATATAAATACCTTAACTATAAACAAAACTACACTACATTTTTCCCCCATATTTTTAACATAAATTAGCTAAAAATTTAACTATAAAAGTTCTTTAAAAGTTCTCAGACTGAGTTGCCTTTTAAGATCGTTTGAAAGACCATTCCAGAGGACCGCCCCTTTATAATGAAAACTGTTCTTCCCAGCTTCAGTATTTGGTCTTGGCACATAGATATTGATATCCGAATGTCGCAGGTTGTACAAATGTACTGAGTTGACATTTTCAAAAATTCTTGTTAAATAAGTTGGTGTGCTTCTGTGAACGATGTTATACATTATCAAAGCTAGTTGTTTATATCGTCTAGTTTTTAAATTATCCCACATAAGCTCATTCAATAATTCTGATGAATGTCTATTATAATCCGAAAAGGTAACCACTCTAGCAGGCCTATTTTGTAGCTTTTGAAGCTTGTCAGACAGTTCTTTATTACAGTTTCCCCATACTGCACTGCAGTAGTCAAAATATGACAGTGCAAGTGAATTATACATAATAAGTAACGTTTCGGAGGGTACAAGGTGTCTGACTTGTTTTAGTACACCTATTCCCCCAGATATCTTTTTAGAAATTTTATGTAATATTTCCATATCATGATTCATCTATTTCAATTCCGAGATATTTATATACTTTCTCTCTTTTTAATGGTTGATTGCACACTTCAATCCTGAACTGATGTCCAAGATTCCTTATTCGATGACGACTTGCTATTATCATGCACTTTGTTTTTGTGATGTTCAGATTTAGCTTGTTAGCCTTTAACCATGTATATACTTCGCACATATCATGGTTCATTTGCCGTTCAAGTATATTTGCATTGTCACTAGCTACCGTAAGGCTAGTGTCATCCGCATACATTCGTACTTTAGAGAATAGATCACAATTGGGTAAGTCATTTATATAAACTGCAAAAAGTAACGGTCCAAGAATAGAACCTTGTGGGATCCCACATCTAATAGTACAGCCACCCGACAGGACACCATTTACAAATGTCTTTTGTTTACGTTCTTTTAAGTAGGAAGTGAACCACTTTAGACTTGATTTACAGACACCATATAATTCTAATTTCTTTAACATAATTTCATGCTCCATGGTGTCAAAAGCTTTTTTTAGTCCCAAAAACATAACCCCATTTAAAAGGCCTTTATCTATGTTTAAATACCACTTATTTATGGAATCTAATAGTGTAGTCAAGGTGGAGTGTTTAGGTCTAAATCCAGATTGTGCTTCTGATAACAAATTGTGCTCTGTCAGGTGACTGTAAAACTGATAAAAAATAACTCGTTCTATAAGTTTAGTAACAACTGGTAAAACAGATATTGGTCGATAATTATTAGGGTTAGTTTTATCTTCTTCTTTATATATTGGTGTAACCTTAGCAACCTTCCAATCGTCTGGGAAATCTCAGTCCTGATTGAGAGATTGATTATAAAAGTTAATGAAGGAGCTATTACAGGAACCGCATCTTTCAATAATCTAGCAGACATTCCATCAAGACCACATGCTTTGTTAATGGTAGAGCGCTTATTAATTTATTCAATTCATCATTTGTTATTTGATTTATACTAAAAGAATGCTCAGTGGACTTTATATATTCAGAGAAATCTCTTCTAGAAGGTGGTAATTGAGAAGCTAATTTCGGTCCGATTTCTGTGTAATGTGAATTCAGTGCGTTACTTATCTCTTCTGATGAGTTATAATTCTTGTTTTCGTGTTTAATGTTATTAATTAACGTTGATTTCGGCTTTTTACCTAGTATTTCGTTGACTCCTTTCCACGCTTGCTTAATATTCTTGAAATTCTCGTTAAAGTACGAGTTATAGTGTTGTATTTTTGATGATTTGATGTTTTCATTAATTTAGTTTCGAATGATTTTGTAATCTTGCCAACTCTTCTCTGTTTTAAGTTTTTTGGCTATTTTCTTGAGTTTATCTCTTTTGAACATAAGATTTTTCAAATTTGAAGTTAACTATGGAGATGGCTAATTGCGAACTTTTTTACGTTTTAAAGGAGCATGATGGTTGCAAACTGAGAGGAAACTTTCCTTCCAAACCCTCCAGGCAGAGTTTGGATCATTTTGAACTGCAATATTTTCGCATGAAATTAATTTAAGATCTTCTCTAAATTTACCACAATCAAAGTATTTGTATTGTCTTGATAGACTTATTTTAGGACTAGACTTGAATGATGGTAATTTCCTTATAGCATATATAAAATTATGATCACTAATAGTTATATCTAAAGTTCCATAATGGAAAAACTTTGTGGTATCATTGGTCAAAAATAGATCTATTATAGTCGCAGTATTTTTTGTAATACGTGTCGGTTGTTGAACAAGTTTTTTACATTGAAAAGTGCTGCTAAACTATTCAAAACAACACCGATAGACAGGGGCAGGTAGACTGTAATCCATGTCCACAAGTCCTCCTCGCCCGTTCTATCTCCTTGCAAAATAGCAGTGCGTGGTGGACTGCATTAACAAAACCGCAATCACAAGTGGGAAAACTCCAATTAAAGTTCCATCATCTCCAGTGTATTATTATTGACTGTTAAAGAACCACAGCTTAATCGCGTGAAGTCATTAATTTGTCTTGAATGCATAGGGGAGTAACTCTACACTTCATAACTTGCTCACTTCAAGCACATGATGGGAAGAAAGGTGTAGTTGCAAACCCGCTTTTGACTAATTTTCCGGGTCCAGTCTTGTTGGTCCCTCCTATAGGTCACTCTTTTCACGATTGTTTTCCATCTGCACGAAGACGGGAGGCTGCGAACCTCTTAGATAATCGCTGACATAACCAAGACAGAGTTTTCTTGCGCCTGAGGTCACATGTTGTTTATTGTTTTACGTGTTGAAGCTTTGAAGCTTCGTATGTTGGCGAAACTTGCCGACACTTACATACACGTGTCTCAGAACACATGGGAATTTCACCAGTAACTGGTAAGAAGCGCTCCAATCTTCTTCTCACGAGCATTCTCTCTCACCATCAAGACACAAACCATCTCGTTTCTTTTAAAGATTTTAATATAGTTTCTTACTCTTCATTCGATTGCGAGCTCCTCCTACACGAAAGCCTACTGATAAGTAAACTCAAACTGCCTTTAAACGCAAACATTGGTTCAACTCCACTTCTTTTGCTTTAATTTCAGTCATCCTTATACTGTTGAAACTATGTTGTTTACTCTGCATTTCTTGTTTTACGGTTTACTTTCCTCCTGCCTCTCTATTTCTCATCGCCAGCGTGCTTCCTCCTTTCTCATTTGAAACTGTTATTATTAACAATGTTCTTCCACTGGGCAATTCTTGACACTTTGTAAATATATATCTACGTTTAATAACTTCAGCTCGAGATATTTGCAAGAGAAAAATACATACATACAACCAGTCCATTTGTTATCAAATGATTCGTACACTCCACTCCGAATGTTCGTATTCTCCCTCATCTTGTTTTGCATATTATGGTTGGGTAGTAACACCCAAACCTGGCGACGAGATTTCATCTTGGACGCCTAGATCGGATAAGATGGTTGCCAAATGGGCAACCAACTTAAAAAGTTAATTTCGTCTCCTGCACACCATTGTATATCCTACTAAACCTGCGATCACTCTGTTCGTCGTTAGTTCTAACTTTTAATGTCATTCTCCACAACAATTGAAAGCCACCTTTGCTGCGTTTCCATCTACTCCAGGGACGGCGGAGCCGGGGGGCTGCAGGGGCTGTAGCCCCCCCACTTTTTTCCAAATGTAATGTTGAAACAACTACGCTTTAAAACACTTGTTGTGCAATTTCCCAGAGAAGCATACAAAATGCTGTATTTTTATCTCAAGTCCCTCCACTCGTAATTCCGCTCCGCCGTCCCTGTACTTATATCACTGCTCGAGGAGCTGCTGTCTGCATGAACAGCAAAATCATTGTCAAGAGATTCTACACACGACAGTTCATCATTGTACAACCAATGTTCAGATAGTGCTAGTACATCCGCTGTTTTGAGCAATTTTCTTACATAAACATAGTCACCGAAGATTCCAGAATATTTCTAATAAGTAAAATTTTAAAAATTCATTTGTTTACAAGTTCTACGTTCTTTAACTTTTCTACCCACTTATCCAGGAAATGCCAAGATCGGACCTAAACATTTTGGAACCCAAAGATCATTTTTCGAAAAGATTTCGAGTCTTTCACCAACACACTAAACTTTAAGCAGATCATTCGTTTTCTTTTACTTGTATGCAATTTTTATCATTATTATTAATTATTATTACTATTATTAAAGGTGTTACAATTTTTTTTTTACAATTTTTTTTACAATTTTTTCACGTTACTACAAGGAATTGCAATGTGTTTACAAAAATAAGAAGAAAATTACAAATAACTTACAAAAATTTCAAAAATTTCAAAAACATGGGACTGGTTTACAATTATTGCTAAAGAAGTCTGAATTACAAATGTATATAGACCGACACTAACTTAGTATTAAACAATTTTATCGAACTCGGAAAAAACTACTGCGTAATCGTTCAGTTTGACATTGGAATGAAATTAATGAACTCGAATTTCTGGTGTTGTAACCATGGGCACTTACTCTAGCCACTTACTCTAGCCAGATATTTTTTTTAAAAGTTTTCAAACATAGCTGATTGCGTCTTTCGGACAATGTTGAGCAGTCTAGAGTCTTTAAGGCGTCCTTGTAATGTGTTCCTGGTAAAATAATACTAAAAGCTCATTTCTGGACACGTTCAACCTCTTCAGATAAATACAAGGGAATGGCATTATGCCACACCACACAACAGTACTTCAAGCCAGAGCGTATAATTGTCAGTTAAATGACAAAGAGGTCTTCGACAGGAAGACCCCCACGAAATAAAACCCGTAAGATATGGAAGCCTTGGAAACAATAGTTTTTACGTGTTCGTTCCATTTTAAATTACTCTGAATGACCAAACCGAGCACTTGATGGGACCAAACGACTTCTACTTCGAATTACTCAAGGTGCATTTTGTCCTTTCATGCGCATCTTTATCTTTTCACACATTTACTCCCTCCTCACTTTCGCCAATATAAAATAGCTTTGTAGCTTTCCTTGCTATCCCAGTGAATTCGCCGGCAAATTTCCTTTCCTTGCTATTGTCCTGCGTGATCAAGGATGGAGTTTGCATAACTTCGTCATTATTGATAACACAACGCTCGACAGGCGTGACGCGTCCTCTGTTGACCACGGATTTCTTCAAAGTTATCCAATTGTTTTTCCTCATTGTTTCCAGCAGAATCTGACCCACAAATTAAGTTTGACACATGCTTTGTTCCAAACCTTCAAGACAGCATATTTGCATCCAAATTATAAAAATCATTCAGCTCATTGCTTCAATTATTCCCTCTACATTTCAACTGACCAACATTACATTGTGTTTCTTGTTTTCTTTTATCATTCGCAATCTCGTTCTGTTTGGGTTCATTTGCATGATGCTCTGTCGTATACGACGGTCTTCCTAAGGGGAACGTAATGTTGTTTCCAGGCCCAATCCTACTTTCGTATTCGCTGAATAGAGACCTTAAGATCTAAGATGTTTACTACAACGACGACTTCCTCCAAAATTTCTGCATTGAAAGAAACTACGGTTTAGTGACCACTGTACCTGATACTTGTGGCTAGTTTTATGACCCATAAAACGCCTCCGTTTCAAAAGAAAACTACTGTAGTCTCGGGATGAATTCAATTTTAGGTAACAGCTTTTTTCACTCCGCGAGCTGACGTCGTCCTGAAGACGTGAAAATGTCCTGGTTGACTTTGTATGCAGAACGATGAGGGCGTTGAGAATGCCCTGGAGAATAAAGATTATTCATTCTCTTCGTTTTGCGTGAAGAATTGTTTTGTTTAAAGGACCTCGTCGTTGAAGCTTACGTGGTAGATCTTAAGGGCTGTTTACACGTGCTATTTTGTGCCCAGCGATTGACATCTTGGAGTATGTGTTTAACTGACGAGAGCGTCCAGGACAAACTGCAGTCAATCATAAGCGGATATCCTACTGCATAGACTATCATGAGTTTATTACATACACCAGGATGAGAATTGCCACGTGCATAATCTTACGTGTGGACAGGCCTTTAAGGTCCCTAATGAAATAGGAATACGTCCGGAAAATCCCAAAGAATTAATCGGATACATCAGAATGAACAATTGTATACGATCAATCATATCACATATATGAGCCCTCTGTTGACAGTTTTTCCGACTTTTAGAGACTTTTCATGTAATTTCCCCTGATTTTCTTCCAGTAAATCAACATCGCCTTCGCAATCATTACACTGGTCCTGTAGCAACTTTAAAAACAGCCCTATGCCAATCTTTAAGAGAAACAGGTCTTTCTTCAATAAAGCAATTGTCAAATCTTTCTTTCAGACACGCTTTAGGCCCTCTGCTTCAGTAATTCTTCACGTAAGACTTCACGATAACTCTTCGACGTTTTCTTTAACATTGCACACTTTTATCCCCATCTGCTCCAATAATTCTACAACATCCTTATTGATTAATTCTACTGTAAGATTTTGAACTCCTCCAGAACTTTGATGATCACTAATCTCAGTGTAATGGAATAGTTTTCACAATTCGTCCGTAATCACTCCTAAAGTACCGTATTTAGGTAGGACAAAAATATCGGATGCTAGCTTTGCAGAGGGTCCATCTGCCCTTGTGATTCTTCTAAAAATCTTTCCTAGTGGACAATCCGGTCACTTATATTTGGAACAGTTAAGTATTTCCTCTCGGTCAGTATTCATTATTTGAGTATCTTCTATAACTATATCCTAGCGATTATTGCTTGGCTGGACGTGCTAGCTAGCTAAACGAAAAGATCGTGGGTATTTTTAAGAATTCTCCCAACGAACTTTCAATTGAAGTTACATTCTTCTTAGAAAAATTACTTTTATCGAGCAATGCATTAATATTATCTTGGCTAACATCTGCAGTAGCTGTGGTGCAGCAACCATCATGACCGTCCGCCTCGACTAATTGTCAACAAACAAAAATTACAGTAAAGTAAATGGTTTGAACCTGGGAGAATCGTGACATGTTTGAGGAAGTTGATCGTCCAGGTTAGTGTAGTCTTGAGAAAGACTGTTGGTTGAAGTGACTGACGTTTCGACAGCCTTAGCGGCGGTCATCTTCAGAGTCAAAAGGAGAGTAAAGGTCAGGTTCGCCTGTATTTGTATCTGGCTCGTCCGTGATAAGTCCATTGCTTCTCGCCAAATATCACACCTCCATGACTAATACGACCGCCCACTTATCACGGACGAGCCAGATACAAATACAGGCGAACCTGACCTTTACTCTCCTTTTGACTCTGAAGATGACCGCCGCTAAGGCTGTCGAAACGTCAGTCACTTCAACCAACAGTCTTTCTCAAGACTACACTAACCTGGACGATCAACTTCCTCAAAAATTACAGTAATAACGACATAAAACTGGAATCTACCGAAACAGATCTAGATTTTCAAAATGATAAAAACTGCTCACTATCAATAGGAATAAGTCGTTTTTACAAACCTGATGCTGTCCATCATCTCGAATTTTCTAAATCAACAAATTTAAACGTACATCGGAATTATTAACTTTTACAGCATAGTTTGCTTAAATCCATATCAGATAAACATAATGTAAAACGAAGTTAACCACAGCTCAAAGTGTACGAATATTTACGGTTACGACAAACGTAACAACTCAGAAACTTTTTTAATCATCCACCCGACTACATTGTCCCACGCTTTCGAGTTGGAGTTCCTAACCTGAAAAACGCATATTGCGAGTTGTCCACTTTAAATTTTTTCTTGTTACTGCATATAAATATAGGTTAGTTACCGAAACCGAGGTAACTACGTTGTTTAGCGTAGCAGTAGTATTTAATTTGAATGATTGAAAATAAATTTGATTTTCATCGTTCTGTTTCTTGTTGAGTTTTTGTGCAGCGAGACGACTAGTTAATGTCTCAGGGATAATATATATTAACCCTGGGACATTAACTAATTTACATTAACAAGGGGTTTAGTAATAAAGATTATTGCCCAGCAAATAATTTTGAAGAAGCCCATATCTCAAATATACATTTCAGGATACTTTGAAAGATACTTTAATGAGGAACTAACGTTTCGTCACTTTACAAGCAACATCATCTTTCAAAGTATCCTGATATGTTTGTTTGAGATATGGGCTTCTTCAAAATTATTTGCTGGGCAATAATCTTTATTACTAGACTTCGATTTCCGCCTGATATCTCGATTGATTAAATCCTAACAAGGGATTGCTATGTTATTTTAAGAACCGCGGTACATCAAAGAAAACCGAGGTGATCATGAACTACTTCAAAATAAAATCCACTCAGTCAGCACCTCAGCAAGAGCAAGGCTCAAATTTTTATCCCACTGGCCGGGTTTTAATTATCTGTTCCTGAGGTCGCCAATGTGTAGTAAGCATATCACTGGTGGTAAATTTTAGACTGCCCCGGCGATGCGATTTGTCTGAAACAAGTCTGGTCGACTGAATTCATGGTCTGAGCATGAGATAGGCTCACCTACAAACCGTATTGACCAGAATTTTGCCGTATTTATCTAATCCCAGAGTTTTCTATAAGGAACACGCACTTTAGCAGGTGGGACATTTTCGACCAAGTCAGCGGTACTCCTCGTCTAAAGTAAAGTCATATTGGCTGATTCAGAGCAATTGGTAAGCTAAAACTAGTTCATCCAACCGACTGCACCGCTCGGCTTATTCTTGCCTACCCACATTTTTGTGTATCATTCGTTCGCTAGAATTGACTGCTCACAATAGAAGCGATGAGTTGTTATTTTTGTTCAGCGCCCCTCTCTTCTATCGCTGTATAGCGATAAGTGGTTACTGACGCTCCCGAACCAAGACGATATTCGGCTCAAAATCTTTTGAAAGGCCGACCTTTAGTCCCAACATAAAGAAATATGAACAGTTGTAACATACTTTATTGAAAGTAACTGTGTGATATCGCTGTACGCGATTATACGAATTCTTACCGGATCCAGGCCCAAGAGCACAAGTAATGGAATTGTAGTGAGACCACCTTTAATCCACTCATCTAGCGAAATACGACCATCAGAATTACAGTCAAGTTCTAAAAGCATATCTTGTAGGATCTACGAGAAAAAAAAAATAGTGATTGCCTCATAGTGGAACTGAATCGTTAGTTAGTCTAATCCGGAAAAGGGCTCAGTTGCTCATACGCTGATTAATCATGAACTAAAACTTTGATGGCCGAAAGTTTCTATACGTTTCGGCTTCTACGTCTACATTTTAAGAAACCTTTTAGGTTCCCTATATATTGCATTATATTCAGTACCTTAGTTTGGCTAACTGCAAGACAATTTTTAGACTATCACTGAACAAACGACATCAACAGAAAATTACATCAATTTTACAGCAGCAAAATTCAGTTTCGCTGCTCCTGAGTTACTTGAGCATACTAAGGAAAGAGTGCAGGTCCCATAGTCAACCTTAAGGTTACCAGACTACTGCTCACCACAGAAATACAAAGTCAAATGAGAAGAAATTGCGGGTTTCACAGTCAACCTTAAGGTTACCAGACCACTGTTGTAATACTGAGACCCAGAGTAAACTGAGAACAGACTGAGGGTTTTACACTCAACCTTATGGTTACCAGACTACTGCTGCATGACTTGAAGCCCAAAGTAAACTGAGAACAGAATCAGACTGAGGGATTCACAGTCAATCGTAAGGCCACCAGACCACTGCTGTACCACTTTAAATCCAGAGTAAACTGAGAACTGAGGGTTTTACAGTCAATCTTAAGGTTACTATACTAGTGCAGTACCACATGAAGTCCGGTGTAAATTGGGAGCAGACTGAGGGTTTCACAGTCAATGTTAAAATCACTGAAGTTGCCTGGTCAAAGTTAACGTCACAGGAATGTTTAGAATGTGTAAGAGTGCCCGCATAGACTCACATATCTTGATATGACATATTTTGATATCAGATCAAGCACACGCACAACGCAGGCCGGTATTTACTTTTCTTTTCCGCTAAAAAACGCGTTTTTAGAAAATACTACTCCGTATTTTGCTATCGCACCAAACAGCATTACCATTACACTGCAACATTAAATAGTTTACTTACAGGTTTCAACTCTGTAACGTCCCATCCTAAATACCTTGCAACGCTCATCATTTGTTGGATAATAGATTCTAACTCCTAAAAGGAAAATGGCATGATTCAATGCCTCAGGACCGATGTGAAAAATGAAAAGGCCTCCCCTTTTATGAGAAATATCACAAGCTGATATCTGTACAAGGAAAGGAGCTAATAAAGACTAGTAACACGAAGAGACATGAAAATATGTGACGGAGAAGAACCCTTCGTATGTTCGTCACCTTCAAAGTGTCTACTTGTATACTCCTAATGTTTTTGAGGCCGAAGAAGGTGCGGTATACCATCAACAAACTTTACTTACTAACTGCAGATTTGATTTTAGGAAGGTGGAACGATCTGTGGTTCAAATAATGGTCGGTTTCTGTACACTTGCGGTCAACAGAATGCAACTCGGCCGGTTCGTTTGAAGAGGATAACATCGAAAAAAAGCTGGTAATGTTGCTTATTCTTAATTTCCACCGTACAACTGACGTAGGGATGTATGCCGTTTATAGAATTCAGAAATTAGGTATTCCGAAATCCTATGCTATGAGACGAAATTGTCAATCAATCGTCAACAAATAACCTAGACATACATTAGGTATAAGCTGACTAATGAAGACTGTTTTTTCTCGATGTAATCAATAAAGAATTTAACAAGAACTTGAGAAAGCAGTAACCCAGAACTTTAGCTGCTCTTCGAGTGTTTGTAGATGTAGTGTAGTTTGTTAAAGATTTTGTGATTTCAGTGAGATGTTGTGCTTTATGATTGGAGGTGGAAAGCTTTTCCATGAAATGCATAGGATGCAATGGGACTGTGAGCTAATGAACTTTCGACAGGTCGGTGAATATATAAGTAGATGGCAATTGCCTAATTTTGTGATTTATGCCTAATTTGTACATGACAACATTTTAAGCGATAAGATACCTGTTGGTCGAGGAATTCATTTCCATCGCTGTCATACACTCGAAATACAACTAAAAAAGATACCAGGGATTATTGCTTTGCAAGAACGACCAAAATGAACTTTGAACTAAAGGTCAAGATGCCACCGCTTACAATTAATAAATATTATGCCCTAAAATTCTAGTTTACGGCGAGAATAACCACAACACATTTAAGAAAACATGTCAGGAAAGAATAGTAAGACGCGTTGACCTATATATAATACAAGTGAAATGAAATAAGAGGGATAACCTTTGCAGATGAGGCACTGGTGTAACCCTCAATATATCAATCTTCGTACATTAAGAGTACAACATATCATCAAGCATGCGTACTTCGCTATACAGTCATGCATAATCGTATTTACGCTGCACAACTTTATCTTGGCCATCACTTCAAAGCTATATAAAGTGACATTTATACAAACAGTGCTGAATGTAATGTCAAGTAGGTGTACAAACTATACAGCCTAAATATATATACGGCACAACACACATGGAAAACGAGCAGCAGTGCTTTATCGGATATAAAGCCTTGCTCATATTCACGATCGCCAACATGATCTCATGCATGAATACAAAGTTGTTCAACCTCATTCGTATAAACCAGTGTTTCTAAAACCCAGGGCGCAACCCAATATAGAGTTCCCAGCAATATAATGATGGATTTCAAAGAATGCTGATGGTTGCTTGGGTCGCACGGTTTTAAATATGGTTTACCAACTATATGAACTTCATCAAAGATTTCACTATTACGTTTTGTCGCTGGTTAAACGTAAATAAAAAATATCTGAGATTAAATTGGAACTCAGCTATACAGAATTCAGCTATATAGTATATCATTGTATAGTTTTTAAAAAAACTTTTTCTAAGATACTGTATATGATTCTAAGTCCTAAGCATAAAAGATAAGCATAAAACAGAGATTGGCGAATTCAATCTCTTGAAGCGAGGAGGTTTTTCACCGTTAGTTATATGTTTTTAAATATCGTCCGTACATGCCACCTACTGACTTACTTCCAACTCGCAGTGACTGTATTACATATGGTTCAAGGAATTCGGATAAAGTAACTTCACCAAAACGTCAAACTGAATATGGAAAGTTGTAAGAATTGTGTTCATGCAAGGAGGTCTAGAATACCTCCTTGAAATGCATGTATGGGTGAACGAATTGGATAGATAGATGGAAGAAAAAACACTATTTAAACACGCTAACCTCAGCATCAACAGTTGGTTTCCATAAAGGGCCTTATGTAATATAATATTATATAACAAGCTGTAGGTAAGAGTACTTAATACATACACCTGTAAGTATAAAATGTCAGTGAATCCAAGTTAAGTTACAAAGAATAAAAGTTAAAACAAAAAAAAAACAAAAAAAAGGCACAAAAAGGGTATACACATTTTAAATACAATACTACACTTTTACTGAGTAGCAATTTTATTCTTTAATGAGAATAAAGATTTATATTTTTTAGTTCACTGGGTAAAGAGTTCCGTACAGGTGACCCATCGTAGATGAAGTTCTTCTTCATCTTGTTTGTATGTGGTCGCGGCAAACGAAAAAAAGTAGTACTATCTCGAACATCATAGTCTGAAATTTCAGCTTTTTGGGTGAAAAGATCTGTGATATCGGCTGCAGTTTATTCAATAATTTGAGCTACATCAGTTTAACTTTTGCCTTTTTCTTTGAGCCTCAAGAGTTTCCAACTTGAGGGGTTGAACGCTATTGTGTGATCCACATTATTATTTATATTCTGACAGATTAATATGAAGTTTCTGTAATCGTCTCGACTGACTCACACCGATAACATCGGAAACCTCACGACAATAATTGAAAGGTAACTGAGTATGATGTACCGAGAGTAACGCATCTTTATCGACAAAATCTCTCAAACCTCTAGGAGCAGGTCTCCCTGAAGTTATCTCCTAAGCATAAAATCTGTATTACTTTTCCTGGACAAATGCTGATCAATTACCACTACAAACGTCTTGCTTTTACGAGGCTTGCTTTTGCCTGAGCACTGCACTAGATTCAAAGGGTCACTGGTTCTATTCCAAGCGAAGCTCTTACGGCTGCATTTTTGACAACTGGTCCCAGTTGGGTTTTAAAATGTAAGATTGTGACACTCGAAAAATTTCCTACATCGTATCTAAACTCCATTTGTTTGATAGGTTTGTTTCCGGTAAGGATCTCAGGTTGTCTGTTTGACACGTTTCAAGGAAACCATTTTGATTCAATCGATAAAAACCCCGTTTTAGCTACATTGAGACATGGCTTGTTGGCTTGTAGTCATTTATGAGGTTTTCTGGACCGGAATTTATAGCTATTTGAGCCTCATCTATCATCCTACTTGTAGCAACAATCAAGTTTGTATCATTTTGAAACAATCGTGGGTTTGCTTTGTTTGGACATTCTCGTGGATCATTAATATAGATCAAGATCAACAAAGGTCCTGAGATAGACCTTGGCAGAATTCGCTTTTAACTAAACATCCAGATGAGACAACTCCATTTCCTGGGCATTTCTGATTACGGCCAGATACACGAGATTTTGTCCATAATAAAGCACTTTCTTTCACACCCTAGACCTCCGTTTTCCTGTCCATATTTACATACCAACTATTATATATTTAACAGATAGAAAATTGCTTGAGTGTCTCTGTGCTGTAATAGAAACATGAATGACGTCATTTCAACAAGAAAAATGCCTAGTGAAAACACGAGATCGAGACGTAGCCAAGTATTTTCTCAGCCCCAATATATTACAGGAGAGATGTCCTTATATAAACAAATAATAAATTTAATTTATAAATATAAATTATTATCCAATAGGGATAGTCTTTCGAGAAAACTATATTAAAAAAATCGCACATAAATATCAACTTTCAATTAGCCATTAAGAACATTAAGACCCAGCGGAGCAAGACAATTAAGTTTACCTATCCAATAACTTTCCCTAACAGTAGGTCGGGCTACATCTGTTACGTCAATAATTTGTACCTGAACCTCATCTATTCCGTGACGACCTTCGCTAAAAAAACGCTCCGATGTCGAGCACTCTACTTCGTTTACTTGATCTACGTATTATATATATATATATATATATATATATATATATGTGTGTGTGTGTGTATATATATAATATTTAAAAACCGAGCAGGAGTGCTTTATCGGGATTTAAAACACAAGGCGATAGCCGAGTGTTTTAGATCCGATAAAGCACGAACTGCGAGTTTTTTAAATGAATTGCTATCATCGATTTTATTCAGCAGAGACAGACCTTGGATCAAAAACAACAGTGGCGGATTATTCGACGTAACCATGAGCAGCTACGATAGTGCACAGATCTGCGAATTAGTTGGGCTTTATATCCTGGATTCTCTCGCACCGAGATTCGGAAAAGGGAATATAGGCCTCTATCGTGACGACGGTCTAGCCTTGCTAAAGAATACAACCGCACGACTGGGTGATAAAGCAAGAAAAGACCTTACGAAGATCTTCAGCGACCTTGACCTTAAAATTACGACTCATACCAACCAGAGAATCACCAACTTCCTTGACATCACACTTAACCTCACAACAGAGAAATTCCAGCCATACCGAAAACCCGACAATAAACTCCTCTACATACACAGCCATTCTAACCACCCACCGTCAATACTGTGCCAAATCCCAGCTTCTATCAACAGACGTATCTCGCAACTATCCTCTGACCGAAAAAATTACCAATCCGCTATCCTGGCTAATGAAAAAGCGCTTAAACGCAGCGACCTTCCATCCAAACCTCCAGTACCTCCCAAACACAGCGCCTAACGATAACTCTTCAAGCCGAAGAACCCGGAAACGAAAAATCATCCGGTTTAATCCACAATTCAGTAGGAACATGAAAACGGACGTTGGACGAACTTTCCTTTCACTTATCGACAAACATTTTCCGACATCAAACAAACTTCACAAGGTCTTCAATCGCAATACAGCTAAAGTGAGTTACAGCTGCATGAGTAACATGAAATCAGCAATTAATCAACGAAACACGCGGATTCTCTCAAAGAAGGAGCAAGCCTAGCAATGCAGTGGAAAGGAAGTGCGATTGTAGAAACAGTTCTGATCGCCCATTGCAAGGTAATTGTTTAGCATCCAACGTGGTCTATATGGCAGAAATTTCGACAAGCGATAACAACGGAAAAAAGATCTACATCGGCATGACATTGAACAGTTTTAAACAGAGATACAAGAATCATCAGAAATCCTTCATTAACGAGGAGTATAAAAACAAAACGGAACAATCAAAATTTGTTTGGGGACTTAAACTGAAGCGTAGTTTCACTGTAGGTTGGTCTATTTTGAGCCGTGCAACAGCATACCAGAGTGATGTCTCAAATTGGAAGCTATGCTTAGAAGAGAAATTGCAATTGATAAAAGCCGACAAAAAGATTTTGCTGAACAAGAGATGAAATTGTATCAACGTGCCGACACAAGACCAAATTCAAGATTAAAAACTTTAGCCGCCGAAGGAAGAAAAACACTCCATAGCTATTATGTCACCGCGTCTACATAAGACCAGACCGGAACCATTATCAACCTGTTGCCTGACCATCGCATAGTTGCGTGAAACTCCGAGTAGCGACACAAAACATTTTACGTTTACTTCATGTTATATATATATATTTATATATACATATATATGTAATCAGTAGGTCTTCCCTCATCTAAGTTTAAAAATCTGCTATACAATAACAAGATAAACTTTTAAAAACTTTATTTCCAACGTTTCGGGGATCAACCCCTTTATCAAGGTATAAAAACCACAAAATGCCAGAGGCTTCTTATATACATCTCCGTCTAATTAAAATTACAACTTATAATTATTATACAAAATCTCTCGAATTTAAACCATTAGAAATGGAAGTATTCAGTTGACTCCTAACGGTTTAAATTCGAGAGATTTTGTGTAATAGTTTGTAATTTTGATTTATATGTGAAGAAGTTAATTTTTTCGGCTTAGAACACAAAAATTTCCTAACTTTTCTTCGTGAATTAGCGTAGTAGGAGGTTCATTTCAGAAGACATTTAAAAAACTCGCAGTACGTGCTTTATCGGATCTAAATCACTCGGTTATCGCCTTGTGTTTTAAATCCCGTTCAAAAACTCATTGAGAATTCATGACGAAAACACAAAAGAAAATCATAACCGTGTCGTGTCTTTATATGTGATAAAGACACGTGTGACTTTATCCTAAATTTCTCTTCAAGTTTTCTTCAAAATTTTTCGCCTTAGAAAACAGAAATTGCCAAACTAACGTAAGGAATTAGCGTATAAAACGTTTCGTTTTTGAAGCCGTTCAAAAAAACTCGCAGTTCGTGCTTTATCGGGCCTAAAACACTCGGCTGTCGCCTCGTGTTTTAAATCCGATAAAGCACTCCTGCTCGTTTATTAAACAGTACATAAATCACTCCTGCCCGGTTTTTAAATATTACATATATATTAAATTTATTTATATACCATATTTATATATCATATTTATATACCATATTTATATACCAACTACGAATATGGGAGCTTGGAGATATCCTGGATGACAGATGAACGTTCTTCAAACCCTAATCTCAGAAAAAAGACTGACATGACATCTCATCATGATAGAGTTAATCGAAATGATATCACTCGTTATTCACAGAAAGACGTGACGTTATTACATAATAGCTTTGTCGAGTTTCATTCAATGATACTTTATTAAACGTCCGTAGGCTTAGAGGGGTCCTGGTGGCATAGTGATAGTACACGTGTCTCCCACCACTGTGACTACGGTTCGATTCCGGCTCCGTGCAGTAACCTGATTAAAAAGTTACCTTTGTCACATGTGAGAAGAGTGTTGCCAAGTTTGAATGTACGAAACATCGCAGGTTTCCTCCTGTAATAACACTGGATCCATTTGGGGTGGCCCTTACTGGACTACCAGGGAGAACAGCTCAGATAGCTGATAGCGTTATCTAGTACAAATAAAGGCAATTTACCTTTACCTTTAGGCTTTTCAGTATATAAGTGAAAATTATTAGCAAATTATTTATCCTGAATTAGTTATTCCCGCAGGCTATGCAATAATATTGTAAAGAGTGTGTAAAGCTTTTTTCGGAAGCAAATTAAATTTACCTCGGAAAACCGGTTTTTCCATCGTATCGGGTTTTATAGTATAAAACTCAGATCAGATCAAGCTCGAAATTGATAGTTCGAGTCGGATTGGATTCAGATGATATGTTCCAGCAAACCCTCCGATGGAAGCAGGCCAATCCCATCCGACGCACAACTCTATTAAAAAAATCTTAGTATTTTGTTCTCAGTAGTTGTTACTTACATGTAATCAAATTCGTCCCTCTGAATTTATATATTTTCCACTGCAACAACAAGTTAGGCTGCTCCTGGTAGCTTGCAGCCACATTTTGGGTCGCACTAAGAAAATCTCGAGATCGTCAGATGAACGCGTCATAATGGGATGTATGAACTCAAGGGCATGCAGCCTGTTTATGGTTCAATGGAATAGATGAGATTTTGTCAGGCATGGCCACAAACCTATGTCCACTACTTGATATACAGCGATCGCGGCATGATTTTAGCATAAGGGGAAAGTATCAAACATTTCTTTCGGACTTTATTATGTTGGGTGTGACATTGAGTTTTGGGGACGCATTAATTTTATAACTAGTTCGCCAAACACAGGGTTCTCATTAGGTTTAGAAGGGTCAGCTGAATGTGAAAAAGTAGACGATGAAACAGAACGACCCTCACTTTGGGAATTAAGCTACTAGATTCCGTGCATGTGTAATGTTATCTCGGTTCCGGTCCCCTTTTTTCAGAATCTCCCAGTCCTTCACTGAATATATGGCTCCCGATCCTTACCAATTCAACAAAATGCAGGATATGTTGACAACACACAATGCGCTAACACAACAGAACTATTTTTAAAAATATTTTCATATAAATATTTGACGGATTTGTTTATAAGGAGTTGACTTGATAATTGTTTTTGGGTTTTTTTTTTGGGGGGGGTTGTTTTTTTGTTTGTTTGTTTTTTTTAGAAAATTTAGAAGTATACGGAAAGTCCGCCAGCCACCAGATTCAAATGAGAATCCTGCCAACAGAACCAGCAACAAAGCGCTAATTTTACTTCACAAATGTTGACAAGCTCAAACTCGCATGGTTTACTTACATTCCAATTTATCCTCCACTTCTCCTCCCTCAAGAAGTGACAAATAACAAGCAATTTCTCTAATGGACACCATGGCTACCGTTTCCAAAGCACTCTTTGTTCCAAACAACATAAGGCTGTCCGTAACTGACTGCTTTTTCTTTGTTGAATTACTTCTCGAGCTAGAAGGAGTGTTCTCTGCAGAGGAACCCTTCGGACCTAAGACCGGCAAAAATACTCACTTAACTAGAGTATAATGAAAGGAAGAAAGGATGACAAAAAGAAAGAAGGAAAAAAAGAAAAGGAAAAAGAAAGTGAAAGAGAAAAGAGAGAAAGAAATAGAGGAAGAAGGAGAAAAAGAAGTGAAGAAAGGAAAAAGGAAAGGGTGAATGAAAGGTAGAATGAAAGGAAATAAATAAACTCCGACATAAACACTCAAGCAGACACACAAATAGGTTACGTAGGTAGGTAGGTAGGCGGGTAGGTAGGTTGGTAAAATGACAGGTATGTGGATAAATTGGTAGGTAGGTAGACAGGCAGATAAGTAGGTAGATAGGTAGATCAGTAGGTATATAGGTAGGTTAGTAGGTAGGTAGCTATCCAAGCAGGTTGGTAGGAATGTAGGTAGGCAAGTAGGTAGGTCGGAAGCTGGGCTGGTAGGTTATCCGATACCTCGTTAGGCAGGTAAGTCGCTAGGTAGACAGGTAGTTTGGTAGGTCAGTAGATAGTTCAGTAGCTAGGGAAGTAGGTCGGTGGGTAAGTAGGTAGGTATGTAGATAGGTAAGTGGGTAGGTGGGTGGGTAGGTAAGTAGGTAGGTTGGTAGCTAGGTTGGTAGCTAGGTTGGTAGATAGGTAGGTAGGTAGGTAGGTAGGTAGGTAGGTCGGTAGGTAGGTCGGTAGGTAGGTAGGTAGGCAGGTAGGTAGGTCGGTAGGTAGGTAGGTAGGTAGGTAGGTAGGTCGGTAGGTAGGTCGGTAGGTAGGCAGGTAGGTAGGTAGGTAGGTAGGTAGGTAGGTAGGTCGGCCGGCCGGCAGGCAGGCAGGCAGGCAGGCAGGCAGGCAGGCAGGCAGGCAGGTAAGTAGGGAAGGAGGTGAATTACAGATAAAAAGAAGTAAAATGAACGTATGATGTCATCGACAAGAGTGTGATGGCCTGGGGATGAGTACGTACGAAAGAAATGGAATACTAATATGTAAGGAGGCATTAACAGTTTATGAAGCATATTAGAAAGTTTCAGTTTACTTTTAGCTTAAAAACAACATATTTAGGGTCTTTGGCAAACAAGACGATAAAAGATTTATTTCACTTTTAAAATAAGGCTGACCTAGCAATTGAATAAAGAGAATATGTAAATTTAAATCATTTTACCGAATCAGAAATTTAAAAACCAATCGTTTGAATGTTACAGTGAATCTATTTATACTACAAAAGAGTCATAATTATTCACACTACTTCAAAATTCAAGATCAACGTTTCAATATTGTATTTCATGAGACTTTCTCGGTTGTTAATGTTTTAAACAGCAGAACGTCATAAATGGTTTATTACAAAGACACGATTTACTCTGTGGCTTAATTCTCTTTGTTGTTCATGCTGAGTCCGCTGACCAAAAGGTAAACATCGCAGGCTCAGCCGTATCGAAACAATCGATATTTCTCGCCAGTATCGATACTTTTCTTCAAGACCCTGGTATCGACGATATCGAATATTTGGTATTGGTATCGGCCCATCACTATTATATTTAGATATTTATTTTAAACACGAGAGTATTTTTATCACGTGATTACGTTTACCATTTAATGATATTATTGATCTTCGACCTGGTATGATACGAGATGTAGAATTAAGACCATCAGAAGAGGAACGCCGTATTCGATCTGCAACTTCTTTTGGTGAACCAGTTAGATGGGTGTGTGACGATGAATGCGTTAAACTGATGGCTGTTGCGTCTCGGGATGTGATGGGAACAGTTGCCACCAACGCAGCTGATGTTATTCCACTCTGAATCCCACTTTCAGCTAAATTAAGTTCAAATTTTAGCGAAAATCAGCCCATTTAATCACTTGAGAACACTTATTCATAAAACACATGCACACCTCCACTATGGAGTCAACACTTAGTAGTTTAACCTTATTGAGAAATCAGATGATCAGACGTATGAGATCCTAAATTAAACCGGAGGGGCACAGAAGCCTTAGTTAGTTAGCAGGACAACGCTTTTGGCTACACTGTTCGATTCAAATGGGGGCAAACGTCCGGGTAAGTGAAGACACCACCAAGCCAGTGGCGGATTACCCGTTAGGCCATGTAGACTGAAGCCTACAGGCCCAGGCCCGTGATTTCCAGAGGACGCATTTTCTATTAATGTTGTTATTTTTATTTTTAATCCAGCAACGAGACAGTTGTACTACATAAATGTTGACCTATACATACTTTAAGTACGAATAGAAAATCATTCATGAAGTATTGCCTTTTCATTGTTGGGTTTATCTGCTGTTCAGCTTAATAAATTCATTCTGTATACTATAAGTGTTTTAGTTGTGAAAACCGGTCTTATTGCTTTTGTTGTCAGTCAAACTGCCGCTACGCTATGAGTTACAAAGACAATCCGGGCAATGTGAGAGTCAAGAAACGAGAGGAGCGCAAACGTCGTCAGGAAGCTGAACTTCAGCAGATTCCAAAGATCCAGTGATTGTTGTGCCTTGCAGCATCTACAGTTTTGTGTTTTCATCAACATCAACAGCTTTCTGTGAACTTGTTACGTTGTGAGTGACTGGACACTCCAGACACTGAAGATGAAATTAGTCAAGAGCCCGACGTGCCTGTTGTAGCTCCTGTGGATACTGGCAATATCCGCAGCAGTGAGGACATTGTTGCTGTAGATGACACTGGTACTCAACTACATCCTCCAGTTTGCGACATCGGATTATGACCTAATGGCAAACTTCCAGACAGCTTTGTAGAATTCTGGGTGGAATGTGGCAGTCTCGATTGTCAGCATATCGATGCCAATTTCACCAAGTCTGGTCAAAATGATGGCAAACAGAAAAGGTGGTTCTCTGCATTCTTATTCTCCCGTGTTGATTCATTGACTGGTGAAAAAATTTCTTGTTCATAGCTTTGCTACTCGCCTGCGACAGATCGCGCATTCTGTTTTACCTGCAAGTTGTCTGCATGTCCTGAGGACAATGCCTTCGCTGGTTTGCAAAAAATGCCAGCGTTTTTCGCCTTTGTCCAGAAGTTGTATAATTTCTTCAGTGCCTCAATCCGTCGCTGGGATGTTTTGTTAAATGAACTTCGTGGGACTAAGTTGCCTATTGTGAAACGTCTTTGAGACACTCGCTGGTCGGCTCATTCAGCAGCCACTTCTGCCCTAAAACAAAGCTTCGAGAACATTCATGCAGCTCTCGTCTCTATTTCTGAAGATATAAATGAAGAAGCAAGAACATGACTGGAAGCAACAGGCCTTCTGTTGGAGCTCTGGTCATCTGTTCTTGAACGGTTCCACATGACGTCCATGAAATTGCAAAGCACCAATCAGGATCTCAATGAAGCTGTCTTTCTCTTGGAATCTTTGAAAAACCACGTGACATCTCTAAGACATTCTTTTGATAATTTCGAGAAAATGGGAATGTTGCGATCGAAATCTTACTCCTACAAATAAGAGAAGGATCGGATTTTGTACGATGGTGCAGCTCATGAGACAAAATTCCATTTCAGTGAAAGGTTCAGGGTTGAAGTCTTCTGGCATACTCTGGACAGGCTACATGCTAAGATCAACAAGCGTCTAGAAGCCTACACCAACTTGTCAAGTTTGGATTTCTTCATAACGTCCAGCAGCTTGATGCGAAACAGCTGAGAGATTAAGCGGACTATTTGGTACAACTATATGCAGAAGACTTGGGATCATCTTTTGCAGAAGAGCTGATCCATTTCCGGGAACATCTCAAGGGTAAATTTCCAAGGTAAGATGGAGATGATGCTGTTAGCAATGAGATTCGGATGTACCGTACTCTCACCAAAAGAGGAACGCGTGAAGTCTTTCGAAATGTGGAAATTGCTGGGCGGATTTATTTGACTTTGATGGTGAGCAGTTGTTTGAAAAAGCGGTCCTTTTCTGCATCGAAACGCATCAAAAGTTTGCTCAGGTCCGCTATGAATGACCGGAAACTGAACAATCTGTCTATTATTAATATAGAGGTAGATATTTTGCGGAAAGTGGATTTCCAGGATGTTGTCAAAGAATTTGCCTCTTGTAAATGCCGCAAACCAGTTTTCTAAGTTGTAATGTGTATATGAGAAATACTGAAATACATCATGTATTATATATGTCGTGCTTGCTATATCTAGCCTGTATCGTTTTATTCAGAGATTGCACTATGGAGATCGTGAATTCTATTCAGCCTACAGGACCCGAAACAGGTAATCCGCCATTGCACCAAGCTGTCGCAAGATTTGAGAAGACTTTTGCTAAACTATCACGTCTTCTAAATAAAACAACGAGAATACCTTGAAGTATTTTCGTTTTCATGAATGTAAATTTTTAACATTACAAATGATTTCGAATTAAACGCTCCGGTTGTTGTATAAAGCAGACATGAAGGCCGACCACTCGATCTGTTTCTTCTCCTTTTTTAGAACCGGATTGTGTGAACACATTTTAAGTCTCCTCACTTCAAATGGAAAGCGTGAACTGGCATTCACTTTTTAGATCCTCTTCAAACTAGGTTGCCTGGCACGGTACTCGGGAATGGATACTAGGTGGAGGCCGTATTATACTGGGGCACGGGACACGGGGCACGGGGCACTAGCCTGAACATGATTTCATCAATAGTATTGATGAAATCATGTTCAGGCTAGTGAACAGCAGAAGTATTGATTCAATCCTCCTGCTTTTTACTCATAATTCCTTCAAGCTTCGAAGAGACAAAGTTGTGGATGCTAAATGGCATTAGGTAAAGAACTCGAGAGCTGTAGTGGATCAGAGCACTATTGCGTCTGAACAAAGAGCATTTTAATTTCCGTGTCCGAGCAACGTGCCGGGGCCCCTTTCCTGAACAGGGCTTTAGTATCTGGAAGTCAAATGGTTTGAAGCCACCTTTGAATGGTTAACTAGAAATATACCCCACTAGACAGTTTGGCGTACAGTAGGGCTGGATGTTCCATGAGTTATGCCGCATTTTGGCTATCACGTAACGCGAGTCAAAATACAAATGATGAGTAAAAAAGGTACAGCGTACAATCTCATTGTGTATGGAACTGTTTGATTACTTATTGATTGATAATCATCAAGGTGACTCAACCTTCCAAGTTTACCTTTCCCTCAATGTAGGTCATTACACGCGAAAGTTAACAAAAAAGGTCTTGTTGGAACCTGAAATCGAGAGACTAATTACAGCATTTGTATGAGGAAAAGGAAGGAGTGATGGAGTAATCTTCCTGAGATGCAGGTGATTTGGAGTAATGGGTATTTATTCATAGTTTCTTAGAACTGATCTGGTAGGGAAACGTTACAAGTTTAGTCTTAGCAGGGAGGTGACATAACATACAGAACGAGAGGGATTTGGTTTCAGTTATTTGTAACCATGAACTGGCTCTTTGCTTTTGACGTTTCTCTACTTCTAAAAGTAGATCATGGATGTGAACTTTGTGATCACTTTCAGCATGTGGGAAGTATGTAGGTCAAACGTGTATTGTGTCATGTAAAACATAACAGTGTGTGATAATGAGGCTTTATAAAAGTATTTAGTTTGCCGTTGTTGTTGAATTGTGGTCGAATAAAGAACTCAGTGGCGTAACGAGGAAGGGGGGGCAATTGGTGCAAATGCCCCCGGCGACACTTTTTGGAGGGGCGGCATTTTCGGCCATCCGTGTCCTGAAAACGGAGTCTGAATAATTGTCGTGGGTCGTAAAATACGTCAAAAATGTGTTTTTTTCACCCGTATGGCACACTGTGGAATTTGCTGAATGAAACTCGAGCACTATGGATAACTTCTGCATACAGCAAGTTTTGAATTTTTGAGTGCTTAAATCTACGTACAGCCTTATTGGTAGCTTCCTGTTGTTCACGATAGGACAAAATAAGCAAAATCATGGTCTCTGAAGTAGAATTTCAGTTTACATTTACATTGACCGCGTCAGCTTATTAAACATTGTTCCGCCAATAGTCGGTGGCGTAAATAATCCCTTCGCTTCCAAAATATATTCGCAGAATCGACCAGATGATGACCACACAGTTTTTGAAACAGAAGAACTTAAGCATAACTTCACGAAACCATGTGATTGTCAATTGTAAGACAGCATGCCATTATCAATGTGTCCTGATTCGAAACTTTCTAGTCCACTACGGCTAGGTAATAAGATACCTTTTTGTCGCCGTATTACAGACACCCTACGGGAAAATGGCCTTAGGACAATATGCTTTTATAGGGACGATTTGATAATCCCTAAAAGGGATAGGAGAGGGGCTAGAAAGTTTTCGGCGATGCGTGTCCCATTAAATATCACAATGACTGTAGCTTGTACGTATCAGCAAATTGAACATTCAACAAAATTTAAGCCCACAGTAACAACAACACAGCAAATAATTTAAATTAACAACAACAATCAAAATATGAACCAAAAATATAATTAAAAATAAAAAAAAACTAACTGATGAAAATATGTCTAACCGAATTAATAAAACAAAACGACATTGCCAAGAATAATGTAAGTAGCAATGGAAAAACACACCAGTACTTAGTGGTCATATCTCACCAATTCCTACTTTTTTTTCCGGTGGTTTGGGAATTTCGTTTTGAAAGTTTTCTTCAAAAATTTAAGAGCAGATAGTTCACAAAATTGCGCTAAGGCGTTGTTTTCATGTTCTCTGGCCAGAAATTACTGGTTATGGACAGGGTTCTGGAATAAGAGTCCTGTGACACAAGCCATGTCCAACCATATTTCCAATATATCTAATGATTTTGAGGGGTGGGAATATCCCTTTTGACGAGATATCACTTCTTACACCAAGAGTTCCCAATATAGGGTACGCAAGTGGGTTTTTTCCCTCATCATCAAGAACTGTTACGAGTAAACGCCGTTCGAAATTTAATCAAAGCAGGCTGTCATACAATGGTCATCTCGCTCTTTCACAGCAATGTCTGAAAATATTTTTTGGAACTCGATCAAAAAAGATCTAACATGCGAAATTTCGTTCAGGTATTGTGGCACTTGATTGGTGATTAATATCGTTCACTTGTTTTGATTGGTCATCTGATTGACAAAGTTAGTAATAGAATTTCTGTCTAAAACCTTTTTTCGAAAATGGGCGTGCTGTTTCAAGTAGAATAAAAACAAAGAATAAAAAATAAAAATAAAAAAATGAAAAAAATATATGACGACTATGACCAGCATCTGAGCTATGTAGCATAAATTTCCTCTTTGGGGAGTGAGCGTCTGAACAGGGTACCCATGCGAGCCCTCAGGCAGTTTGATTACGTAGTAAGCAGCCAGTGCCTGCTTTCAAAGTAAAAACTTCCACTACCAGCTTGCCTATTATAAATTAACAGCCAATATGGGGACAGAACATGGGAGACACAAAAAGTTCGTGAAAGATGCAAGGGGTACATGTCGCTAAGAAGGTTGGGAACCCCTGTCTTAGGTTTAACACAATTAGCATCCTTCCATAGTTCTAAATTTTCTCTTAAGTTTTTTATTTTCTTCGACATTCTCACAACAGGTGTAAAAAATTACGGTAATCAAAGTATAATATACATTTCATACCAGGTTTGTCAGAAATCCCTTCTGCTTGTTGCAAACTTGTTATTGCTGGGTTATTTATGGGCAGTTGTTTGCAAAATGTTGAGAAAAGATGCTGACACAAATCGTCACTGATGTCATTTCCCAAGTAGGCGTTCATAAACAGCTTAAAACCATCATAATTCATTGGCTAGATGTTGAAAGCAAAAAAGTCTACTAACTATAAACACACCATTAAAACATTGTACCAATCAACATATATACTTGCACAAGTGCGCACAATTATCTACATTTTATAAACGGCATTTGTTTTATTTTTGTTACTAGACTGTTAGAACAGTTTTAATGAAAACGTCTTGAAAATGAACTAGCGTTTGCGAGATTAAAGCCGAATCTCCTCCAGGTCGAAAATGTCGTGCGACTCAATTTTTTCCTCAGTGTCACATGCGAAGAACAGTTCCGATTGGATAGATGTGTTAATCGCGGCGGAAAAAGTCGAGTGGCGCGGCATTTTCTGCATAGTGGAGATTCGCCTTAAGATATGACGAAATCGTGAAATTAAATACGTTTTGGTTCTTTTTTTCCTACCAAAATCAATACTTAACATGCACATACAAGGGTGATAAAAATAAATCATTTGAATGCAATCAATTTCCCAATTCCTCCCTGTAAAAATGCTTTAATTTTGCCATTTAAGAAGCACCAACTATTGCTAATCATCTGTTACCATAAGTCTGGTATGCCTAGCAGTTAAGGTGGCATATACTCCTGAATTTGGTTGTTACTTGACACAGTATTTGAAAGTTTTTATCAACTGATGCTAAAAAATGCCATTAAGATTATATGATTCTAATAATACCTCTTCAGGCTTATACTGTGAGTATTCCCCATCTCGGAACTGCTTAAGAACATCTTTCAACCTTTTCTTGGAATCTGACCAGAAACAGAAAAGATGATTTCATTATATTTTAAACATGAAACATTTTTTACTGTCTAGAAACTTTAACTGTAATATTTTGTACATGTGTTTTATTTTTGTTCCTCAATCCCACTATCAAATGCATGAATAAATTATGAAGATAAAAGAAATTTATATTTAATCAATATTGTGGGCAGAGACACTTTTTCCGTTTCAAAGACCGAATTCCTATGCGCTTAAGATCCAATGTCATTTATAAATTTACGTGCCAACGCTGTTCCGCGTTGTATTTGGGTGAAACAACCCGAAACTTACACACCAGGATCTGTGAACACATGGGCCTTTCGGCATACACAGGAAATGAGATCTCTCACTCCTCTTCTTTGTCTAGCACTTTAGCACATAAAAGAGAAACTGGACACCCGATTTCTTTCGATGATTTTTCAGTTTTAGCTAGTGGCCGTTCAGAATTAGATACTCTCCTTCGAGAAAGTCCGTTAATCGCAAAAATAAATCCCTCTCTCAACGTAAATATAAGGTCATTTCCTCTCATGTTATTTTAATTTGTTTTTTCTTTTCTTTTCTCCTCCACCTTAATCCCTGTTATAACACCTCATTCATCATTCTTTCCTTTTCTCACCTCTATTTTTGTAATCGTGTAGGTTATTTAAGCCGAAAATTTTCATGTAAATAGACACACTGATGATGTTGCTTGTAAAGTGACGAAACGTTAGTTCCTCATTAAAGTATCTTTCAAAGTATCCTGATGTGTTTATTTGAGATATGGGCTTCTTCAAAATTATTTGCTGGGCAATAATCTTTATTACTAGACACCCCAATCTCCTTGCAATATTTGCATAGTGGTAATATTGGTTTACAATTACACGAGGTAAGCCCATAGAAACAAGTGTTTTTTTGTGGGGTTTTTTTTTCTTCTTTTTTCATGTCATTACTAAAATTATATTAAACAAAATTAAAAAAAGACCAAAAAGGTTGAATTTTTGTTTCAGAAATGTCACCCCATAAAATTTTGCACCTGGGGCAAGCTCCCATCTGAACCCTCCTGGATTGGCACTGACTATAGTTGTTAATTGGATTCCTTCAATTTGTCCAGCTCAAATGGCAAGTACCTCCAAAATAGTCCCCAAAGTCTTTGAACATTAGTTGGATACATGATATATACAATATTCATGTTCTACTTGTAAGGTGTTTGCTAATTATATACACAACATGAGTCAAAAGGGTTTTGAACTATTGAAACTTATTAGAGGAAATATCAATGTTTTGAGCAAATTCCCTTCATCAGTGTGAAATGTGAAATGATGTAAAAACCTGGTGTTAGTTTTATAGGTAAAAAAAAGTCATGAGATGTAAAAATGATCAATAAGATTCAAA
The DNA here is from genome assembly GCA_030142905.1 of Heliopora coerulea. Classification (NCBI taxonomy): domain Eukaryota; kingdom Metazoa; phylum Cnidaria; class Anthozoa; order Scleralcyonacea; family Helioporidae; genus Heliopora; species Heliopora coerulea. The sequence continues at coordinate 1,760,234 of JASJOG010000030.1, read as the reverse complement.
ACTTAACAACAAACAACAGGTAAGTAACAAGGTGTAAAGGATGAAAAGTCATTTATATACTATTTTAAATATCCATCAGCAAATGGAATAGGGAAGGAACAGACAACATGATAAAGAGCACCAGTTGGATCCCCTGTTGGTTCTTTCCCTTTTGGGTTTGCTGATTGATATATACAGTAGAACAGCAAATGACTACCCATCATTTACATCTCATTACTTAACTGATTAATATTGAATTATTAATCCTATTGGTCATGTTTTCATGATATGATTTTTTTTCCAATAAAATTATCTCCTAGTTTTCATATCACTTCACATTACACTCAAATAATGGGCCTTCACTTGAAATATTAGTATTTCATCTCATACACTTTAGCAGTTCCTAGACCACTTTGGCCTTTTACCAGTGATCAACACTGCCTATGAAGCATACTTCTATGTGATTTGAGTAGCCGACCATACAAACTCACATAGATCACAGATTAATGTTCAAAAGGTTCTTGCCCCCAGCAGAACATGTACCAACTGTATAGCCTGAAAACATGAAGAAACAGAGGGGAACAGGAACCATGTCAATGCAACAGCAATGATATAAGGCAGGGGAGAAATAACCAGAGGAAAATTTTGGTGAAATGGTAAGAACACCTAACCAAAACCAGTTAATACAGTAAAATCCTTTTCTGACTAATGTAATGAAAGCCTACTCCAAATTTTGAACTTTTTTTTCACTTTGAAGTTTTAATTTCAGTAAAGAAAACAAAAATGAAGATCTTCCACTATATCAATTACCATATATTATGACCATTGTTCAATGTCCTTTTTTAAAAAATCTGCTTCAGATAGTTGAGTAATTGAACAGAAACAGAACCCTCACAGGTAGCTCAAATGTCTGGTAGAGTAAGGAAGTATTTACTTTTAGTATTAAAATTTACCAAGATGAAGTTCAGCCTTCCTGAAATGTATTTGGAAGGAAAAACAACAAGCAGAAAAAACCTAATAATTTTTTGTTAAAAGATCAACCTTTGTCTCAGGATATGTGTATCCAAAATACCCTGTTGTGAGTTTCATAGTTTTACATTGCCCTTTCTCTCCAGCATGATAATATGTTTCTCATTCTGGAAAACTTGTTTCAAAGCTGACTGATACACTGAGATGACCACTATTGTGTTCAGGAGATGCAAATTACCACTGTAACATCAAATTAATAGTATAACCTTATCACACTTCCCATGTGGCTAAGGAACCAACAAAGTAATATTGCTCAGGGTGTTAAGATAAACATTAATACAACCTGATTGGTGAACATCTTAATCATGTGTCATGATCACATGAACACTGTAATACTATCTTCTATATTTTTCTGTAATGAGTCAGTTGTTTAGAGCACATGTAAGTGAACGTATTTGTCAAATTAAAACTTTTCCTTAAATATATTGTGCTCGTTGGTTACTTCCACCATCATGAGTTCAACACAGGGAAATTGAGGACAAAGAAATAAAAGTTAAGGAAAATGACTCAGGAATTCATTGTTACTTTTTACAGTATTCACCAGAAATATTGCTAGTTTTCATTAGACAGGCCCATAGCCAGCCTGTCATGCTGGGGGGACAATACATTGTCCAGGGGGGCTCTTAACTTCTGGTTACAACTCAAGTTTAGTGTTAACCATAGAGGTTAGTGGCATTAATATACTATTAATAATTGCAATGAGAGTGTGAAAGAGGAAAAAGTTATTTTATTCAATATGTTTAAAAATAACTCTCATAAACAAAGATAATGAACAGGTTGTCCTGCAATTTCTGAATACACGGAAAGACATTCTCAATGGTCAAAAGTGGTTTTTTAACTCTTTCCCAGTGTGATAACACTTCTACTATTTTACTCTGGTTAATGTAATATCATTTTACTCTGGTTAATGCCAGATGATTTTACTTGTCAAAGGGGGATGCTCCCACCAAGAAAAAGTTAAGGCAAAATATTTATCAACAATTAACTGGATATATTAACTTTCCCCAAAAATTGTAACTTTTACCTAAATTATATTAGTTTCTGCATTAATATTTCAGATGTAGCAGGCTGGCTGCATTTCAAATTTTTCTGACATTTCTTACAGCTCAATGATTTCTCCAGTGACTGTTGCCATGCAATAAGTTAATAATTTTTTAATGTAGCAAGGCCCTTAATCAGTGAAACTATGGTCACAATACTTGTTACAAATAGTAAAAAATACCTCAAATTTCATTTTGGGGGGCTCAGTCCCCCAACACCTCCCCCACTTGGCTACAGGCCTGTCATTAGAACTGGTTTTCTAGCTTGGTAATACTTGAAAAAGTTCATGCTACTCCTGACCCTAGTTTTACTTCAATCTTTAGCATACAGGCTACAACTTAATAAGTTTAATCTACTATTATGTAAACTAAAGTTTACATAAAAATTAGGCTACATAATAGTAGATTGGCTACATAAGAGTAGATTAAACTAAAAGTTTAATCTACTATTATGTAGCCATGTGTTGATAAAACTCACAAACAATGCTACTGATCTATTCCAAAATTTATCACCAAGGACAGATCTAGGGGGCAAGGTGACCAGTTGCCTAACCTACTGACAAAGTGTACCCTTTTTCTTATGTACAGGCACTCCTAGTTTCATTGGATGAAGTTAACTACTTAACATATTATTTTATCTAAAGATAATCACAAAACTTTTTTGGGGACAAGTCTGCTTGAAAGATTGAAAATATACGATATAACTACAAAGTATTTATTCCTTGAGTTCTTTTGACTATTGCAATAACATTGGATAGATTATTACTGACTTAAGAGGCTTTGTGCTTGAGTCTTTATAGCTTTTTTTTTTTTTATTGGCTGCTGTACTATCAACATGACTATGTGGTAAAAGGCTCACTTGATTGGTTGCTATTATCATTATTTCATATTTCATGGTGGACTTAAATAACACATCAGGTAACCATATTATGAAAATAGGCAAGATACATACAATGTCCTCACCAGAATGTGCAAGTTAGAGTTCAAGAAATTTAATGAGTGTATTAGTCTACATACCACCTATTGCTCAATCATTTACACAGTCTGGCAGTTTGGAGATGGCCAGTTATGTATTTCATGAAGTTAAAGTTTGTTTGAGTGAATTCATGCATTGATAAAACTACAAACTTGTCAATCTACAGAGACATTGCTATTTTGTATAATGTATTGTTTCATGTTCTGAACTAATACCTCATAAATAGTTAATCTAGCTTCTAATAATGACATGAAACAAGGTTACAAAGCTACAGAACCTTTAGCGTAACGGGTAACAGTCTTTAGTCATAATGGAAATCAGTATATTCACATTGGTTAAAAAGAACTGCAGCATCTCTTTGAATAAACTGCTTTAGGTTTTTGCTAAGAGTTCTGGTACACACCTACACCCAGATATCTTGGACAGCATAAAAAAATCACCTGCTTCATATCTTTTTTTCAGGAATTAATTAAAGATCTCATGGTTGGCATTCATTATTTATCACCATAGAGAAAAATACAAAAAAGTATCTGGTGGACATTTTTATAAGTGTGAAATATCTTGCCTTGCAAAGTACATCTAACCCTTTTACTGACCCAATACACAACCTCACAAGTAAATAAATACAAAACGATTACTCGTCAGATGTAACTTTATATTGTAACTACATATTGTTTGGGCTAAACGTCCTTCCTCAAATTCTATAATTTTTAATAATATTGTATGCTTTGCATGATATCTTAATGACACCTTCCATTACAAGATCAGTTCAATGTTCTGCTTGTTTTCAGAGCGTAATCTGCGTGACATTTTTTAGATTAGTAGCTTTAGCAAGTATTTTACAACTTAGCATAGTTTGGACAGTATTCGTAATCTTCGACAAAACTTTTTCATCGTAACTCGTGAATGTCTAATCTTTCTGTTTCAAGGTTTATTTGATGAGTAATAGCACGTGTGTGATTATGTGTTCAGGTAACACATGTTTACCAGCAGTAACGAAATCGAATAATTATCGTATTTGATATCACAAGAATACCTTTTAAAGTGCAATCGAAAACAAAGAAATGTCGAGCGAAATCTCAAAAAGTTTACCGGCTGAGGTCTCAGAGAAAAGAAATCAAGTTTTTCCCATGAGAATGCTTTGTAATTAAACGGCGGAAACTAAATTTTTAATAGCCTTAGATGAATTACAACAACGCCGACTCTTTCAATAGCTCTTCCTGCAAAATTGAAATTTTCGCGACTCCAAAACATATCGCAATTAACAAATATAAAGCCCAAACACCGTCGAAGTCTAAACTAAGTTTATCTTGCAGGCCAACATCCGAAGCAGCTGGCGACCGTAGCTTGGTGAGAAAATGCTTAGCGAAATAATAACTAATTCATGCCATAAATAGCGTCGTTCTTTTTCACTTGCATAAATTACCCGAAAAAATATCGCGAAAATTCCTGTTCAGATTACATTTAAGCAAAAGTACGGCCGGGCACAATGACATGAGTGTTGGCGTACGAGGGTAACATGATTTTTATCGCATATGTGAGCCAGGAGCAGTTCTAGCACAAAGTTTTGCTGCCGTCCACCGATTGAGGTAAACAATAGCTTTCTGGAAGTGCGGTATTCTGAACGACTTTGTAGAGAACAAACAACAGCAGGTTGCGCTGAATATTGCTGCCCTCATTCATGAAACCCACTGTCTGTTCTACCAATTTCAAGTTTAACCCATCAATACCTAGGCTACGGCCGATCGTGCGTTCGTAAGATAGACACCCAAGGTATAAAGAGCAATAATTTGCAGAACCACATGTCAAAACGATTATTTTGACTCTTGACTCAGACAAACGCGATGAAAGACCAACAGTGGGTTTCAAACAGAAAAGTATTTTTATATTCGAAGACAAATGAACTGGTCTTACAACAAAACACATTTGAGAGTCACATTCTAGCCACAATGATATTATAAATAGGTATGAAAAATGCAGGGAAAATGCCTTACATTTTGTGTAGGCTTGAAGCTGCTCAAACTCCTCAGGGGATAGTGAATCCCATATGCTTCTCGCACGGCGGAGTGGAGGAGACACATTCGCCATCAGAAACTTTAGTGTTTTCTTAAGCTTGGTAGTGTCATCTTATCGTCCAAAACTCCAACCTGTAGAGAAAGTTTATAAGTCGTTGTGTATTCCTTTCGATTACTTTCACCTGGTCATTGTAGTAGGTCATTATATTTGTAAATGAAATTTGATTTCTTTGGCATCATTTACATACTAGCCATTTGATAGACATTGGTCACTAGTAGAAACGTACTTCCTGTAATACAAATATTGTATACCAGTCAACTGGCTCCTTTGTCGTTAGTTCTTTTTGGTGTGTTTTTGTCGGTGTTAAAAAATAAAACACTGGCAGACTCTGTAGTATATACAAAAACCTTTTGGTTTTAAGTTAATGTTTCTTAGGTTTGTTCCTTTACGACAGACGGGTAAGGAATGGCCGACAAACCGATGAACTATATATAGAATAAAGGATTCATCGAGAGGTATTACAAGTACCATGTTATGTGCATTATTCATTAAATTCAGTAAAGTTCTTCACGAAGCAGTCTTCCATGAATTTTTCACTTATCTTCATAGCACCAGTAAGAAATATTGCATAAGCCAGTTACCATACGTACAATTGCTCGTTTGAAATTTCCAGAAAGAAGCCCCCGAGTCCTCAAAATATTCTCGGATCTTTACTGATGTTTCTGGATTTCATATTTTCATACTATTCTCAACAGTTTTCCAGGTGGGCGACGTAATCACGAGCAAATCATGGCATTCTGTTCCAGTTTGGATTCTTTATAAAAATGCCAGGAGCGGTATATATTGCGGCAAAACACTTTTTAGAAAATATTGAAAAGTTTAAAGAGAGTAAACTACCAATTAAAAAAACTGAATATTTGCGTTTTCCCATTTCAAAGGTTTGCAGCCTTCGATGATTATTTTTGACATTACTTGACACACTGCCCCCGCAATGACTACGCACAGCACCCAATTCAGCACGCACGCTCACACCCTAAACAGGCCAAAACAAATTCTAGATCGCTTTTTCTACAACGCCGTTCGTTTGAACTGCTCAAACCCCCGATTACAGGCTTATAGGTACATAATAAAATTCCAAATTGTCACCAAACGTATAACGAAAGTATCTTCACCATCGTATGCTATAGCTACATCTGCTTGATTGCTTATCATTGGCATGGGAACAAAAACAAGGCTTCTGGTGCACATGCTCCAGTGAAAATACTACATGTGTAAGTCAATAGAACAGCTTATTTACACTTACCTGCAGTTCATGGAAATCTGATTTAACTGTTTTCAACTTAGTTGTTTATGAACATAATTTCCGATGGATGTTTGTGATGACGTGTTGTTATCAACACCGTTTATAGTGTGTGGGTGGACCACATTGAGACGGACGGTGACATATTGGTGATATTGCTGACAGATACCCGTAGACCCTATTTCGCAAATAATCGTTTCTCAAATCACGGTGATCAGTGTTGTGCCTCGTAATTTCCGGATAGATTTTTAAGAAGTAACCGAATACAGGGAGATGTGAAAGGTTATGTAAATGTAGTATGAAAGTCCTTGTAGTATGCGACGTTTGCCTGATATTCTCCACTGTCTGGAATGGTTTTGCGTTTTGCCCTGACGAGATACCAGGCGCGCAAAGAAGCTCAGAGAAATACGGTGGGATTACACGCGCAAGAAAAATTTCCCTCATAAGTAATTAATTAGATGGTATTTATGGTGTGATTATATGGTTAATTTTGCGAATTTAAACGGTCAAAATTTTCAAAAATAGTTGGATGTCGACTGTTTGCAGTCGCGAATTCACTGGCAACAAACACAAGAACTAGGGATTCTGATCGTGCTGTATGAACAAACACCAAAAATAATTTGAGGCGCTGCTTTTTCATCGAGCTGCAGATTATTTGAAATTTAAGTCATTCAGCTAACACACGCCGCTGATCCGACGGAAAAAACATTTGATGCTTCTTGGTGCCACAGCATGCCAGGTATAAACTATTCTTATTATTAGGGTATCACCGGTGGATACCAAAGAAAATCTAGCTTGACACTAGTCTCCAAACACGCTAAGTTAATGCCAAAGACGTGACACGTGCAGAACATTCGTGTAGAAATAAGAAAAGCTAAAAGGTTGTGTACTGCCAAGAATACGAAGACGAGAAACTTGCGTTTCGCGCGAAGCTCCCCAGCTCGAAACGTTAGCTTTTTGTCTTAACTGTATTTTTAGTAGTAAGCAACCTTTACATGTTTTCTATTTCGTAAAAAACGTCCAACGCAGCGCACTATTTTACGTTCATTTTGAATTACCTCGTTACCATGGTGAGAAGCAATACTGAGGTTTTTAAAACCTCTAACAAATAAAGATCGGAAGGAGCATGATGCCATGAAAATGTAGAGAAAACAAACTTCTCTGACAGTTTTAGCCACTTTCTTCTTCAAAATTTCACATATTTACAGAGATACTTTAATTATTGACATGTGTGCACGTATTTGGATAAGACGACAGAATTTGAGAACCGCGGAATAAGATATTGTACACGATAACACAAAAAAGAAAAAATGATATAACAACAGTTCATCGGTGGTGATGGGGAAAACGTCCACACCAACGTTAAAAAGCGGGTTAGTCCTCCCTTACAATTCCTCAAAAAAAGAGGAAAACATGGCTGTAGCACCGAACATCTACATTCCAGACATTTCCGGAGCCTTAGGGCGCCGTGTAGCCCCAAAGTTGAATTATAATCAAATGGATTCGTGCTCTTCCCTCGAGTGTTTCCCCTGTATTTCCCCTGCCCACATCCAGGTAGCGACTAACGCCTACCACTTGAATTATTGCCCCACCCCCAGTTAGTTTCTTTCCACCTGCTTACCCATTTCATTTATCGAATTGTCACGATGGACGACGACTACGTGCAATGATTAGTAATCAATCGAACTTAGGTAGGAGGAAAGGTGCACCCAAACATGCTCAAATGATGTCAACAGCGCTGTTACAAATATGTATCTGTTTTGCATGTATGGGAAGTTTGCACGTTTGCATGCCGCAAAAAAAAATATTGCCACTTTCTAGACTTTAGTGGGATTTGAAATCGTATCCATCGAAAGACTTATTTTAGTATGAATTTTGACTCCCGTAGGGATACTTTTTTGATGCAGCCATCGCATCTTCCATTCAAGATCAAAAAAACCGCTGTTGAAATTGAAATGAGGGATTGGCGAATAAAATTGAAAAACATTAGTCGCAGGCGTTGGCAGAAACTTGGAAAAAGTGTTTCCAGTAAACATAGTAAAAGCTGGAAGTATGGGGAAAGTCTGGTTAAATTCTCTCTCGTATCACTCTTTGATCGCTTTTTAGTTTTCGAGTAGTAATCCTAACAGGATTCTTGCTAGCACATAACCCAACTCGCAAGGTCTACACCTTTGAAAATCAGGATTTACTCTACTAACTTCCCGATCGTTGGGAAAAAAATCCTGTCCTTTTTCTGAATTCCTGAACAAAATTCTTATCCATAAGAAATCGTTAGCTTCTTTGATATTAAATTTTAGTCATGTCTCATATTGATTGTTAGTGATATCGTACTGCATAGATTAGTGTGATTATTTTAAAGATATATGTTAAGGCACACGGACTGTTGGAAGAACACCAAAGCTGCATATTTAAGTCTACAAAGGTGAAACAGTACCATGTTCAAATAAGTTATTATTAAAGATATTTTAATAAGGTATATTAAAGGCTCCTCGACAGTTTTATAGTCTTTATTATTTTAAGAAACTACAAGACTCCCTGAAAGTTAAGATTGCTTTGAGGCTACTCCTTATACAGTTTCTACTTCTTACACACTGCAATTAGTACGGTCTTGATTTATAGGCATTTCTATCACGAAGATAAGTTCCTTACGGAGTATATCTAACTAGAGAAGAAGTGTCAAAAAGTTAAGATATCTGACAAACTATGTAACTATTAATTTTTACCAGTGTAAAAATAGCGCTGAAACGGCGGTATATTTTCCCAATTATCATTATCATATTTCCTCTATTTAGCCCCCTCTTCTAGCAACTCCCCAGTTCATAAGCAGAGAAAAAATAAAAAAACCCTGGTGGGCCGGGGTTGGTCTTATTCATTAAACAGCAGATATATTTCAACATGGAAATATAAGCACTAAGCGACAACGTTACATGAAGAAACACGTTCATTTAATTGAAAGTCGGAATGTTTAAGCGCAAGAGTAATATATGTTATTTACTCAGTTTGCATTTACACGGACGGTGCTGTAGGCATATAGTAACGATTAGAATAGATCACTATCTGCGCATGCGTGCTGATTCATATTTAGTTAAAAATCCCCTACTCCAAACTATCCTACAACTGGGGAATCATTTTAAGTGTGGACAACGTTGAACGCAAGACGAGTCAAGCATTGAAAACGTGAGAAAAGGCTAAACCAAGATAGCAGAACTGTCTCCTGTCTCATAAAGGACAATATAAGCCTACAACTTTTGTGTAATCAGTAATATCAATATGAAAATTTCCTGAGTCAACAACATTCCTATTCATTACTGTTTTTTTCAAGAATAATTTTTAGTCCCTTTCAGGTGAAGGAGGTTTTCAGAAATTCCTGGAAACCCTTCACACGACAGCCCTGACGACCATCCGGGTTGAACTTTAAAAGAGAGGCACGATGTCAGCAAAATGCACGGACAGCCAAAAGTCGCTATGGCAAACTTCTCAATTCGAGAATACCCTACGGACTTTTTGACAAGCTCAAAAAGATAAACGAGCAAGGAATATTTCACGAGCCGGATAATGGCATTAAGAACCATGATTGTAACCTTTGATCCAAAACTGATGTAGGACAGGTTTTAGTACAGAATTAGGATTGATATCAAAACAGTTACGTGACGTTGCTTTGACACTCATCTAATGCAACCTTTCGAAAATGACGGTACAATATCACTGAAAGGCATAACCAGGATCGGTTCAAGGGGAAAATCCAGTATTCAGAGAGCTGTTCAACTTCGGGAAAATCGCGAATAATAGTATAATTGTATTGTACCCGCTTAAAAACAAATGTAAAATAAATTCAAATCGAGAACTATACCAAGTGAAAGCTGGGCCTTCCCCTTATTCCATAAAGTGGTAGGAGTGACATCAGAAATTTGCAAAACTTTTAAGTAATATTTCTGAACCACCTGCCTTCAACGAGCAACACAGAATAACGATTTACCAGTCAAAAATGAATTACACAGGTAAAATAGCGTAAGAGGTATGGACCTTGAAATACACAATTTTCTTGAACAAATCATTGTTCTTCGGAATGTGCTTCCGCGTTTTGGTACAAAGGTTAAAAACCAGTGATTTCTTAAAAAGACTGATTATTACATTGTGCGAATTTCACCTGCTATTTAACTTATATATGCACTTCATTTTGGTGGTGTCTCGAGACTGAAAATGGAAGTTGAATATTGCTACAGAGAAATTCTTTTATTTATGACCGAATGATTTTTACCACTCTATCTTATGGTAGTCTGACGAGAGCTCGACAACCGAAACACCCCTGTATATAGGTAAATGATTTGTAATAACACTGATTTCTTGAGATTCTAGCAACAAAAGTCAACTAAATCACTGCAATGAACTCTTTTCGACCCGTAAGCTATTAGAGCAGTACCTGCCATTTGTTCTTCCCGCTCCTACATGCACCGATAGACTGGGCTGTTTTATAAACGCGACGGAAAACAAGAAGGGTTTTGCCTATGTTATGGTTGCATCATCTGCCGTTCCACTAAATATCAGCAAATGACTTCTTTGCCTCAGCTGTCGGATTTGTGTGCTTGTCCTACAGGGTGTCCCAAAAAAAACGAAAACTATTGAAATCACCAATAACAATTTAATTGTTAGAATTTGAATGCCTTAGCACTCTGTTGGTCCCCACGAGTGCATAAATGATTGATACAAATAATTTTATACATAATGAAGCTGTGTAAAACAGTAAAATGTTGTTAGTACGCAGCGCAGGTGGATTTCGTTCTGGAAACCTGTGTTGAAAAGCGTTTCGCACTTCTGTTGTACTTTGGGTACGCGTATAATTTATCACAATAAAAACTCTTTGTTCTGTGGTCAGTTGTACCATTTTCTTTCGAAGCAATGACAGAACTAATTTGAATTTTATCATTTTCACAAAGTTTTTCTCTGTTAGAATTTTATAATTTGCTTTAAATTCCCACGGGCAAAAAATCGCGCATTTTACAAGGCGATTTTCTTGACTAAATTTTAATACATGCACCTTGTCAATATTTTACGCATCGTTACGTTCAGCTTTTTCGTAGGGCATTCATATTTTAACAATACGTGATTTCAATAGTTTTCGGTTTTTTTTGGGACACCCTGTATATCGAGCCTAATTTTAACCACAGGTATAATTGTTGATGTGACAGCTTAAAGTGGCGCAGTAGTTCATCCATGGAATAAATGTTTAGTGCATTGTGCATTTCGAAAAGGGGGTCTCACGTAATGAGGCAGGATACTTCACAGTGCACATCAACATCATACTGAAGGATTTGCATGTGCATGAGTATCCTCCCAGGAGAACTGTCATCAACAGCAGATACTCAGACATTGAATTAAAACCTCTGAAGATGGGTTTCTTCATTTATGTAATGATGTTCAGGTCATCGTAGCAGACTTATAGACATGCAGAACAGAACCACGCTATTATCACACAACTTACGCGTTTTCATTTAACAAAATGCCAACAGAACAAGGTTTTGCCGCCTCACGAGCGTTTCCTCGTCGCTTTACCCCATTGAATCCTTCAATATCTCCTCACAATAACACTGTCAGCCTGTTCAATATATGATAGACTGCCTGCATCACTTCTTGCCCTTCTGGAGAAAATCTTTATACCCTAAACACGCCTTTCTCATCGTTACAGCAAAACTTGGGACTCCTGTCTAGATACGCAAAAGAATATGTTACGTCTAGAGTTTAGTTTTACCCTTAATCTCAAAGTTATAATGAAAGTCTTATTCCTTCTGTCATAGTATAATTATTCAAAAGATAATGTGCTTTACATGTAAATCTGTACACGACATGAAATAATGTATAAGTGGAACTTTTTCTATAAATTGGCAACTCTATGTTCTGCATGACCGTAAATCTATTTTTTCACTCTAGTCTTGGAATTCCAAAGAATTTCTCAGTAAAGTGAGTAGGACTTTGTTAAACCGTAACATTTCTAGGCTGGGAGCCATTGATTTTTTAAGGGACCAAATGCCTGTCTACGTCTCAAACTCATTAACAATTCATGACAAAACACAAAGGAAATCAGTACCGAGACGGAGTTTGGTTATCTGATCTTAATTAGCACAGAACTTCGACAACTTTTAACCCGATTTTCTAACCCTTTCTTTTGTTCTTTGTTTTCTTTTGTTTTTTGTTTTGTTCTTTCATTAGTTCTGTTGTTGTAATTTGTTGTTGCACGACAACGGTATGCAAGAAAGGGTTAAATACGGATTCGTTTGAGATGTAATATCATACACTCGAAAGTCGTATTTCATCAGATATCCAAACACTTCGAACCAGGTTAAAAAACTCGGCTATCACCTCGTTTTTCAACTCACGTCTCGGTGTTTGGATATCTGATGAAACACTCCTTGTGCGTAATATATTACATAAAGCTAGGCTACTTTTCAACCGTTTTAGCATATGCGTTAAGCTTCGTTCCCATTTGTGCGGACACGAATACAAGTACGGAAGGCAAAAATCACCAAGACTTGTAATAACTGGAGTGCTTCCGTAATAACAAATTGCGGGGCATGGCTTTTGGACACGACTTTTAGAATCGGATTTATAGAATCGCAGTTCAGCCACAGCTGTATGTGGATCAGTACACGGTTTGCAAGTTGTTGCACATGAGCACTGTAAGGGTCAATTCACACGATGTGACTGTCGCGTACGATTGTTCGTCCTTGGGTATGTAAAGTTCTGGCCAAACGAATGCAACATCACCATTCATCATCGTTCAAAATTGTTGAATGCAACATGTTGAACTCGTTTGGCCACCATGTCCCATCATGTTGCATGATGTTGTATGATGTTGAACGAAGTTTGATTTCCATGAAACATTTGATGCAACGTCGTTCAACATTGCACTCGTGCAAGCGTTGCAAGTCATCTCTTAGGAGAGGGCAACGGTTAGTTTGGCCTAAAATTCGGGATCATTATTCCTCCCACATCTTTGATCTCCAAAATTCGGGTCCGCACCGCACAACATGTTGCATTCGTTTGGCCACGCAGTACAACACCATGCAACAATGATGTTGCATTCATTTGGTCAGGGCTTTATGTTGTCTCTGAGGCAAAATTCCTACTTCCGATTCTCTTACGGGAAGACTCCGGTGAGTTTATCGGGTACAAGAGCCCTTAAACGTGCAATGTTGTGCCTCACGATGGTGATCCTGACGCACGCACGAGGTTCCATCTGATGATCTATTAAAGCATCTGAATTTGCGAAAACCGGATATAAGAAGGAATCCGCAACTATTTACGTTAATGTACAAAGTATCACGAAATGTTGCCAAGTACTTTGACTAATCTTTTTATGAATGTTGATCAGGTGCAAGAATATCAAACGAGATAATCCAGACATGACTTACCAGCACCTGGGCCTAACACCAATTAAAAGAAAAAAGCTTTTAGCTTTAGTTGCAGTGGCTTGGAACACTCTACTAAATGACCAGAAAAGCGCAGCAACGATATAAATTTTTAAGAACAATATTAAGAATTTCTAATTTCTGATTCGTTTTGTGGAGTGTAAATATTATATAGACTTACTGTTTTTGTATGTACTGTGTGAGTGACCCACGGCGTGTTGGAAATTCACTCTTTTTTATACGTAAATTTTTCTTTCTGTAAATATTCTATTAATGAAATAGTACCATACTCAGTACAGTACTACGTACCTCGTGGACTGTACTGGAGTTACTCCATACACCAGAATGACAGTCGCGAGACAAAATTGAATGTATAACAGCGCTTTAAACGATGGAAAAATCGCACTGGAAACCGCATATGTGGAAAAACAAAAAACTTGTTCGTAATCAGAGTTCGTAATCATGCAAACGAGTATCGCGATCGTATCTTTATCCGCACCCGTACAAATGGAACATAGCTTCACGCGGACAGCATGAATAGGCCCTACATTTTAAGACAATTTTTCTGTAATCCTTCAAATACCATTAACGAAATGTCGGATTTAAAAAAATAATTGAAGTTAAGAGGCTATTCCCTATAAACGTGGTTGAGTAGAATTATGACTGTATTTGAAAAATGTCGTTTCTCAAACGTAAGGCTGCAGATGAGTGACTTAGAAACCTGAAACTGGTTGTGTGAAGCTCTTAATAACGATTTAATGATCTTAAGGTGGTCAAATCATTGGATTTAGATAAATTTATCTTCCTAGGTAGATAAGTTTAACTTCGCAGTTAAACCGGTTTAATAAATTATTTCAATACAGAAAATAATACTTGGTTCTAACAAATTCTTCATATTCATTGTTAATTTCTTCTTTACATATTTCGTTCTCGGAATCTTAAGAAATTAAGAAATTTCAAGAAAACGAGTTTATGGAACATGATTTTAACATCCTATTCATGCATTAAAATACATAAAAATTACCAAGTTACCTTAGCAGCCCAATTTATCAACCACGTTGGAATCATACCACCAGGATTATCAAAATAATACATATAGGCTATTTAAAAAAACAAAAACGAGAATTTGTTGTTGTATCTCAGTTATTATTTTATAAATTCTCATTCGGAATTGGGGTCCAAGGACCCGGCCCGCGAATTATCCAGGTCGCGAATTAGTCTGGAAACCAAATTTCAACATATCAAGACATATAATGGTCATATAATGGCCAAACACACATGAATTTTAATTCACAACGCTCCTACCTCACGTCGTGTACGACGCCATATTGGATGTTAAGGTCAGAATATAGTGCCGACCGATCACATGTTTCCAACTATTTTTTTCAAAGAACAACTCATTTTTTGCAAAATATGAACTTTATTTACAACAAATCAATAAATAATGATCATTTACATGCAAATTGATACAAAAGAAAGAGTAGAAAACATCAAATAGCGCGAACGCTGGTTTTTGGGGTCCAAGACCCTATTGCGAATTAAGGCCTTTCGCGAATAAAGGGGTCGCAAATTAGAGGGGTTCTACTGTATGTATGTATATATATATATATATATATATATATATATATATATATATATATATGTATATGTATGTATATATATGTATGTATATATATATATATATATGTATATGTATGTATATATATAATTATATAATATATTATTATATGGCTGAGCTTGATATTCGATCTGTGCGCGAAATGACGCACGCTGATTGGCTCCCAAGTCGTGCAATAAATTTTCGTATAGACCGGCAAGTTTTGGCGCTAAAATTTCTTAGCTCATATGAAGACAAACCAGATTCAGGTACGTTTTACAAAAGATTTTCAATCACTACCAAAAGCAGAAAACTAGACTAAATGATTCAACAAAACACGCAGTGAAAGGTAAAAACAAGCAAGTAAACCTGAGCCGTTCACTCACGAAGAGAAATTACGTTAAAAGTGATGGAGTGAACCGAAAGCCATTTAATTAAATTCCTCATTTACGTCGTTTGTTCGGTCTATACGGGAAAGTATTAGGCCTGGGTTTTTCCGCACAGACCTCGCTACCTCGTCAGTTGGTCTGTAGAAAAACCTCAGGCAAATACTTTCCCGTACAGACCTCACATTCAGTTAATAAGAAATTAATATGTAACATCTAAAACCGAGCAGGAGTACTTTATCGGGATTTCAAAATCTCCTCGATAATTCATGAGTAAAATACAAAGGATAATCATAAATGTGATAAAAAGACGCTCACTTTTCTTCTCAAATTTTAGTGTCTTCGAAAAACATTACTTTGTAAACTTTCCTTGCGAATTATCGAATTAAAGGGTTCGTTTTTAAAGTCTTCAAAAAAACTCGAATTACGTGCTTAATTGGATCTAAAATACTCGGCCACCGCCTCGTGTTTTAAATCCAGTTAAGCACTCCTGCTTGTTTCTCAAGTGTTTGGATATCTGATGAAACACTCCTTCTCGTGTATAATATATTACTTATAAAATTCATTAAAAATTCACGAGGAAAAGACAAAGGAAAATCATAAGCGTGTCGGATCTATATATGTAATAAAGATACATGTGCCTTTATACATGAAGAAGTTCAATTTTTTCGGCTTACGAAAGATAAATTTCCAAACTTTTTTCGCGAATTAGCGTATTAAGAGGTGAATTTCATAAGACATTTGAAAAACTCGCAGTTCGTCCTTTATCATGTTTTAAATCCCGTTAAAAACTCATTAAGAATTCATGAGGAAAATACAAAAGAAAATCATAACCGTGTCGTGTCTTTATATGTGATAAAGACACGTGTGACTTTATCCTGAATTTCTCTTCAGATTTTCCTCTATATTTTTTGCCTTAGAAAACAGAAATTGCCAAACTTACGTAAGGAATTAGCGTATAAAACGTTTCGTTTTTTAAGACGTTCAAAAAACTCGCAGTACGTGCTTTATCGGACCCAAAATACTCGGCTTCCGCCTCGCGTTTTATATCCGATAAAGGAAAAGAGAGAGGTAGTTACCAACAATTAATTAGATGTACATAAAGTTTAAAAAAAGTTTGATTCCTGATTTGCTTTATAAATATATTTAAACGTAAAGAATGTTGGTCATTTGAAAGTTTTACCTCATATATCTTACCTTTGGTATCATTTTTCTCATCATTTTGTAGGACTAAGCTCTGAGTAAAATCCGCGACGCGTATCACTCCCGATTTTTGGGTCACAGATGAAAATGGATAGCTTTTACCGAGAATAGCGTACGTAGTAATTCCATCCACATCCAATTTCCTAGAATCCCTAATAAACGTGTACTGCATAAAAATGTCAAGCAAAAACATCTTTACAGAAATAGAGAAGCATAAATAATAATTGCATAATAAAATCGTAAGTTCACATTTTCACATTTCTGCTCTAAATAGCGTTGTTAACAGACATGAACAACGTTGAAAGTTCTTCTGAATATACCACAGTCACGGAAAGATAATGCCCACAGTCAATGATAAGGCGTATAACTACAGTCAATTATGAGACATTCCCACATCAATCACAGCACAGTGAGTAGATGTTCCTGGGCCAACCATCATTATATAAAAATCGTTTCTGAATCAACGACGTTAACAAACCTTGTTCCAGGACCATCCAAAGTCGCAAAAACGATACCTCTAGAGTCTAGATCAATCACAGTCACACAAAGGGATATTCCTCGGTCAACCACAGCCGCATAAATTATATTCCTTGATCAACCAGTCACACAAAAGACGCCCTTGAATCAACCACAGTCACATAAAATTACTATCTTCCGCGATCATCCACAGTCACAGAAGTATGTTTCTTGAGGTAATCAAAGATATAAAGGTTGAATTGTGCGTAGGCATTGTTGAAGGTGTAAAAACCAAAAATGTCAGGGAAATGCTGCAACGTATAATAGGAAATACTAACGTTCCGAGCAAAGGCCCTTCGTCGGAGTAAAACGTGAAATGACATGAGTAAAAAGTCAGGGATATTTTTACAGATAATGTCATGTGATGCAAAAATGACAAATAGGATTACCAAGTCGATAACAAACTAAGTCATGAAATGTAAATTATGAAAAGTTATTTCCTGTTTCAAACGAGGATCAGCAAACCCAAAAGGGAAAGAACGGAAAGAGAACCTAAGGGAATTGTAATGTGTAATTCTTAGAATTCAGTGCCAATTATTATCCTGCTTAAAAAGTGGTGGAAACACTCGCCGTTCGGGGTTGCGCTCCCACCGCCATTTCTCATTCTTCCTAACTCCACTCGTGTTTCTATTTTAGAAAAATGAAAACTCTTTTCAATGTTTTAATTATGAAATGAAAATGTCATTTGTGAATGTTTAATTAATTAAAAACAATTATAATACTTTTTCAGGGATCTTTATTGATATCCTTATCAGGATATTCTCTCGCACATCTTGATTGAACTAATGATGAATTACAAAAAGTGAATAAAAGGACAAGATAACTGTCGACAATGAACGAGTGGATATGCCCAAGGAGTAATATTGACGGGTTTTATGTCCCCAAAAGATGGAGAACTCCAACGAGGATGTAGAAGACACACAGTAAATCCTTGCCATTATTGCATGGGCTTAAGATATACGTGAATAACTTCAAGGAAAGATTGCTAAGTGTGGCAAGACTAACATCTATGAATGCTGGAGACACTGAGAATGAACGCAAGCTCCGGAGAAAGGATGAACGTATGCAGACCAGGAATGATAAAACGTTACACGGAGAATTCAATATACTCAAACCAAAAAGGGAAGAAGGTAACAAAAGTATAGTAATGGTTGAGAAGCACAGGGATTAAGAAAGAAAAAGAAGCGCTTATAATGACAGCATACAGGAACAGGCAATAAGATCAAATCTCAATTTCACGAGTTGATAGAACACGGAAAGAAAGCAAATGCACACTGTTTGGTAACTATGGTAGATGAGATGGTAAATCATCTGCTGAGACAGATGTCAGTGCACAAAATGACCGTGCATGCAGAAGGAGACATAGTTGATGAGGGAAAAGATTGCAGTAGGATTGAAGGACTAGTGAAATTATGGTTTAGGATAACTATGTACATGAAACAGTGTCTGATTGTCGTTAATAAGTTGATGAAAGAATGTCGAATTGAAGAATTTGCAGTCTCCTAACACAAGAATGTGAACACGAAGGCAATAGCTAAATAAAAAGAACAAAGACTTTGCTAGGGAACTGAAAAAGCAATTGAACATAAAGGTAAAAGTTACTCCAGTGTTTATTGCCTCAATTGGTAGTCTAGGAACTACACCTAAAATCAATTGCCCCAAAAATGATGACATCGAATTGGAGATCATGCAGGATATGGCCACATTGGGGTTGCAGATAACAGTCAATGCTATTTTATAGTTTTAATGCTTCTTTGTAGGCATTCTACCTTTTTTCGAAAACGTAATTTTGGCAAAGTTTACAACGTCAGTTGATGACGGATTCACATGTAGATCTTCCTGGATTCCTCGTCATACATGTCTATGACAGAGATGTTGACCAAACCTGTTTGGCTAGCCAGTCTCTATGTGAGATTATAAAATCCAGCCGAAGCCCGAAAGCAAACCTGTGTATAACGAATATATCTTACTATATGTAAAGAGCGAGTTATTCACGAACCCGACCTCAAGCTCATAACTCAATTCGACTGAAGCAGCCTCAGAAAGTCTCGTGTAATTCGGCATCTGGTGAAGGTTATGTGATCCCAAAATTGCGTTTGTTAGTTATGATGTTCACTTCGGTACATACTAATACGTCTTCTTCCGCACTTACACTGGACAAGATTTCCTAACTTGGACAGGTTTCTCCCATTTGAAATCAATTTTCGGAATAAATGTAACATACATCGCGACACAGAACAGGACTGTAACGACGTTTATTCACATGAACACGTGTCACTCGATTTTCGTCAAAGAATTATTTAGTGCTAGTAATTTACTGTGATATGTTTTTAACCAGTTTATCGAATATGGCGTATTTGAGTAAAAGTGAGAATCTTAATGGCTTTAGTTAGCTTTTTACTTCTTTCTCATGCAGTTATTCAAAGAAGTTTAGTCGCTCTACCGATTATCATTTAAAAATAATAAGAAAGGGTCATTCCGTAAACAGTAATGGTCTGGAAACTCAACCACTTAAACTGTTTGCGTATGTCATTTTGAACGGATTAGAGCAAACGTCCAAGCCTTTCCTGTCTAAGAGGTCTCCCCTTGACGAGTAAAAATCATCAGGCATTAGCCAGAGTAAAACACCAAAGTTGGGTATTTACCTGAAAGGATTAGGGAAATAGGTTTTTAATTCTTTCCTGCCCTGCAGGTCTCGTCTTGACTTGTAAAAATCGTCTGACGTTAGCCAGAGTAAAACACCAAAGTCGGGTATAGGCCTGAAAGGGTTAAACCAGGACGCACTGGTTTAATTAAACAATTTGGTCAAAGCGTTTAAACGGTTTTGTCCCAGTATACAAAAGGTTTATGTCAGCCGTTTAAACTTTTTGAGAGAACCGTTCAAACGTTTCAAGAGGAGTGGTTAAGGTAAAGCGTTTAAACAGATTGTACTAACCGTTTGAATGGTTTGCATTAGCCATTTTAACTTGCGAATTTTATCGCGCGAAGCAACTTTTTATTTCGCCTCATAGGCTCTCGACTATAAAATTCGCCCAATGGAAACCAGCCTTTAAAAACGACAAAATTAAATTGTTTGATCGGATCACTATAAATTCATACGCTTATATAACAGCTGTTTAAACGGTTGCTTCAGCCGTTTAAACGAATAATAAACGGTTTATAAACGGTTTTTTAGAAACGTTTTTCAAAGAGCTCACGTACGTTTTTCCGTGCAAGGTCACACCATTTTTATTCTTATAAAATATCAATCCCGATCCCAATTTTCTGAAAAATTCACCCAAGGAAACCGAAGATAATGTCTAGCGGTGATAATTAGGAAAACATGTTAACGTTCCAATGTTATTTTTACTAATGAAGACGGTTATAATGACCGGTTCCCATCACACATCTGTTGAATACAACTACCAGAATGCCTTTCGAAATTTTGTTTGTAATGTTAGTCGGAGCAATTGTCTTTCCATTCGCTTGGGGAATTCAATGTTTGCATGAAAATGAAAAAAATCGCAGTGTTCTGGTAGTTGTATTCAGCTGACGCAGTAAGGGGAACCTGCTTTATATTACAACATATAAGAAAAAAACTGTACGTACAGTCGCAAGGAGGTACCATAAACGGACTTTGAGACAGACAACCAAATTGAATTCCATCGAAAATGCCAATCGTAAGTGCACAGCGTTTTCTAGATCACTGTGACACTTGACAGATGTCCCTTAATCTCATTAGCGACAGACATTATTGAGATCAGAGCAGACAAATGGCCGAAGTCTTTATTGCTTTTTCAGTGACTTCCTCTGTTGTAGCACTACTTGCTGGTTTTCGTTTACTGCGCAGGTGGATCTGCGGGAAATGCACGATTTAATAACATAATTCATAAATATTATATCTAAATATGTCCAGTCCATACCCAACTTCTTAATTTCACTCTGGCTAACGCCAGACGATTTTACTCGTCAAGGGAAGACGTCTCTAGAATGTTTACTTAGTACAGGTTTACACTGTAAATAAGCCAGTAAGTACTGCAAGCAAGCAAGTCACCAAGTAGGTAAGCAGTGAGTAAATCTTTAGAGCATCCTCACCGGGTGATCAGAAGGTTACGGGTTCAAATCCGTTAGTTTTTGACATTTGACAAAGTTTCTGGGTCAGGCATCTTAGGTAACCATTTCATTTGAGGAACTACGTAAACAACTTTTGATAAGACAAATAAGCGATAAAAGATTTAACGTTTCGACGCCATCCTGACATCGTCATCAAGAAAGATTAAAAATATATGACTAAAAGTTCGTTGGTGTTCAAAAACAGGATATGTATAAAAATGTAAAAATGCAAATTAAGTAAAACATGCATAGAAAACGTTAGAGTAATAATTACGGCAACAATTAAACCATTTAAAGAAAAGCATTTGAAATATTAAAAAGTCAAACTTTCTTCTGCATTTTCGAAAAATGGAAAAGTTAAGATCCATAAACCACGACCAGCCGACAACTTAAAAAGTATAAAATAAAACATATTCCGAAAGACGAGCGCTACAGTCTCATATGCTCGTCTTGTTTTGACTCATATCTTGAGTTTTCCAAGATGTCTCTATTTTTCGGAATATGTTTTTATACTTTTTTAAGATCCATAGTTATCAAGATTTCCTTTGCTGACGTCTTCAGTGCGCTTTCCTATCGCTGAATTCTTGTGCTCTTTGGAAATGCGCCCGATCCTTTCAGCGACGAATGCCTTTAACTTAGTTATTAATGATTAAATCATTAGTGATATCTTCAAGTTTGCAGGAGAAATACATAGGAAGTAGTTTGACGCCTCTGAAATTCTTCTGTCCTACGATTTCACTGCCTTGTTCACTAATGTTCCGGTAGACGAAACAATCGATATTCTCGTGGAAAATGGAATTGGAAGAACGATTGGCTTAACCAAACAAGTAATATTAATCTGAACAAAGCGCAGCTAGTGGAGATTCTTGAAATCACAGTTAAAAACCATCTATTCCAGCTGGAGGGCCGATTATGTGAGCAGATAGACGGTGTTGGGATGGGCTCACCCCTGGGCCGCCTTATGGCTAGCGCGAGATCTTTACCAGCCTAAAGTATCCTGAAGCTCTTCTCAACATGGTCATTTTCAGTTTTTTGAAAAATCATAACACAACCCAGGAAAACTAAAAAAGATCTGAACGATCATTAATATTTTGATACCTTTTAAAGACCAAAAGTCGGTGGATGTGGATGTTTGAATGATTTAGGCAGAAAGATTGGACAGCAGCTAAGACCGATGTACATTGGTCCTACGCTGAAAGAGCAGGTAATGAAACGGGAACCCAAGCCATCCTTGTTGTCTCAACAGTGCTTGGTGTGTTACTTTAAATGTGATCAGTGTAAGGCTGAATGGATGATTGTGTTGGCTACACAAGCCGCTATCTTTACCAACGCACTGACGAGCACAAGAATTCAGCGATAAGAAAGCACATTAAAGACGTCAACAAGGGAAATCTTCATAATATGGATTTCAACTTTTCCATTCTTCAAAAATGCAAAGGAAAATCTGACTGTTTAATATTTGAAATGCTTTTCATAAGGGATTTAAAACCCTCGCTAAATGCAGATGGACTCCATTAAAGCTAAATTGTTTGCTTAATATTCTTATTTTTAACGACTGTTTCAATTGGGCCACTCCCCACGGTAATTTTGCATTCTTCATCAGCAGCAGCATCAACTTTATTTCAACTCGAATTTATATATTTTTAATCTTTCTTTAAAATGATGTAAGGATAACGTCGAAACGTCGAGATTTTCTATCGCTTATTTATCTTATCAAAAGTTTTAACCAAAAATTGCTTGTTGGTATTTCAATACGCAAAGAACGCCCTTACAAAAAATTTCACATGTGAAAAACATACTGTACGGAATTAGAACATTTTCACCTGTGAAATTTTCATTTCACCAATGAAATGTGCGAACGTTCTCACATATGAAGTACCTAACTGACATGTGAAATGAACTGGTTTGAAATTTCACATGCGAAATCTTAGTTTACAAAACATATATTTCACATATGTAATATTACTTTCATACGTGAAGTTGCATGTGAAATTTTTGTAAGGGCGAGGACGGGGCTCTAGACTCCAAAGAGTTGCTCTGGTAATAAAAATACAAACAAATATACGCTCATTCATTGTTTGCTGTTAATTCTATACTGCTTTTTGCGCTGCCATATTGTAAACGGTGAAAGCGACTCAAAAAAAACTACCTTGTTGTAACGCTTGTTCACTAGTCGTCTAGCCAAGTATTTCTACTTTAAACCTACAGTTTTAGTCTTGTGGAAGTTATCTCTTAAAAAAGCATTTGTTTTTGAAAAATATAGAAAATTCATCACAAGCTCATTTCTAAAATATCACGATCAAAATCATTCGAGTTACAAATTGAAGTCTCGTTTACTTTCTAATGGTATCATTAATTGGTCAGGCAAATTATTCTTAACCCCTGTTCCACAATTACCAATAACCAGCCGCGTAAGAAAAGGAAAACACTTATTGTGTACGTAAATGCTGACAAAAATAATTACGAAAAGGATTTAAAAGTCATCAAAAACTCTGTTAAAAACACATATCAGTGCTCCCATGAGCAGAAGAAGCTATAAATTCCAATCGTGACTTCATTTTTTGGTGGACAGTTTTCAAAACTTATATGTAATGGGGTTACACAATTCAGTTATACAGAAGTCAACGATTACTACAGGAGAACATTCGAGAAAAGCTGCGGTGCATGGCAGTCAAACTAGACAACAGTCTTCTAACATTTGACCGAGGTAACTCTAAGTGGACAACTGCTCGGAGCTGAAACCAAACCCTAGTCAAAGGGATGAGAGACACGTGCCCTACCAATGGTTCACCCCTACCTCATTTCCCCAGAAGTCCACCTTCACAAAACCTTGTCGATAATTTTAAGTGATTTCATATTGTTGTGGATACATCACGGTTAGACAGCGGAAAAGGAAAGTTGACATTCCAGTAAATTCCCTTAGCTTTAGTACCATTGAGGTCCTCATTAAATTCATATAACTCTAAAATAAATTATAGAAATATAAGTTCAGGATAGAAATGTTAGAAATGTTCCCATATTTCTAAATAATATACTGTATGTCATTAATATCGTTATTAAGATATAGTGGCTTCCGCTTAGGTCACACATATGTCGAACGTGTACCCAAGCTCACCATCCAAAAAATTCATCATCTAGTAATGCCATATCACAACTGAAATGGATCACTTTAGAAACAAGGAGAATTGTGCACCAATGTATATTGGTATACAAATGTCTACATGATATGGTTCCTGATTATCTTCTTCAATATTTTGTATTAAACAGTTCAATCCATAGGCGTAATACAAGACAATCTAACAACATTTATCTTCCTAAACCTAATCTTGAAATTTTTAAGAAATCTTTTAAATATTCAGCTGCTAGTCATTTTAATTTTTTACCAATGGAGATAAAAAAAATCTTTGTCACTGAACAGTTTTAAAACTCAAATACGAAATTACTTTTTAGCTTTGGTGAATTGAGCATTCTTACCTTTTATTTAATTTAATTGTGTATTTTAGAGTTTAATTGTGTATTTTAAATGTAATTAGTTAATGATGTAGGGCCCCTCTGAATAACAGCTTTGGCTGAATAGGCTACTCTACTGAAATAAACGTCATTCATTCATTCATTCATTCATTCATTTATTCATTCATTCATCTGAGTTTTGGTAGCTCAATGGTTAGAGCGTCGCACCTGTCATCAGAAGGTTGCGGGCTCGATCCCTGTCTGGGGCTCAGAAATCGTTTTTCTGAGGATAGAGCTTGACGAACGTTCATCTATCATTCAACTTCTTATTCGTGTTGAATAAGTATTCTACGTTTTAAGTTCCTAAAAATTACGGGAACCACTGAGTATTCTGATGAAATACATAACAACGGTTAGTCCAAATATCGTCAACATATTTATCAATGAACATCTACGTTTCTACGTATTCTAATGATACCTTCAGTGACTGCTGTTTTTGATTTGGGACAATGAAGACAAGTAGTTATTAAGTAGCACTCTTGTCCTGCATTTGCTTATACCACGAAATAATCAGGAGCGCATTCCCACGTACACTGGTGAATAAATTATTATTGAGGGTTAAGCTTTCGTGGACACATCCTGTTCAATCGTAAATCCGTCAAAAGTGGTGTAATGCAGTCAGTAGAGTAGCCAGAGGGTGGGCGGAGTGGCTGACTTGCCCAACCGGGAAAATCCTTCAGGAAAAATTGTAAAGAAAGGAAAGAAGGAAGGCAGGAAGGATCCGATAGACCAAGAGGGAATGAATAAAAGAATTTACAAAGGAAAGGATTTACCGATTTAGGACGATAGTAAAGGACTTTAGAAAGATAGGAAAAGTATTAAGAAAAATTGAAGACATTTAGAAAGGAAGGGATTTAGGAAAGGAATGACATACGAAAGAAGAAATTTAGGAAAGAAAGCACTTAGAAAAAAGGGATTTATGAAGGAAGGAATTGAGGGAGAAGAAACTTAGGAAGGAAAGCAAAAATTTTAATAAGAAAATGATTTAGAAAGATTTAAGGGATTTTTGGAGGATGGATTTAAAACGTTATTTGAAACGGATAGTATTTACCAAGAAAAGGATATAGCAAGGAAGACATTTGGGAAGGAGACGATTTAGGACATTGAACCAAGAAGAGTTTAACGCTTTGCCTGTCCCGTGCATCACATATGACACACACTGGACGTCTGAGCGATAACATCAAACAAAGGCTAGACAGGCAAAGGGTTAAAAAATAAGGAACACTTTACAAATCTACGAAGCAATTTAGGGAAAATCCAGGAAAAAAAATCGAACGGGAGGATTTAGGAACTTTCTAGAAGTTTGCCCACCGAGATCTTTAAAGCTGGCTACGCCCCTGAATGCAGTCAGCCTTGTGTGCTTTAACTACCATACATGCAGCCATATTTTGAATTCTTTTCATCTGATCAAGGGTTTTTTGGAGGCATATTGGCATAAAATACCCAACATCACTACAGTCAAGGTGTGACTATGTCCTGCGTTAGTTAATAATTTACGGATTTCCTGTCTTAATTAAACGAGCCTCCATGTAGACTGCTTACTTGTACATATATTTAATACTTGTTACTTCCACTATAAATGCTAATCAAATGTCATAAATTTTCATGTTAAAAACTACCTTAACGATAGTAACACTGAAATTTTTGCAACTGAAGTTAATACAGTAAAACCGCTAAAATTAAATGATTTTAACTATAACGTGGTATAGACCCCCAACGCAAATGATTCAATTGGTATACATCATAAATTTGATAACTGTCTTAGACCGTTTGACAGGGTAACGAAAGCCTGATTGGAACTCTTTTTGATCATTTTATATTTTTCTACAAACTTTGTGGGTGTCACACCTCCACACCTTCCCACAAACTACGCCCCAGCGCGTTCATTTTGTTTACTTTGTCATCGGCCGTTCTTCTAAATCTATTCATCACAAGTTGTACACGGCAATCTATACGGGTTTCTAAATGTTTCGTATATAATTTATAATTTAGATACAATAACCCACATATAATAACACACATCATTTATCATTACCAACCTTTCACATAGTCATCCCATTTCTTCCTGTACTCCAGGTCAAGATAAACTTTATAGCATACCTCAGATTCACATTCTAACGTCCCATACATTTTGTAGCTGTATAAACCAGATACCTAAAGTGTTAACTCAGAGTGTAAGAAAAAATAAAAAAGTGGCAAGTCAATTTCAAACCCATATGACGACTAAAATATGGTGGTAAAAATTCTTTTTAAGGAAGTTAAAGTAACTGGCAATGATATATTTATCGTAATTTACCAATCAGCTTTGACAGTTTCAAATCTTGGCTTGTAGTAAAAGGTAAAAGTGAGACATTAATTGGTCAGTTGTAATTAAAAACGTGAAAACGTTTGCAGTAAAGGGCTCAGTTTAACAGCTTGAGCACAATGCAACAACAGGTAGTATGTTATTTGAAAAATATCTTCTCAAATGGTGGTAGTATACCCCTGTAGTTTTGCCAGCTGAATAACAGAATTAGCTAACTAACCACTTCTGCAGATTATCAACAACAGATTATCAACAACAGATTCACCGGACGGGAATCGTAGTCTCGTGTTGAATATAAGAGCCCAGTGTAGAAGAAAGAGGAGCAGCATTATTCAAAACCAATTATTAAAAACTAGCGTTTCCGAAATTCGTTGTCATACTTGCGACATCTTCAGACTGTGAATGCAATCACAGTAAGGTTAAATATCTGGTGACAAGTGCATACTAATTACAAGTATTAACCAATAGGATTAAAGAATAAAATAGAATGGCGCTGGACCAGTGTTGGCACTTAAAGATTGTTTTAGTTTGGCGATAATCAGACATGCATGTAGAAGTAATTCAGATTGAAAAGAACAGGAGCTAATCATTAGAAAGTCGTCGAAAGGCATTGCGTGTTCTGTAGCTGTAGGAGGTGCGACAGAATACCAGTCGGCGGAAGACTTCTTAAAAGAAAATCGAAATGGCTTGAGGGTGGATCAACAATTCATAGCAGCCAGCAAATATAATTTACCAGCTAGTTAAGTAGTGTTAGATGTAATGAGCAACAGAAATAAAGCTTTCTGTTAGTCATGCGAAAGACAGCCGACTACTTGACTGGTTTAAAATGCCGTGTATTTTTGGCTAAGTCAATTCATCGCGATACAAGCTTTATAATGGTGTTACACAGTACTAATGCAGACCTGCCAACCACTGAACAAGGAAAATTGGGAGTTTCTGCTTAAAATATCTGGAGATTCTATGAACTGTAGTGAGATATTGTAAAAGTAGTGAAATATTGTTATTTTGCCATAAAGGAACATGTAAAAATGTACCGTGTTAGCATCAGCTGCCCATGCGTGAATTTGTAAAGATTACGAGGAAACAATGCAAGGCATCGAGATGCTGTTAACAGTTAAATATGACAAAACCTGGGTAACAAGCGACAGCATTTGGCATGAAAGATCAGTGGAATTTTCAGTATTTTCAAGAAAGAAGAAAAATTCGTGAGATACATAGTTGTTGTCGTGAGGCCGTAAGAAAAGGAAAAAAATTGTTTGACTCACGGCGAAACAGTGAGAGTTGGCAGGTCTGGTAATGTTAAATTCGTTTCAATCCAGTTCTAATAGGTGTGAAGTAGATTTTAAAAACGAATTTTACAGCAGCGTGCGTTCTACGAAAGATTACTGCTATAACGATGTTTAACAAAATTTGTTGTTGCAACACGTTGCATTAAATATCGTACTCGATAAAAACTCGTGGCAACGCCAAAACAGCCTGCTCGTCTGTTTACGCTCAAAGCAGCGTAATTATTTGTTGACCTTTTTTCGTAAGCAAAGGGAATAAACGAATTAACATTTGTGAAAAGAGCAATAAACGTGGGACTACAGTCGACAGAAGTTGAAAATTAAAGGTGCCAGATGAGAGATTGATAAGAATATCAAGGAATGAAAAAATAACTGTCTTTCTTTCCCTCGTATCCTTACATCAACCGTTTACTTGCACCGATTCAACCTCTGACTACTGTAATCCCACACTTACAGGCCTTCTTACAAATTTCAATTAATTTACCTCCTTTGCTCACAAAAACGGGTTGATATGCTCCCTCCTCTCCCTCCTCTCCCTCCTTAAACGCTCTTTTCTTGTTTGCTTTACATCTTCAGTTTTCCTTTCGGAGCTTCAAAGGTTCCAAAGGATTTTTATGAACAATTATTTTGCTGCCAGACTCATCGACAGTTGTTTCACCTCATTGAAGGACAAGATCTTTAAACCTTTTGCTGTTCATAACCAGAAAATAAACAATCACTAACACTAACCTCAAACTCATTAACGCAAAAATACGTTCATTTTATTCAATCAACATTCACTAGCGTAGATACGCAACCATTTACATCAAAAGGCATTCCATAGCGCCAACAGACGACCATTAACACCATTCTACATGAACTATACAGCAGAGATAATGAAATTTCAATTACGCAAGAGAAATAACTTGCCTAATTAAAATTTTATTATCCCTGATGCATAGTAGAATGATGTTAATGGTCGTCTGATGGCGCTATGGAATGTCCTTCGATGCAAATGGTTGTGTATCTACCCTGGTGAATGTCGATTGAATAAAATGAATGTATTTTTGTGTTAATGAGTTTGAAGATAGCGTTAATGATAGTATATTTTCTGGTAATGAACAGCAAAAGATGTGCCTCTCCTGGAAAGCCATCTACGGCTACGAAGTGCCCTTCCAGTGACGGACCCAGGATTTGCGAAAAGGGGGCCGAAACTGAGACTCTACGAACGTTTTGTGATGGCTATGTAGGTCCCCTTCGTGAAACCTCATGTTTGCTAGAGAGTAGGTTTCCCATGGGATCTGGGGAAATACTTCATATTATCTAACGAATTTTAACTCTATTTTAAAACTTCTACCGAAATCTTCGGTTCTAAATTACTTATTTTTACACATGCTCCAAGTGTTATTGATACCAAACACTGCCAGGTCATGTGAAAGTCCAAAATGCTATCAGGAATCACATTAATAAGTCTGTGAGCAGCAAAAGTATGTAGGATGAACGACGAGTGTTTTAAATTGACAACATATTGATAGAGGAACGTTTGGAGTGTCTAGATACATTTTTAAGTCTCCAGTAGTTGGAGCGTCTCACCGGTCATCAAAAGGTCGCTGGTTCAACCCCCATCTGGGGCTCAGAAATCGTTTTCTTGAGGTAAGAGCTTGATGATCATTCATCAATCATTCATTCAATATTATGCATATGTTTCATGGTTTTCAGTTGTGCTGCTATAATGCTCTGCTATTATATTCATCATAAGACTTTCACTCACTTGACATTGGTACAGGCCCTTTTGTATATTTAATGCCCATTTCTTCCTTGTACACAAGACAAAGACATAAAAGGAGTCTCCAACCCTCCTTACCCTACCCAAAACTAGTTTTATCACAACCAGACTTTATTAGTTACATGATGATTACATTACTTTATTAGTTACATGTTAATTGATCCTCAGGACTCACATTTTAATATTATTTCATTTTAATTATTTATTTTTTTTACACTTTCAATATCTCTAATAATCCCAAGATATTAAGGCAAGGTAGGTTATCCCCCCTGGTTCAAGAATGATGACTTGCCTTAGCTTACCTACTGTAGGGACTTCCATTTACTTTAAAAATTGAGAGAAGGTCTTATCTTATTAATATAATTGAATGCTTTACTGTCTGGGACCTATAAAATTATTCAACCACTTTGTAAAGTATGACTGTTTACATTTATTAGGTGATTTTAAGAGGTTGGGTTCACAATAGCTTTATCGTATTAATTATATATTTATACTATACATAATTATATTTTGATTATAATATGTACTAAATATATATGTTAACTACTATTATAAATGGTTAACATAAAAACATCTAAAAAGAGTTGATGATGTCACAACTCTAATATTCTGTACATCCCACTAAATGATAAAATCATTATAGTGATTTTAATCCACATAATATAAAACATGCTGTTTCTACAATGTGATTGAAACATTGGAAAGCTCCAACCATTTCAAATACCATGCTGAACAGCAAGTATTTATACTTAGAAGAAAACAAAAAGGTTAACTATTTATTTTCTGGTCTTTCTACATACTATGTATTTTATACAAGAATTTTTCCATGGTCCCATCCCAGGACTATAGCTGGACAAAATTTTTTTGGGAGAGATGCACCAAACACCAAAACCAAACCAAAGGGTGCTTGAGGGGCTTGAAAGAAGCTGTCATAAATACTCTATGAAAATGAGCAACTATTGTACACAAACTAGTATTGAAAAGAACAATTATTTAATCAAAATATAGTGTTCAGCTGTTTGTTTTTCAAAAGTAAAACCATGTCTTGTGAAATTATTGGAGCAGCCCAAGTCCCCCTAGCCCCTTCCCTTGCTATGGCCTTGCATCATGTTATAGAAATACTCTTGGAAATTTAAGAGAAATAATTTAATGGTATTGGAAACACTCATGTTTCCAGCTTGCATTTCCACAGCCATTTCTTATTATACCAACGTTTTATTCATGTTTTCCATTTCCTTATTAACTCTTTCTCAGCAGGATAAGACTTTTATTATTTAATTACTGAGGAGTTAATGCGAGACACACTGCCACCATGACATTTACTTTAAATACATTCTTCAGAATATATTTCTTTCTCATTGCCTGCATGCCATGGAACCAATTTCAATTTATGTAACTGGGTAGATAATGAAAAACGTAGGATTTGCTTGCAAGCCTTGAAGGCAAACTATTTCATACTTTTAATTCACATATTAAATCATTTTAGTTTTCTACATCCTACTGATGATAAAACGACCATAATTTTCCCTTTACCTGGAATCGAATTACATACCTCATCATACTGACGATAAATTTTACAATGAACGCCTTCTAGGGATGTTTCCACAAAAAATTCCCATCCATCTAAGTTAGGATATTTCAGTTCTTTGACTGCTTGTTCAAATTCATCTTCTTCGAACATTGGTGGGAAATTAACTGTACTACACTTACAAATTAACAAGAGCAAATAAATACATGATGTAAACCGCATTCGCACGAGAGAAATAACTTACATATACCAGTTTGGAATCTTAATATAGTGGACGAAAGTTTACTACAGCGAATATAGCAATACTGTTCTGACAGCCTATGTTGAACTGACTTACCATTTCTGTCCACTGTACAACTAACAAGCGATCAATATCAAATTTCTAGACCGCACAAATGATCTGAGTAGACGCAAATGGTAAATATATCAAAAATTTATCAACTTACGTCGATCTCTTTATGCCACCTCAATCATTTCTTCCCCAGTTTGGAATTTGTTCGTAATTTTATGCAAATAATTTCGCAACAATTTTTTCCGGCAGTTTTATTCTGCATCAATTTTGACGAGCCAGGATTTCCATCAATGAATTAATTGGTATTCCAGTTTCTTTGAGGTTTTCTATTATAAAAACAGGTGATGATGTTATTACTTTAGGCTGATGAACAACCTGTTGAAATGTCAACGAAACATCCCCACAGTTCTCCAATCTGGAATGTGGCAAAGGAGAACGTCGTTGGAAATGAAGAAATAACACCACGTCATATGCATTAAAAGCCATGACGGTTTTTGTGTTTTTTTGGTTGTTCCTCGAAATAGGTGAAGTTTACAGCTTCTCGCATTATAACCCCGGAGATGTTGCTCCCTCTTTCAAAATTCAGACGTTAGACGGACGGTTAGTTTATAAGGAGAAGCCGTACAACGATACAACCCCTTCTAGCCCGATATTGTTCGCTGCTTTTACTAACCATTCTGCATTCCTTCGGGCATTGTGGACCGAAGAAGGTTCCATTAGGCATCTTTTGGAGCGTTCTCCTAAAAATACCCAATATATATTTGTTTCACTTGCCGACAACGCCAAGGATGATGTGAGGTACATGCGGGAAAAGATCTTTCAAGAAATGGAACAAGTCTACCACAAGAAGTGAGTGACAAGAAATAAAGCCTTTGTAGGCCTAGTTTCCTGTTTGTTTTAATTGTTGTGATTCAGTCGTCGGCGACAGTTGTAATTGTTGTAAGGACAGAACTCAAGTCTATTTCTACTATTGCAGTTACAGTAGCATCAGTTGCCTGTGGAATCGTAATAACAGTTAGACAATATTACAAAATTCAATGCCCACCTACAGACCCACCACACCCAACTGCACTGTAGCTGTGAATGTTTGAAATGCTCACCATTTTTAAATTGAGGCCAATCTCATGAATAAAACTCATGCTTACCAGAGACAACTAGGAGTCTATGCAATACCTTAGACTGTATAACAAATTTTAGGGTATACTGTTACAGCCAATTTTTTTCAGGGGACTATGCATGTAACATCTTCCATCCTATACATATCATTAGCACATTTATATGATTGTATTGTACTAGACAGGTGTTGGAATCATTTTAATATTGCAGGAGAAAAAATGGTTTACTGTTTGGCAATACTTTCTATTTGGGCAAAAGAGTCTACATACTTGCCATAATTTATTTGGAGTTTTAAGGTTTCTGACAGCATATTACCAGCAACTTTTATCCATTCAATGAATCTATAATGATGTGCTGGTCTCTGGGAGAAAAGGTACTAGTTAGCAGAGGTTAATTGAGTGATAACCCTCAATATGTGATTTGTTCATTTCATGATTAATAATCCACATGCTGAGTTCCTTGATTCACATGTTTTTGGGTTACAAATCTTTTTAAACAAATTGGTGTTTGTCTTAGACTCTTAGTACATGTTGGTAAACATTTACCATTTATTTGGTAGACTTTGTAAAGAAGCAATATATTCAGCTGTGAAAATGTTGAGTCTATGTTACTCTGTAATTCAACTTCAAACTTTGAAATGGAGGGGCACCTGGGGGCACATTTACCTTGATTGCAAAGACAAGTACCCAACAGTAACAGCAGCTTGGGTACTGATACCCACCTGACAATGTAGAAACTGTAAACTAGTATATCTTTATGTTGCATACTGAAGGATTTATTTTCAGCAGATGCACTTAAGTTGATGGTAGAATGTCACAAAATTGGACATATTTTTTTATGTTAAATAATAATAATTAACATGAGATTTATAATGTTGAAGATATACATTGATCAGATTGTTGAAAAATAGGAGTAACTTTGAAAGAGGCCAAGTTGCTGCAGTAAAAAAGTTGTCAATCCCAAACATGATTTGAATCAGCAAGGCCTGTGGCTAAATGTGGCACCCCTTTAGACAACTGAACTATAGATGGAGACCTCTGACCAGAATGGTCAGAAATACTGTAACTATCCTATTCAGTCCATAACTGAACAATCCCACAATGGATCTCAAATTCACCCAATGCTAAGTCAGATTATCATTATTTTGAAACCCGAGCCACTGGCAATGCTAATAAAACATATTGTAACTGTATGTTGGTCCTTAGCAGCACAGATGTTTAAATAATAAGGCTAAGTTGAGATCATCCAAATTGCTGCTGTGGTAAAGTTACTTGCTTAACTGAGGATTGAACCAAACATCCCTGGCTAAACATGCAAGACGAGTATATGAGACTGTAATATTTCAACTTTATTACAAAGTCATCATCAGACAGAATGATGATGACTTTGTAATAAAGTCAAAATATTACAGTCTCATATGCTCATCTTGTTTTGACTCATATGCTCATCTTGTTTTGACTCATATCTTGAGTTTTCCAAGATGTCTATTTTTTGGAGTATGTTTTATTTTATACTTTTTGAAGTTGTCGGCTGGTCATGGTTTTTAAACATGCAAGTGCAGCAGATTATGTGGCTATTTGTACACTCAACCAGAACAGTCAGGATTTAACAAAGCTATGGAGTCTTTAGTTTCCAATGACTTTAATAATTGACTTGATACATGGAAAAAGTTGTCATAATAGATATTGGGGTATTAGAAACTAAACTTTTTGGAAAACAAGGATATCATGGCTCAAAGTTTTGGGAAAGAGCTAAGTACAAAATCTTTTGACCATTTTTTTTGACAGATTTAACTGTAGGATACATGTAGCTTCAGTCAACAACTTCACCCTATCCTCAGATACACATGTTCTAGAGTATCCTATTTGACTGTCCATGTCAAGAATTTTGCGTACATTGGACTTACAGCATCCCATCCGGCACTTAATTAAAATTAATGATTAAAAATATTTTTGTCTGCCAGCCTGGGTTCTTCCAGGTGGAATGGGGATTGATCCTCCAAATATATTCAATGGTGGTTGACTAACTTCAAGGTTTTATAATAAAAAAATTAAGACCCAGCAGAGAATGCGTATAATAGCCATAGGTTGAAGTGATTTAAAACATGTTTAATACTAACGTTTTGTTGCGTCTCGCAACATCATTAGAGTGTGGAAAATTTTTATGACAAGCGGTATATATTGCATGGAAATGAGAAGCTATAAAATTACAAATGACTTAAGAGTAAATTACCGTTTAAAATTACAAATGGTTAAACTTAAAATAACCATAATTAGTAATTCGAAACAAGGAAAGTGGGTAGGAAGCTAAGGTAGCGTTAAGGGAGGGTTTGAATTTGTTAATGAGGAGGCTTTCTCTCAGGAGCAGTTCGAAACTAGTTGAAGAGGAGGTTAAGATGGAAAAATCGTTAGGAGTTACAGGATGACCAGTGTCGCGATGGTGATGAGAAATGGCGGAAAGTGAGTGTCTGCCCAACTTCTTACCAGTCAAAGCCGATATTCATATTCCCATGTGGTCCGAGATGCGCGTGTGTAAATGTCGGCATGTTTGGCCAACATACTGTGTTGAAAAACATCTGTATGTTGTACGTTGTACGTCTGTGATAGAAAAGGGGGAAAAATACAAAAAAAAAATATATGTAATCAGTAATATTATACCACAGAACAGTGAAAACGTGGGAGGACATAAAAATTTGCCTTGTAATGGAAACACCTATTCCCAACACCAGCGCCACGGACATACTTCAGAAAGGTGTGGTAGAATATCGACTACAAAGAGGGAAAAACGCGTTCCATTTACGTACTAAATAACCTTAGTCATATCCCTGTTTGTCAGTATTAATACAATGCCAGCAACCAGCGTGACTTGAAACGCATTAAGTTACGCGAAACATACAATGCGTCACAGCATTGACACTTAAATAAATAAACGACATGCGATTTCAGACCAAATGGAACCCGGTCTTTGAATGGAAAGAAGCTGGATAGACGGAAAGTAGGGCGAAAATTGAGGCGAACATTAATCTGTGCATAACTTCAAAGTTATGCACAAATGTAATGCACATGGAAGCCTGGTGTCGTTACAGATGACAAGTGGACATTCGTCCTGCTTGTTTACCCAGGAAACCGATTTCGGAGCTTCAGACATGCATCAAACCTGCAAACTGAAGATAGTTGCTACCTGTACAGTACAGTAACCACGACATGATGATTTGAATAAATGACCTGAATGTTGTTCACAAATGTTGTGCCTCAGAGAGCTTGGTGTTCTTACATTCAAGCTGAGGTTTACGTGGAAAAAACAATTTCTGAGCTTCCGAAAAGGTCGGACCAGCAATTTTCTGTAAACCAGTGAGACGCTCTGGCCATTGAACTAGCAATACCGACTCAAATTACTAGCTACAGTAAGGACGGGTGCTGATCTTTTGCTGCCTATGCAGTAACCACGCTAATAATGTGTGAATCAACAACCTGAACGTCACCAACAAATGTCGCTCACGTGGGAGTCTTAGTGTCACTACACATGATATGTCGGCGTTCGTCAAGCTAATTTACTCAGAGAAACGATTTTAACATCCTGACAGGGACCGACCAAGCAACTTAGCCCTCCATCTACAGAACATCTCACTAGTGATCAGGTTGCGTGTTCAATACCCGCCTGGGGTTCAGAAATCGTTTTCTGATCCAGAGGCGAAACCCCTATGCGTTCTGGGGGTGTCAAACCCCAATCTCAAAATCTCTGGGAAAATGGTCCCGCTTATCCGGAAAGTCCTGGCGAAAACCCTTCCTAAACGATTTAAAGATTAATAAATATTCGTGACTGATTCAAATTAGTAATACCGACAAGAACGAATGCCGGCCATGGACATCTGGGATTTGATTGTTGCAGTAGTCCGTTGGGGTCATCGTCGCACAGTATGGCGATTTTCCGTAAAACCATACTGCCTACGTGGAATAGAGTATTTCGTCGTAGCATGAAATAATTCTCAATAGATTGAGCCGTCTCCATAGAATGGGCCATCTTAGAATGAGCCGTCTCCTTAGAATGGGCAATCTCTGTGGAATAAGCTATCTTCGTGGAATGAGCCGTCTCCGTAGAATGAGCCGTCTCCATAGAATAAGCTTGCAATAGTACCAATGATACAATGAATTACCTGATGAGATCCATGAACGGTATCCTAAGCCGTGGCTCCCCGTACGTTTATTTGCTTGCGCTAAAGATCGTATATACCTTTCTACACTTGCTAGAAAATTCACGTATACTCGAAAAAGTTAGATGCTTCCATTGATGGGTATCCTTACGAGGATTGCAAAGGTTTACTTTTGTTGCCAAAGTTCCTCTCACTGGATTTTCTGCTACTTATTTTGTAGGATTTTCTGCATTGCATGTACAAGAGCTTCATCACGTGTAATTTTTTTCGTCCTCTTGTGATGCCACGATTAAACAAAAACAATGCTTGTAGAGGAAAAAAGTCGCACGTGGAACTGCAGCTTTTGGTAGTTACAAAGTAACACGCCCCAAAAAACTTTCTAATTAGTGAAGTCATGTTTTTACGAAACCCAATTACAATATTCGAGAAAGAAGAGAAGGAAAAATTTCGTCCAATGAAAACAGTTGTTAAAGGTAACAATGGCCTTTTGTAGTGAATATTGCAAAATATACTGCAAAGAAAATTGGTAACGGGCATTCATAAATTAGGCATAAAACTGGACCGGGATTCTACCAATTGCGGTTGGAATATTTATGAAAACAGATTGTTTTGTATGTAACTGGACGTGATGTTTCTGCTGAAGAGAGAAGCTTTGGATAGAGCTTCCACAAATTAAGAAGTAGCACAGTAATTTTAATAAATGTCTTCTCCTGGACAGCAGTGCTGACAATTTGACGGTACTTCTTTCTAGGAATGTTTTGAGTGACAAGAATGATAATACTGTAGATGAAGGTATGCTTCGAAGTAAAGTATTATTCAAGAGACCGCCAAGCAACTTAGCCGATAAATTAACGATAAGACACCTCAGACAAACAGACCTAAAAAACGAGGAAAATATGGACAGTTTCACGTCGAAAGAGAGATCTTTGTCTAGGGTAACCCGACATCTCAAATTACTGGACAGTGAACACTCTGGAGAAAGTGAATTAGTGAACTGGAAAAAACATTTTCACTTTGCTTCATTTCCACTTTTTAAATTTGGTAATTGGATTCCGTTTGTGATGGCACGATGGCCATGTCTTGGAACAGGATGCGGACTGGCTCAAGTTGCTTTTAAAAACAAGAAAGGTAGGCCAGTCTTTAGAGTCAAATTGAAAAGATGACACGGCTCAAATGTACGCTCTGCATAATTATCGCATGATTATCCCATAAGTATCGCATAGTTATCGTCCACTATGATCATCTCATAGAAATCCATAGCGAATATTCAATATCCCAAAGTAAAAAATTTATTTTTGTTACTTTTTCAAATTTATTACAAAACCTTATTAGAACTGTTTTAGGCCGAAAACCACGGCCTTACTGCGTTACTCAACGCTCTTTGATGTTTATCGAGCATTGGATGTAGATTAGCCTATAGACAATCAGATTGCAGCCTTTGCATTAGCCCTCTGGTAGGTTGCTACTAATATAGGTTATGTTTTAAACTGCAATGACATGACTATACGTGATATATTCATGCATACCGTAATTGTTTGAATAAGCTCGACCTTAATGACTGCAAGCAAGCAAATAGGCGTCTCCATGACGCTTTTAATTATTAATGAAAAGTATAATCAGTAATACACGTCGTGACAGACTCCGATGTTGACAAGGAATCAC
Organism: Heliopora coerulea; assembly: GCA_030142905.1. Taxonomy (NCBI): domain Eukaryota; kingdom Metazoa; phylum Cnidaria; class Anthozoa; order Scleralcyonacea; family Helioporidae; genus Heliopora; species Heliopora coerulea. Next base: position 1,721,083 of record JASJOG010000030.1, on the reverse strand, counting down.
CTGACGTTCTTGATGGGAAAGGTTCTAACAGACATTGACGTCAAATAAAATAATTACTTAGGATTTAAATTGTTTTAATTCTCCTGACGTTTCCTTAAATACCGGTATTTGTGTCAAAGTTACGTTGTCTTCGCTTTTCGTTAACCCTTTGACGAACAGTGCCTGATATGTCAGACACCTAGAACAAAGGAACAGACGAGAAAACAAAGCAAGAACAAAGAAAAAATAAAGAACAAAAGAAAAAAATCACACGTTAAAAGATTCTTATTAATATCATAATCTATTCAAAATGCTATTTTTTTTAATAAGTGCCTCTGTCCAAATTAACGCCTCTCCCGATTTAGCGTCCTTTATAAGTGAGAAAAAAGCTTAAGTGCTCTAGTCGCTAGTTCGAACATTTGCGGTATACCATAAGCACATAAGCACAAGATCATAGTCCAAGCATAAGCCAAGAGCCGAAATAAAGACGAAACAGGAAAATTTTTGGTTTTTTATCTTTCCAATTCCTTGAGGAAATATATCACGCTTTGTTTTTGTTTTAATCTTGTCCTTATGCTTATGTTGCTCATGTGAACCAGGCTTTATCCGCTAAGTGTTTGAAATCATCTCTTGTGATTTGTGAATACAACACGTTCATGCGCGATGTAATATGTCCTGATCACGCTGTGATCAGGTCATATTACATACATATTACATACCTTACGTATCGTGATGTACAATCGTTTGAAACAATCGCACTGCATAAGTCAGATTTAAGACATCCCGTTTCTCCAATTGAACCAAAAAGGCCTGTTGATATTCGAGTGATTGTGATGTGATTTGGTTGCGATATTTATCTGACGTCCGAGGGCGACTTGAAGTCGCTTTTATAAACTATCGGCAATTTTTCACGGATTGCTCGACGATTTAATAGCGATTTTTTCTGCAATCTGGACTAAAGCTGCCTTTAGGCATTACCTGTCAAGCTCTCATCGTCGTTTTACTTGGCAAAGCAACATAGAAGAGTAAAAAAAGGAAAACCTACGAAGGAAACACAACAAGAAGATTTTCTCTAGGTAGATGAAATTGCGAATGAAATCACAGTAAAAATTGCAGCCCGAATCTCAACAACGGTAATGACAGTCGCCCAAATCGCAATGAAGTCGCTGGTAGTTTCCACATACACATGTACCAGTGATTTCAAACAGCATTTAGATTGGCGATAAAGAATGGCATAAAATTCTAGTCTATCGCTAAATAAAAATTGCAAGTGTGAACGCGCGTGGTGTAAACGTAATACTTCTGGATAACTGAACTTTACAAATTAATAAATTAAAAAAAACATTATCCAATATCACTTATTCTTGCGTTCCAAGTGAACGAGACATTAAATATTATACCGTAATGATCATATTTAAACAAAGATATTCAATTAGTTTTCGAAAAGCCAGGTGATCATTACTTCTCAAACTCATTAATAATTCACGAAGAAAAAACAAAAGAAATACATAATTAATCAGTATTTAGAAATCGGAGGAAGATTACAGCTGAATTTTTCCAACTTTCGGCTGGATTTTCGCCTAAAATAGTGGTTTGTTTGAGACGTAATTTCAAACACTCGTTTAGTGTTCTTCCTCCGATTTCTAGATACCTCGAAACTCGTTAAAAAAACTCGGCTTCGCCTCGTTTTTCAACTCGTTTCTCGGTATCTAGAAATCGGAAGAAGAACACCAACTCGTACTTGAAATAGTACATCAAATGATGTTCTGTATTCACCGCGTTCATCTCATTGACCATGCAAGATTTCAAATTTAAGCCCAGTAATGAGTTCACCATTGCTCATGCATGTTGGTGATATATATGTCATTATAGGGGATATCCTCCAAGTTGTGCCTCGGCTGGACGCTAGATATGATTGGCAACCTGCAGCCTTCAAGTCACTCCCAAAAAGTCATAAAACAAAACTACTTTACATTGAAGACGCATGCCATGTTCCTCGCAGTAAAATGAAAAAAACAACTAGAGAAGTGGCACTAGTTTCAAGTGAAGGCCATTGTACAATATTTGAAAAGGTAAGTGGCACCTTTCGTAGGCATAGAAATACCTTGCTCTAATTTGTCGTAATTTCCATTTTAACAGCGAGTTCTACCACATCTACAATTAATTTTATACCGTTTCGATTTTAGCTACAGTTTCTATAACCAGAGGAGGGTCTACGGGGTCTTGGGGGGCCATGCCCCCCCCCCAAAAATGCAAGTTTTTCAAAATGGTTGTAAAGTTTCTCCAAGTAATAGCTAGTAGAATACATGCTAAACAGAAGTTGCAAACAAACATAATCTTGCTTAGCATTTCTCAGTATTAAATAGTTACCCAAGTAGAGATTTAGCAACATTTATGCGTTAATGCCGCCTGGTTCGCTTCTAATGGTTCACTTCTCAAAATGTACGCTTACTTGAATGCTGCTTGCAGCAGTTCTTCACTGGGTGGAAGTATCCACTGGGCTCTAGAAGTATTAGTAGGCTTTTATCGATTGTGCTAGCACATTTTTGGCATAATTTGGGAAAACGAGCACATTTTTGCCATTTTTTGTGAAAGTAGCACTGCTAGCATAACCGGCATATTTTTATCAGTTACAGAGCACATTACTAGGGCCATAACCCTCCAGTAAGTCACATTTTGCTTATATTGAGTTAATTTATAAGCTTTGTTCAGTCATGTTAAATTCTGTCTCTTTGTGGGCCTTAGTCTGGGCGCCTGTGGTTCACTGGAACTTTAGTTCCGATCCAGTCCACGCTCTCAAGGTCAAAACGAAATGGTTAAATTTAACTGAACTGCTGTTATTTGTTTTTTCCCAACCATTCTGTCGATTCAATGAATATTCTTCAACTTGATTACTCGCAAGCAAGTGTAATGCAGCAGGGAACTTTTTGAGGGCACTAACTATGATAGCAAGCCATCAGTGCAGTTTTGTGTCGTATTTGAAATATTTTAGGAGATAAGGAGCAATCTATTAAAAGCTAGACAACGTTGGGAACAATGAGATGTTTTGCTTTCTTTGCTACATAGAAAAACAAGTATTTAATTTCGAGCTTTTAAAGTTAATTTGTGAAAGCATAATTTCAGAAAAAGAAGCATAATTTTGAAAAAGAAGCATAATTTTGAAAAACGAGCATAATTTTAGCATAATTTTGGTTAAAAACGAGCAGTGCTAGTAGCATAAAGTGCTACTTTTGCTAACACAGTCTATAAAAACCCAAGTATTAGCTCCAGTGTCGTTGCCAAGGGAGGAGTTCAAGAAGTTAAAAACCCCCATACATGCAACATGTTGAGATTTTAATTCTATAGCAATTTAAATAATATTTTCTAACCCTTAAAATTGCCAAAAACCTCTCCCAAAACCCGGGAAATGGCCTTTCTGAGACTCTAGAATTTCAAAACTTTCCGGGGTAGCATGACCTGCTACCCCGAAAAGGTCATAACTGCAGGTCATAAATGACCTGCAGAAAAAGTGTGATAGACTCAGCAGCTACCAAATCAATAATATGTCGAATCAATAAATTGGATTATTAGTACAGTCATAAGCTGTCATGTAAGAAAGTCCACTCCGATGATCTTAACCTGGTAAGCAAAACGCCGGACGAATGAAAAACAGCTGTGATTGTCACAGTTTTTCATAAAAGTTGTTCTCCATGTGGACACCAACATCGCAAGTTGTTTGCTTTGGTTTGATCGCAAGCTTCGCGAACAACGCATCGCATTAGAAATGCGTAAACATAACTCGCGAGCTTCCTTTTACGGCGGTACGACAGTGATGTCACGTGAAATACCTTCCATTTGCACAAACTGTTTTGCGACGGTTTGCCATCCAGTCATCGCCGACTTTTTCCCATTGTTTGCTATGGAATTGTTATTTTTATGGAAAACAGCCTCGAAATTTAAGGAAGTAACCAGGGGATAATGTAGGGAAAGAAATGGGAAACCTCTCCGCCTAGTTTATATTTACTTGAAATTAATCAAGTGTGTATGTGTTAACCCAAACGTTTTTATTAATTGGTCAACAAAACTATCTTTTTCTCATGCAGACTCTGATCGACAAGTTCTTTCCTGCATACACAATTTTTTTTTCGCTGAGGTTCTTAAGTCATAGAACATCAACCTTATCCGGTGAATATTAAGCAAAATTTTACCGAATACCAAACCATAGATTTTACTGGACACAGGTATGGACACTGGCACATCCTTAAAACTGAGTAAAGTACAACTGAAAATTTCAAGTGCATGTAGTTCTGCCAAAAAATGACAGAGAGCAAAGTAGTGAAAATATGTACTAGTTCTTATAAATCAGCTTGTTTCTACATATGAATCAATTAGTTTGTAATTTACTATGTTTGATAATGACTTTGGATAGTCAAAGTATTACAGTTTCAAGTTCGTATGCATGGTTTTCAAAACTTAAACCTTAAGTTTACAAGATGCTGATTTCGTAGTTTCTTTTCACGACACACACGTCTTAAATTTGCCCTCCCGTACATTTACGTCGTGTCAGTTCGTGCGACTGAAACGGAAAAGTGCCCGCTCTTATTGTTTGAATATTATGGAGGGGGGGGGAGATTTAGTAATCTCAGTAAATTACTTTTGTTTGTGGGGTTTCCCATTTAGATTCAAAACGTGGCCAAGACTGGAATTCAGTTCGTACTAATTTATGCCAAGGACGGTGAACCTTTAAAGGAAATAAAATGTCATAAACAGGAATGTTATCATTTACTCGATGCATCAGCGTCCATGATTTCTTTTGAAGCTGGTGAAGATGCCAGAAAGATCCTGATGAAAGAGGAACTGTATGTTGAATTTCAAATCACAAGCCAGGATAACTTTTTCTTTGCAATTAATCACAAAGGCAGGCTCGCTGAAATTGGTTTATTTCTTTACCCTTCCCTACACTTTCTGGCTTACGAGGCGCAATGGTAAGAACTACGAAGGGAAATAAACGAATGAATGAAGGAAGGAATGAATGAATGAATGAATGAGAGAGAGTAAATGAATGAATAAATATATGAATGGAGGAAGGGACTAATGAATGAGTAGATAAATGCAATACAATGAATGAAAGAATGAATGAAAGAATGAATGAATGAATAAATCAATGAATTAATTGTAATAATAATTAAAAAGGAAAGCCCTAATCACCGAAAGGTGTTTTTATTTAGAAAATGTGCATGCTGTGGTTTACTTCTCACCTTCGGTCCTCAATTTTTTAGAACCAATTCAATGGTTTTTTAACAGTCATTCCAGTTAAATTATCAACAATCGTGCTAATTTCGAGTTAACTTTTGCTAAAAGCCCTCTCCTAATTTCTCATTCATTCTCTTTCTCTCGAATACCAACTTCTTTTCCTTGTGCACCGTTCCTAAGATTGTGTTCTTGTACCACCTATCTTCATGTAGTCGCCCATGGACTGTCTTACCAGTGCACTAAGTCTTAAGACCTAAAAATTTAGTCAAACAATCAACTACGCCACACGTGTTTGTTTACTTGAGCAGCATATCTGTAGTTACAAACCTAGGAGTCCGTAACATTTACAATCGACAAACTGATGCTGATTGAAAGACAGTGCCAGATTAAGCTTGTACTCGCAATGGGGCACTCTTAGGTTGCTGGACCCCCCACTGATTGGACACCTGTAACATATATTTATGCCATAACAATTGTTTTATGCATTTCGTAAAGAAATAACCCAAAACACACGTGAAATATTGAGATTAACGATGTATAATACCAGAAACGACCAACAAAGTTGTAGTATGATTCCCGATAAAGGCAGTAGGGCAAACTTGTTTCTAAAACACAATCTTTAGTTATCTTAATAAAAAGGTGAATTTAGCACAAAACTCGTACATAAGAGACATATTCGTACGCCACAAACCATGTTTCTCGCAAACATTTGAGAGGACTCTCTCCATATGGGGCCCCGTCTAGGGAACTTGGAACACGGGCCAGCCCAAAGTGCCCAATTTATAACCCAGCACAACATCAAATTATCATAAATTTATACCACCAGTTGATATTGCAATAGTTTTGTAAACAAATTAAAATAGATTCATGTTTGTCTAAGTGAAACCCTGACGCTGACCCTATCCCTAACCTTAAACCTGTCCAAACTTTAACCCTAACCTGAACAAATTAATACAAATTCTGACATGACCCTAATGTAAACCGTAATAACATTTCTTATCCTAACCCTCTCACCGTACGTAATAATCCTAACCTACGTTGTAGTATAAAATGAATTACAAAAGTTTAACTGGCTCAAAAAGAAATTAAACAAAGGGTTCAAATTGAACCTCGACATACACATAATTAAGGAGAAATATTACAATTTTATTACAATACACAAATGGTCAGATTAAACACAATTTAGGAAATGTTCTGTCTTGTTTAGGTTGTCACAAAGTGATTACCTAGGACATTCTATTCTTAAATTTTATGGAATACAAACCGTTGTTTTACCCACTCCGTTTTTAGTTTGGAAAGTTGTATATTTGAATTACCACGAGTGACTGTGGATCTTATTGCTGAGAATCAATTTAAAATCTACATCCATGTCATTCAAGCATTTGTACTATGACTATTTTGTTGTCATCTTGTTTGCAACTGTCACCATTCTGGACTTCTAAGTGCCTCAAAAGCAGGGAATTTTACTGGCCCCGGCGGCATAAGACTGCTATTATTTTACTCTGCTAACGCCAGACGATTTTACTCGTCGAGGGGAGAGCTCCCGTTTTGAAAGAGTTATATCCAGGTTTATTAAATCTTTCCCGGTGGCATAAGACTTCTATCATTTTAGTATTTTACATTACTCTGCATGGACAAGATCAACCTCATTTTTGTTAATGGTGACCAAAAACACCATTTTCAAGGTTTCACTATGAAGCAGACCTAATGAAGAAAGCCAGTGGACATGCGATGGTGGTCAACGTCTTCAACCATACCGTCATGCAAGGCGTCAGAGGCGCGGTGAAGAAAATCGACCTCCCCAAAGGTAAAACGCGGGTATAAATTCTACGTGTGCACAAAAGATGAATGTGGAAACCGCTTCAAAAGATCGCATAATTCGAAAATGGTCAATAAATAGAATGCACGGCGTGTCCAACAATGAATCTTAAAAAAAAACTTCCTGTTCTTGCCTCTACTTGCCACAAATGTTCACAAAGTTTTTTCCCCAATATCCTATCGTTGTTCGTTTGTTTGTTGGCTTGATCAATCTTTCGTTGGTTGGTTCTTTCGTATTTTCTTTCGTTCCTTTGTTTATTTATCTATTCCCTAGTTTGCCTTGTCTCTTGTTTGTATATCACTTGTTTGTTTGGTTGTTGTTTCGCTTGTTCGTTCGTTTATTTGTTTCAAGTTGCTTGTTTTGCATGAATAATATCTCTAACACAACTTTCTAGTGGTTCTTTTTCGTGTTTTTGAATTTCTCTGTAAGGCTGAACTCGAGTTTTTGTAATATTAATTTTTTTCTGAAGATTTTCTAATGTACAGAAACGTGGAGTTGGACATGTCCCTTCACTGCATCCAGCCCTTCGACTCTTCCTGTCCTCATTGGGACCACGTGATACACTTGACAACTTGCTGCCAGAAAAATCAAGAACTTTGTGACGAGGAACTGGGCAGATGGATAACGCCGTACGCTCGGTATGTTATGTGTCATCTGTGGAAAACTAATTGTAGAATTCAAAATGAAAACTAATTAAAAATGCCTTGGGGCATTTCTCTGACTTTACATCAGAGGTTTCTACGCTTTGTTGTTCGTGGCCGAAGTGTAAACTCCAATGAAGTGTAAACTTGAAGTGCGTTTAGCATCAGCTCATCGGCAGTGGTGGCGCTAAGGAGCTAGGATGTAGGGGCATTTACCTGCAGGGAATGTTTTTTCCCCATTCTGACCTCTCCCTCCTCTGGTAATGAAGTAAACGATTGGTAATACTTTGCCGTTATTGATGCATGGATGACGAATTTTTGAAAAATTAGACATATTTTTACAGTGTTATTATATTTTTGTGTGGTCATGGAAGCCGAATATTCTATAAATCTAATAATTTTAATTCCTCCCTAATTAAACATAAGTTGTCCCTCGTTTTTCCCTCCCCAAGATTGGAAAGTCTGTAACCGCCAATGGTAATCGGGTTGTCCGCCGTTTAAAATTTCTGGTTTAAAAACTTCAATCATGTGTACTCGTGTGCATATTAACTTGTAAACTAACATCAAGGTAACACTTTGGCCTGCACCTTGTGCTTAACATTCGTCTCACTTTTGCCTGTGTTTATGGTTTCCCTTTTGAAATATGCATAGTGTGTACGAAGAAAAGTTAACAACTGTTGGATGAGGCTGAGCATGATTGTGAAAATTATGAAATAGAGGTTTGTGATACCTGCTGAAACCGAATGCTGAGGCGAATAACACTAACCAAGGCTTTGGCAATTTGCGTTATCATACGCTATCATAACTCTCCTTCTCATGTTTTTTTGTTTTGCAAGGTCTGTTGGTCGATGGCTTACACCAATTACTTCCCTTCTACCCCTTTTCACTTCCTCATCGTGTACTTTAACCATGAAAACAGTCCCTTGGGAGATGACTTGGAGCCCAACGTTGAGCATTAGATTCTCTGACCACATATTAGGTTAGTTTTTCTATCGTACCCTGCGCATGTACGATTGAGAAGGTTTTGGAAAAGACTCTGTTTTAGATTTAACCAAAAATAATAATAAAACCAACAACAATAATAGTAAAAACAATGACAGTAACAATAACAACCGTAATTATAATAATCATAATCATACTTGTCCTCATAATCATAATCGTTATTATAATCACCAAGGCTGGGACCAGTTAACTGTTTAACTAGTTAACCAAGCAAAGAAATTTTGACCAGTCAAAAAAGTTTTGAACTGGTCAACCAGCCGGTAAAACAGTCAAAAAAAGGAAAATCGTGTTAAATGATGAAAAAAGTATCGTTCTGAATGGTGAAAGCTATCAATTCGGGTGAGACGATCGTCAAAATAGCATTCTGTAAAGGCAAAACCATGATCATGACGTCAGATTTGGAGAACCCTCACCAAAGAGAAAATCTGATAAATGTTTCTTTTAAATTTCACTGAAATATTTGACGTTCTGTGTTCGATAATTGTTTTTTATTCTTTCTTCTTCATTTTGACTGTTTTAACTGGTTAACTGGTTTTCCTTTGACCAGCTAACTAGTCAAAGGAAAATTTTAACTGGTCCCAGCCCTGATAATCATAATAATCAGGTCTTTCCTCCACAAGCAAATATGGCCAAAAAAACAATATAAAAATTCCTAACACGTCGACAACTAGCCTTTGAAAAGTATCTTAATCATTGACATTTTTTATTTAAACTTATTTTGCAATGGTAACCCTTCAGGATTTATCGGTTTTTGAAAGCGCCGCATTCTTCGTATATAGAAGTAAAACATCGATGTGAAATGTAATTAAATGAAACAAACTTATATTTGCAATTTATGGATCGGATTTCGTATGAACTTCCCGTTATTATTCTCGCGGCTCTATTTTGCCCTTTTTGGGGCCTATCAATTAAACAAATAATTGCTTGAATTATCCCGCAGCAGACTACAATAATCGAAGTGGTGAAGAACTAGAGATTAATACACGGTGGTTAAAACAGGTTTGGAAAGGTATGGTTTCATTTTTCGTACCATACCTAATCTATTAGACACTTTGGATATAACATTGTCAACATGATTTTTCCATAGTATTTGATCATCAATGGAAGTTTCTTTTTTAACACGTTCAGTACTTTCATCACGTGATCTTACATCAGGTTCGCCGATTATTATCGGAGGTATGATCGATTGTGAGCGAGTTTGAGAAGATTCTGTTGAAATATAAAATTCAAAAGCCAGTCCGAAATTGTACGTCGTGAACATGTGATTTCTTCGGGCATATTTCTGTGGAGGAGAGGGTAAGAAAAAACGGAGGGCGTAGATCAAACTCTGAGGACTAAAAAAGCGCTAAACCAAGAACCATATAATAAATTTCTTATTGTTTCGCACAGACCTTCGTTACTCGTTCTGTATCTAGCCCTCGAGGAATAAACCTTTAATAACAGCCATCACAATAGGAATAAATGCGACAGTATAATAATGACAATGAACTAATAACAGCTGCTATTATTTCTCGATCTTCTGGACCCTTGATTCACTTTCTGAAAATCATGAAGTTTTTCTATTGAAACGACTTCTATTTTCTCTAGATTCCAAGGATGGTTACAGCAAAAAACGATATTCTCCCGATTTTATTCCTTTTAAAATACTGAAATTATTTCGTGGCGGTAGATATGATAAAGACTACAACAACAGATATAAACCCTTACGTTTTAACCCCCCCTCCTGGACCAAGAAAGTCGAACTGGTAGCAATTATAACAGGTCATGGAAAAGATAATAATGGCTGTGCGGAATTCTGTGTCACATCTCATCACTTCGTTTTCAATGGCGTATCGGAGAGCGTGAAAGTATTCAAGAATGCTGCAACAGCTATGGGATGTGCTGAACGAGTAGAACAGGGTGTAGAGCCCAATGAGCATGGCACGTGGCTTTACGGCCGGGATGGTTGGTGTCCAGGCCAAGAAGTAGTGCCGTGGGTTGTCGATGTTACCACTCAAGTTAATCTGAATCGAAACAATAGTGTTAAATATTATAGTTATTTTCATGGTGGTGATCCTAATCCCAAAGACTCCCCAGGTAGTATAGACATGTCTTCTTACTTGGTATTTTATAGACTAGCCAGCGACGTGTAATATTCAGTTTCCACCTTATTCAATTCATCTTGTTTCCCGCCCCCTTTTTTTGTGGTTTTGAACTAAAATAAAACACGAAAATGGTTGTCGTGATGTTTAACAACTTGAAATTTATATGTTAAGGTATGCCAAGTGCACCCAAAAAAATAGTAAAAGTAAGATAACCATCACGTTAAATATCTTAAAGTTAACACATTTCATTGTTTTTGTAAATTGATTTTGACTTTGAAATGATTTTGAATTCATTTTAAAATACTTTTATTGGTTCTTTTCTAAATCCAGTTATTACAAATTATTACGAAAACGCAAAAAAGTGTAACTCATAGGAAGAATGGATATGGGTACTTTTTTCTTCATCAAGGTCAAGCAACTGTAAACTTTACTTACAATCCGTAACGCCGAGGGGGTGGGGTAGTGGGGTCAAATTGACCCCAGGCCCGGAAAAAATCAAGGGGCGCGGTTACCCGGAAATTACTACAAGTTTAATTCAGATATTGAATCACTGGAGTAAAGAACTATTGCTCATTTGCAATCAGTAAAATCAAGAAGTAAAAGTAAAGAAGTAAAACAAGACAATATGACCATTTTCACTTTCCAATTTGGTGACTTCCATGTTCGGCAGACACGAACAGATGCGACAGACTGGTTTCACTTAAAGTAACACTTCATTATAGTACAGACAGTATGGATTCATTGTTCTTGGAATACTGGATTAACTAGATGTGAAGAAACGTTTGTAAACTTGCTATAAATTTTTTTACCTTCATATTTCATGTATTCATTGATTTAGATTTACAATTGCTTTACTGTTCTATTAATTTTGAAATTAATAATTGGGCAAATTAATCGTTGGGCAATCATGAATAATTCCGAAAATTAAAGAATACAAAGTTTCATTCTGCCTGATAGTAAGGTTCGTCAAATTAATTTTCGACTGCAGGAGGGGCCTGGGGCTCGCAGCAGCTCTCGGCGGCACTGCTAACAATCACCGACATGGTAGTTCAATGGTTGGTGTAGTGAAAGTCGATAAGAACGTTTCTTTGTTTCTTAGTTCTTGGATGATAATATTTTATCCTCTTAAGTGTGGTTTCTCTATATGTAGGTTATGGTCCACATTTGGTTTTACATCACTTTCGGATACGTTTCCTCACTAACAGGCCGACAGCTGCGGTTCTTTTATTGTTATACGTTTAACAAGATCATTCAAAATATTTAAGTTTTTGTCAGACGTTTCGATTTCCTGTACGGAAACCATTTTCAGAACAGTTTTATGCTTTAAAAATTCTCCCCATCAGATAGTGCAGCGGTTGTCTCCCGAAATCATTTGCCACTCAATTATTCTGCTTCTCTTATATTGGCTGCAGGAAACGTCAGTAGAAAAAGATGTCCAATGGGGGATTAACCAAGGAGCAACTAACAAAGGGCAACCCAGGGCCCTTCTGAAATTTGGAACGGAAAAAAATAGACTACAAATACAGTGTAATAGTCAGAAAAGGCAAGTAACCGTTAAATAAAAAATTTAGTCTTGAAATACCTTAAAGAACTTTTATGTACAGTGGAACCCCGTTAATACGACCACCGTTGGGCCGAAAAAATTTGGTCGTATTAACGGGGTGGTCGTATTAACGGGGGTGGATCAGATACGTAACAAATGTTTTTTTTAAATGACGTCATGGCAAACGGAGTCAGATTTCAATTAGCATAACGCTAATACCACAAAATAATCCACAAATAAATTTTATTAACTGAACACAACTCAACAAAATTAACCAAATGAGATGAATAACGAGGTAGATGAACGATCTTCAAGCTCGATACTCAGAAAATGATTTCTGAGCCCCAGAGGGGGATCGAACCCGCAACCTTCTGATAAAAATAAATGATAATAAACCCCTTCTGATAATAAACCCCTATATTAGTTATTTAAATTTATTTAGGTTTAAAAATATCTGTAAGCTTCCGTTGGTTTTTCCGACACTCAAGCTAATCGGTATGAGCTTGGCAGATTACTCCGACGAGTTCATTTGCCATTTTTGAATTTCCTTTCTGTTCGAAAAGTTAAGCAGAGGCTAAAGTTATTGGAACAGATGTCAATCGGGGCGGGGGATATGGAATGGAGATTCCATGCATTTACAAATTTATGGGGCAGGAAAAGAACATTGACTTGCTAAGCAAACTGCTGAACATCCTGAATAACCTATCCGTTAGAGTCGAAATGGAATGTGGCCAAAAGAGAACAGCAGAGGAAAGTGGCAGAAAAAAGAAGGCAAGAAAAAGATAAAACGACCCAAAAACATATTTAATCACGTTCTGTCTGTTTAATAAAAATTAAAATGAAAATTGAAAAACGTTTAAGTGTTAATTATTTGCCGTATGTGTAACTGATTAAGGTGGTATGGTACTCTTAACATTTCAAAAAGTCGATTTTTTGGAATTATGAAATTTAACATTATTAAACATTACTTTTTCATTCCTCGTTGCTATTTTCTTGATTTCGACAACGCAAAAGGATTTAATATTGAGAAGAATTTGCCCATCCTTTTAATTGTCCCTTAGCAACCGCCATAGCAACGAATTGTTATTGTCAAATTGTTATCACTGGATTGTTTCTGCAATGATTCTTAACCACCCCTGCCTCCTTACTGTAAGATTTAAATCCATTCTACTGTGTATTAAAGTGAGGTGACCAGCGGTAGGCTGTGATTTTGGCGCGCATTGGATTGTTTTCTATGCGAGAGACGTTGGTAATGATGGTCAGTCGCAGGATTTGTGGCTGGTTCGTCAAGCATGAAATTCGGCTCCTGCATGACAGTCGCAGCTGGCCTAAGGTGCATCATGTAAAGTCCGCGGATGGCCAATCTGCCAGAAGCCTTTCAAATCGAGAGGTGCCGTTATTTGTCGAGAATTTGCTCCTGACGTGGGCGTTCTCGGCAGAAGCGCGACTGAGAGTCGTAATAGGTTTAGGGCTGTAGGTGTGTGAAAAATTTTTTTGAAAAATTTAGAGTGGCATATCTTTTTGATATGTACGTAGGTCTCTCGCCTAGGATATGTTTTACTTTGCGGTTTCGAGCCCGAATTAGACTTAGGGGGAAGGGGGAATTAGAAAAGGGGAAAGTGGGTGCTGTTGAAGATATACAAAATTACCCATAATGCAATAGAGGCATAACATTGCTATTGCGTGATAAGGCTATGCCATCCATGTACACAAGGGCGTGTTATGCGTGATCACTGCATGCTTTCGTGCACACCTCCACAATAAGCGAATCATTGCGTTTGTTTACATGATTGTAAAGGGCGCGACGAAGGCGGAGAAATCGGTCTGTTCCGAAATTGACTGAGATGTCGGAGCGAATTGAAAGTATAGTTGGATGAGGAATTTTGAAAAATGAAAAGCAGCTCCATTCATGCATGAGACGAGCACGGAAACATTTTCAAAATTATTATGACAATGCCATAAGAATCAGTACTGGAAACCTTGCTGAAATGAAAAGCAATATCCTTGCTTCTCTCTTTCATTGTGCTTCCACTGACAAGCGGCCGTTTGTCGGAGTTTGTCGGAGCCAATGTTTTTAAGCTAGGAGTGTATGATGCTGTGGCCCACTTTAACATTGGTGGGAGGGCTACTATTGAGATTTTGGAAAGGCTGGGAATGAATCCACGAGCATTTTGTCTTGCTGGACTTAAACAAACAGATTCCCTTCGTGTAAGCAGAGCGAACTACAAACCATCAGATGTTGTAAAAACACGCAGGAAGTTCCTCGGAAGAAAAAGGAAGAGGCAAGGAGACAAGAACCAGGAGAGAGAAGGGGAAACCTATTCAACAGGATAATTTTAACAGCTTTTTGACTTTATTTGATCTGTAATGTATCTTTGATCCTCTTAAAAATTTGTTTGAAAACTTTAAACTCAATTTTCTCAGTTTGCTGTCTTGCTCGGTGCCAAAAACTCTCCTGCATTTAATATCTGTCCAATTGGTGTCAAATTTTCAGCATTTGTCAGTAACAAATTGGTCTATGATGTGAACCTCAACAATCCCCCATATAAGAAATAGTTTTTGAAAAAAATGATCACTATATCTCTTGTATCAAACTGTATTTTGAAGCAGTTACAAATAAATTAAAATTTCACGACTTAAAGCTTCTAATCACTTCTCTTTTTAGGTTCATGTCATGGGTACATGTGTTGAGGCTCTATTAAACTTAGTTTTGTATTTGTTTAGTCTTTACTTTAGTCCCTATAATTTTGGCATAAGTGCCCTAAATTTCACCATAGGGGGTAGTATCTCGGTTACCATGGAAACAACATGCTCATAAGTGGCTGATTTTGAATAAGTAACTCATTTCCTATCTGCTGCACCAGAAATATGTTGAGAAAAACTCAAATTAAAAAAATTTATTTTCAAGAGTACCATACCACCTTAAGATAATTATACACCGCATATCAGAATTTGATATCAAAAAGGCATTACTCAACACGTTGAGTGGTCGTATTAAGCAGTAGGGGACATCAAAATATGGTCGTTGGTCGTATTAACGAGGTGGTCGTATTAAAGAGGTTTTCAGATAAGAAAAAAAGTTAACTCTGATTCGGGGGGAAAAAAAGTGGTCGTAAGGCGGGGTTCCACTGTATTACATTCCATTACTAACGCTAATCCTGATTGCCCGCATCAAAACCTACTGTTTTCACACACGGAGGCCTGTGGCCTTAAGGCTGGTCTCCACTACAGAAAATTTTCGTCAGGAAAGTTTCCATTGTCTTGTGAACTCTCGGGCGGAACTAATGATTTTAAGACAAAGAAAACATTCCCGTCCATTCCTTTCCTGAGGCAAGTTTTCCTGAGTAGAAACTAGCCTTTAACTAGCCTGCATTATAACCAATAATGCTGCATGCCTCAGTAATTATCGATTAATTATAACTCATCAGACAATATTCTTTTGTTTTCCGTCGGTTATTAATTTTGGGTAATCACCTTATTTTGAATGCAGGCAGTTGTTCTGATTATTCAATGGAACATTAAGGGGTTACTATTTTCAATAAAGACCAGTCTTTACTTGAAGTAATAACCTCCTTTCTATAAAGGATGAACTCCAAACTATAAAAGATCAACTCTCATTAATCAAGAAATCCGAAATGTATGTCGAGGTCGTAACCAAGGGAAATTTCACCTAAATTTCATCGATCGTTGCAATGTTCCTGTTGACTGTTGGAATGAAAATATTGTTTGCCTCAATAACTATGGATCCTTACTGCTGGAGGACAATATTATTGAGCACCTGCACATGAGCTGACTACAATCAACTCCATCGAGGGCAATACAGGAAGTTGAAATTACTCGCATAACAAATTTGTATCGAATACGTAGGACTCCAAAGAAGTTGTTTAGCCTTAGGCGTCATGATCCCGAGAATGGCATCAGAATTAATGTGTGGAACACCACTTAGTTGCTCTACTCCAGTGGTTCCCAACCTGGGGTCCGCAAACAAGTTTTGGTGGTCCGCCAAGACTAAGGGGTCCGCCAGGGGTCCGCCCAAAAGGGACGAGGTCTGCAGAAGGTAACTATTTTTTTGGCAAATGACTACCTGCAATATTGGTTCAACTATTTTTTATTGCAAACTACCAGTCAATATCGCAAATTACGAAGGGTGTAAGTGTAACATAAGAACTCGTACTGTTGAGGTTTTAACAGGTCACACCTTCATCTCATGTTACATGCAACCACGCTTCGCCTGTTCACCCCGAGCTTTGTTCGTACAGGAAAAGTTCTCCAGCGTTTATCTGTCCATAAATTAATCATGAGTTCGAAACGATCTGCCACTGGGAAGATTAAAGCTACGAGGATACAATGTCGAGTACTTAAAATTTGGTTTTATTCCATGTCGAACTGAGCAAAGCAAACCTGAATGCATCTTTTGAAGAGAGATTTTAAGCAACGAAGCAATGAAACCGGCGAAGCTGCAGTTTCAGTTGGGGAGGGGGTCCGCTGAGATTTTTAAAATCAGTGGAGGGGTCCCTGGGAAGGAAAAAGTTGGGAACCACTGCTCTACTCCATCCGTACTCCTTACCAATGCCTGCCACATTACAAATAAGGTGGCTGAACTGTGTGGTATTACTGCTGTGAACGATCCCTCTTTGATTATAATTACTAAGTCTTGGTTAAATTCGAATATTCCAGACGCTGCTGTAGCGATAGGTAACAATTTCAACGTATATCTCCGAGACCGACCAACACCTGGAGGAGGAATCCTTACCTATGTTAACAATCACATACCAACAACTCGCCTAACTGATTTAGAGGAACATGGAAATGAAGTTCTATGGCTAATACTTAAACCGACCAGGATTCCTAGGCCTTATAGCTTGATTGTGATTGTTTCCGTGTATTATCCTCCAGGTCAATCTGTTGTAGCGGACAAGGAAATGAACGAGTACATTACTAGAAGACTTGATGCAGTATTGCATAACCGTCCATCAGCTGGCGTGATAATTGCTGGTGATTTCAATGAATTGAGACTGAATCAGTTATGCAGGCGCTTTAACCTTAAAAAATCCGTGCAGGCACCTAGTAGGGGTAGAAACATCTTAGATCAAATTCTAACCAACATGCTAGACTTGTATAACGATGTACAGTATCTTCTGCCAATTGGCCGCTCTGATCATCGATGCTTGCTGCTTACTCCGTGAACAAAACAGAATATTAAGCCAATCTCCCGGAGAGTGCGGCTGACAATTGACAAAACATAGTAACTTAATTGAACTCAGTTTGAAAATAAATCTGGAAAAATGGGAAGCAGTTTATTGTGCCCATGACGTTGACGACAAAGTTAATATGTTCACTAGCACAATTGTGAGCATGCTCGATGAATCACTGCCAAAGCGTACTGTGCGTGTTCATCCCTCCGACAAACCGTGGATGACACTTCGCATCAACGCCGTAGAGAGCCGAAGCGGGCCCTGGGTCAAAATTTGAATGCGGGCCCCTCCAAGCCTCCAATATTCTTAGTTCTAACGGCGTTATCGTGAAGTAAGTAACTAAATGGAAGCCATCGCATTTTCATTATATTAAAGATGTATAAAAATCTCTTCACCTAATATTTATGAAGTCATTCACCTAAAATACGTTTGTATGTTACGTTCTGCAAAAAGTGAAGTACTAAAAGTACAAAAAGCAAACAATATAGCCTCTGATAATGTACGAGACCCTGTCTTTTCTTCATTCACGTGTTCCATAGGCGTACGGGCCTAATCTTGTTTGGGGGGCACAGTATTCGTTTGCCCGACCGCTTTGCGTTATGTTACACAGTACTCATATACAACTTTGTTCGAGATTTTGTAGGTGCTTTTATAAACAAATGAGTATGATTGTGTAAAGGCTGCTTTAGGAGAAGTTTAACCGAAATGTCTAGAAACACTAAGCCAAAAACTAAGAACAATGTTCAATGTTTCTGCAATATTAATGCATAATCTTTGCAAACTCTTAAAGTTCAAATTTGTATACATTAAATACATTCTACATAGATATACACGGTCAGTATCAATCATTTTCATTTCCCGTTGGATGAAATACATCGATAGAAAATCAGAAAAAATATGATTTCAGTTCAATTGCCTGACCGCAAAAATTTGGGGGGGTCTGTGCCCCCCGTGCCCCCCCGGCCGATACGCCTATGACGTGTTGTTGCTTCTCTCGCCTTTTTTAGGCACCGGATTTATGTTGGTAAGAGGACATCACACAATAATCCTTGATCACATCGATCATATTGTTGTATGAAAGCTCTGAAGCCGGTTGTGACTTGTAAGAACAAATTAAATATAATATACGGACAGGGCGACAGATTGCGCCGAGTTATGTCTAATTTAATTTAGACCACACACTACACAGTCGGTTTTCGCTACATTTGTTTTGTTTCAATTTTGTATATTTGAATAAACAACAACCTAAAAAGTATCATAAATTCAAAGCAAAACAACAATGATACAGTAAAAAAGGCTCACAAAGCTGTTTATGTCTTCCTAATTTAATTTTGACTTCTTTGTCTGTTGGATGCGGATGCAACCTTGAGATTTGAACCTTCATAAACAAACCAAGTGTTCTCTTGCGGCTAGATCGCATATTCCCACACAAAATAGCAATGTTGATTGACAAGTTGACTTGAAAAACTTAAAACCGCTATTTACGTGGCAGAAAATACTTCATCGTCAGTTCGTCACAGAGAAATACTATTTTAGATATGGATTCGTATTTACTTGAAAAAAATCAAGGTGAAGCGTGTTAAAAATTTGGGGGGCCAACTAATGCTTCGCATCAAGCAGGAAATCAAAGCCAGGCAAAGGGCATTTACATTCGGAGATACAGAAAAGTACAAGCAGCTCTGTGCTAAAGTTTCCACGCTTATATCTAAAGCAAAAGCAGATTACTACCAGCAAAAGGCAGAATGCTTTCGCAAGTCGAATCCAGCGAAGTAGTACAAAGTGATATATAGACTAACATCTGCTGAAGAACGTATTAGTATCTCCAGACCACCGGCAGATACAGCAGCAGACTTGTCGGAACGATCACAACGAATTTTTACCAAGCCTTGGCAAGATAGTGTTCTTACTAAAATCCCGGATATCGATGAACTGCGATCTCTGTTAAAAGAGTCTAATCCACCTTTACCTTCCATTGGCCAAGTCAAGGCTGTATTTAAACAACTAAATCCAAGGAAGGCTACAGGGTCAGATGGAATACCTTATTGGTTGTTGAAGAGATTTTGCGAAGAACTTGCTCCTGTTATTCATAATATTGTATGTTCCAGTATTATGCAGTCCAAATATCCTACCCCATACAAGCACGCACTGGTTAGTCCAGTACGAAAAGTGACCCAACCTACCGATATGGAAAACGACTTTCGCCAGATCTCAGTCCTTCCTCAACTGGCAAAAGTTCTGGAAAAACTTCTACTCAAACTGAACATTGTGGGTTTAAGAATTAAGAACAGCCAACATGCATTTACTAACGGTCGATCAACTGGGACTGCGTTGGCATGTATGACTCAAAACTGGTTCAATGAAACATATAATTCGCCCAATGGTGGAAAGGGTATTCACGCTCTTTTCATTGACTTTCGCAAAGCATTTGATTTAGTGGACCATGGAATTCTTTCGAGAAAGCTCGCCGAAATGTATGTGTCAAAATGGTCTTGGTTGTACGCGAAGCTTTTTGGAAGGGAGAAGTCAACAAGTGAACCTGGGAGACGTCCTTTCATCTATAATGCAGTGTCCTTTAGGAGTCCCTCATGGTTCTGTCTTATCACCAACACTATTTAATGTCCACGTTAGCGATCTCGAAGATTCCGTTCCTGACTATCTAGCCATAAATACCTATAAATATGCTGATGACTTCACCCAGGATGAAGTGGTTCATTCTGGTTCTTCTAGTCACATGCAAGAGGTACTTGACGCAATTCATGGTTGGGCTGACAGGAATAGGATGGTTTTGAATTCAAAAAAGACAAAAGACATGTGGATCTGCTTTAAAATTCAATGCTTGAACCACCACCGCTTTTGATTGGTAACGATGTGATTGAAAGGGTGAACTCATTTAAATTGCTAGGTGTCTGGATACAAGATAATCTAAAATGGAACACTCATATCGAAGAAACTACTAAGAAAGCTTGTAAACGCTTGTTCTACCTCAGGGAATGCCGCTGGGCTAATTTACCAAGCGAAGTAGGCCTTACATGTTATAAGACAAAAATAAGACCTGTGCTAGAATATGCGGCTCCAGTATGGGCTGGACTACTGCAATATCTGATTGATGAGATAGAAAATATCCAGGCTAGAAGTCTGCGAACTCTGAACGTACCCAGTGATACTGTACCGCCACTGAAGCAGCGAAGAGATACCTTTACCACTCGAGAGTATTAAAAAATCTGTAAAGATATAAGTCATCCGTGCAATAAATATATTCCTAATTCAGTAATAAATCATTACAACCTAAGAATGAGAAAAACCCGACCATATGTATTCTCCTACACTAAAAGACATGAACTTTCGTTCATTCCAAGAGCAATTTCTTTATTGTAATCAGACTTTTTATTTTACTGCAGTTTTTAACTGTAAATAGTTATGATACAGTATAAGATTGTAAATTCATTGTATTTTTTAAACATAACATGGATATTAAATAAATTATTTATTATGAAAAACACGCACAACAATACCTCAATTCTTAATGCTACAAGAATCATATCACCAACAATTTCAATTTCAAATATATTTTTAGAACCTCTGGAAAACAAAAGAATATGGTCTATTCAGCATATAAACCGTAGCTTTAAACAAGTTAAAGCCACGGCCCACGGGATCGGTTTTTATTCAAATGTAAATGCGTCGCTCTTTGCGCTCGGTCTTCACGGTTAACCCAGCCCCCCTACTCGAAATTCCGCTTCGCCATCCCTGCTATAAGCTAAATAAAAGTGTTTAAACGATAGACTTGGGCATTAAGTTCCAGATCAGTTTGGTAACGAGTAAGGCTTTCTTAATTTTAAATTTAATTGAAATCAGCCTTTTCACTCAGAATTAAGTTTTACTTATGATCTCTGCAGTTAGTAATGGTGGCCAAGCATTGAGCATGCGCAGGCTAATCACAAACTCGTCATCAAAGCAAATATTCGAAGGACTTTTTAAACGTCTCAGTCAAATTTTATTGATCTTCGCTTCACATTGTGAAATCATGGCGCAGAAAAACCCAGGTATGTTTCACTACAATACAAACATTAATCCTGCCAGAAATTTTGACTCAAATCCCGCCATAACTCGAGATCATTCTTGAATCATGAGTTCCCACTCTTCATCAAAACGACTTCCGTCAAAGGGGTTTCATGGACCTTACATTAATTTTTTTATGAATTTCTAACCTTGTTTAATCGGAACTTTGCTTTATTACTTATCGCTTGTCCAGGCAAATTGGGTACATAATTCACAACTCCTTGTTCGGACTTCTATTTTATTTTACGCCGTGGTTACACTATAAATGTATAGGCCATTTTTTAACCAAAATTTCCAGGCGGAAGTAATGCTAGAAACTCAAGAAACATGTTTGAAATGTAAGTCTAATAATGAAGGATACAGATCACCTTTGATGAACTGAAGTATTTCCTTGAACAATCAGATCAACATGGAAAAAGGTTCACTTGGACAGTGTGGGTAAAATATTACAACATAAGTCTCACCCTTGAAGTAATTAATTGCATTAATTGACGAAATGTGCTAAAATAGACAAATATTATTTATCTAGGAGAAACTTAGGATAGGCATTAGGGTTAGAATTAGGATTAGGGTTAAATCACTATGCACCCCAATGACAGTAAACCTATGCTTCACCCCTTTTTAAAAATATTTTTAAAAAATATTAATAGGGTTAGGATTGAGGTAGGGATTAGGATCAAAGTTAGGATTAGGGTTGAATCAGCCTCTATGATGGTAAATTCTCCCTTACTGAAAAACTTATTAATCAAGTTGAACAAATTCAAAGAAGTGCACTGAAGGTAATTCTTCCCCATTTGTCTTACACCAAGAGCCTTGATGTCCTGAAATTGCCAACACTGTGTGACTGAAGACAAAAACTATGTTAAAAAAGTAAAGATCTGCTCTTCATCCTAGTAACAAGCCAAATGGTTTACTCCTTTTACCTAAGGAACATTTTTATTCTTTCAGATCTCCAAGATCATTTCCTCTTTTTAAATTTAGAACTGATTGGTTTTTACAATCTTATATTCCTTATGCCTTAAAAATATGGGACAGTTGTAATCATGATCAGTTTTATTTAAATGTAAATACATGCATATTCCCTTATATCATAGATTATTTAATTATTAAGTTAATGTGATTGTCTTAATTTCCCTAACATATTGTAAGATCAAGTTTTTTGTGTTATGCTTTAATTAGCATAACATACAAGTTGATTGTTATTAAACCATAATGTGCCATGACCAACCTAGGTCCCACCTCTTTAAAAATATTAAAAAAATATGGCCTGCTATCCCCACCAACCAACCACCCATCCAAGTTCCACAACTATATCACCTAGGCAACAATCTATCATGTGGAGGAGCCTTCATTTTCCTTAAATAGATTACATGTATATTCATATTTTTGCCATGTTTTGTCAATTGTTGATACTCATCTTTTTAATGTGTGAGACTGGGCTGAATATTCAGTAAGCAACAGTTTCTAATTAACTAGTGGATTTCATTTTGGCATTGTCTGTTCAGTTATTTAGACACAAATGGTTATCAAAATGGCCATCTTATATGCTCCATGATCTAGACAAATGAAACAGCATTATTGGCTAGTGATATCACAAGGGGAGTTGTGATGGTCCACATTTTTAGTGTGTCTGTCATTTAATAGATTGTGGGTACGGTAAATCCCAATGAAAAACCACCCAGAGTCAAATTTATTTTACATGTATTTGTACTAAATGACCCATAGTACAAATTCTGCTTCTCTCTTAGAAGTCTTGAGCATTTACCTGGCTACTGTCTTAACGAAATTCTTTTTATCTGGACAGGTTTTCTATTATTTTACTCTGGCTACTGTTAGACCAGATGATTTTACTGACCAAAGGGAGACCTCTAAAAAGAAAAGAGTTAAAATGTTTCTTTCATAAAAGCAAGTAATAGTTCTTGAGCAAGCTAATGTTAAACAAAAATGGTAAAAAAATTTAATTATTATAATTCATGGCTTTACTGTATGTTATACACTACTACAGATATCATGTATGTTTATTGGAGGAAATTATTTCAAAAAGAGTACTGTTGTTACCAGTAAACAGTAATATCACTAATGAAAAAATTATAAACATAGAAAGAAATTAATTGATTTGACCTTGAATATTTGTTATTACAAATCATTTGTAAGATTAATTCCCAGAGGTTCAGTAGAATGTTCAATAAAGTTCTGCAAGAAGATCAAATATTTCCAGCATTTTTGTCCAGATGGAACAAGCTGGGTTGTATTAGTGACACTATCATTTAAAATAAGGCTATTTCTTCTCATAATGATAAAAAGGTATAATGATATGGTGGAGCAAAGTTGATTAATAGGTGATAATTAATAATAGTATAGAATGACAGGTTTTAATAATATAGTTTATGGCTTAATTTAGAGTGACCTTTCACTTGAATGAGCTTTTTCCAATTTTAGCTTATCCAGTGCAGAAGACAATGGCTAACCCTGGCCAGCCTAGTGCACCTTACTCAATGTATCCCACTCAAGGTAACTTTAGTGGCCATCTACTCCAACATCCACATCAACCTCCATATCAACCTCCATATCAGCAGCAGTACCCACAGCCATATCCTCAAGTTAACCAGCAACCTGGCCATCCTCAATTACAACATCCAATTGGCCAACCAAATTATGGTTCACCTCCACCACCCTATCCTGGAGTAACACCAAATCCTGTTGTTCCTCAGGTATTTTAAGTACTACAGCAGAGGAAGTTAAATTATTTGTCACTGAGGGTATACAGTGAACTCTCTCTTGGATGGACACCTTTGAGACCACTCTTACTAACTGTCCATCTTATAGAGGCTAGAGGGAGATTTGTGATTTGACACCAGCCATCAGGATTAAAGCAACTAAGTCTTGGTCACTCAGCCACAGTCTTTTTGCCAGGAGAGGAAGATATTGATGTTTCAAGCAAAACCCTTCAACGTTTGTTGGGTAGTTAGATATATGACAAAGGATTGGGTAATATTTAGAACACAAGTCATCTTGGTTTTTGTGACATATTCAAATTTCAAAATCCAAATCTATTGATCAATAATTACATGTCCACTCAGAGGTATTTTGAATATTTTCCACCTGAAAAGTGTCTTATGTCTGTCTTAGATAGGTGTCCATCTTTGAGAGAGTTTGGTTACTGTAAAACAACAGATAAACAGTTGGGACCAAAGGAAGTTGGAAAAAATTGTTGGAAAAATTGTCAGCAAATGTTACTCCATAGCTGTACTATTAGGGATGTCCTTTATTTATGAATTTACCATTCCTGTGATCATAATTGTGGATATTTATATCCCAATGTAGATGTGTGATTTGTTATCCTTTGTTATTTGTTTGTTTATTATTTATTTATTTATTATTCTTAATTTGCAGTTCATTGTATATTCAGTTGTTTGTTAATTACTGTAGGTAAAATTAAAATTATCCAGAGCTGGATAACTGAAATTTTGTTATCCCTAATGTATAGTAGAATGGTGTTAATGGTCATCTGTTGGCGATATATAGAATACCCTTGATGCAAATGGTTGCATATCTATGCTAATGACTGTCAATAGGATAAAAGGAATGTATTTTTGCGTTAACAAGTTTCAGGTTGGCATTAACAATAGTATACTCTCTGGTAATGAACAGCAAAAGGTGTACATACTATACATTAGGGAGAATAAAATTTTAATTGTGCACGATGTTTGTCCAGTCTGTTTGCAAGGTTGATTTATGGGTATATGAAATCCTACTGTAACATGTATAGTTCAAAACATTAACAAGCTTCAGTTCACAGTTCTTTGCTGACACACATCAACTTCCATGTCTTTGCAATTAAAGGTTTCATGCAGCACTGCAGTGCATGAAAGCTTGGATCACAAAATTTTTAGTTAAATCAATAACAACTGCTCATAGTTTGTACAATATATAACTGTGTTCATCAGTGAAAATACCCCAATGAATAGTTAATTTTTCCCCAACAGTGGGGCTAAGGGTCCCCAACAGGAGGCTGTAGCCCCTCTGTCCCCCTCTCGCCCCACCTCTGTTAAAAGTAGAATGTCATTATTCTTACATATACTCAATAAGAGACTTATCTCTCCAAAATTTACATCCAAAAGTCAATTAATGTTCCATTGACCAATTATCAGTTCTTTATCAGGCAGCTTCAGTTTTTATATATTATCCTCCATATAGCCAGAATCATCTCCTGGATTTCTACATCACTAGCATTGAGAAGCTCTAAACCCATCCGTTCAGGGTTATAAAAAGAGTCACGATTTGTTTTATATTTCACAGAGGTCTTGCAAAATTTTTGTTTCAGTGCCTTGCAAGCAGCATGAAGATCACACCTATAACACGTCAAAACTATATGCAGGTCAAATTTTGGCTCAATTCTTAAGCTGAATAAGTTACTTCCTTCCTCTCGTTTTCTTAAATGCTTTTAGATCATCTCATGCTACATTAAATAAAAGGCAGTGACAAAAACATCAAAAAGGGCAAAAATACCAGAGCCCTTAAAGTGACCACTGTTTTCACTCTTGATACCTAGGGAATCAAACCATCAAAACCATTTGTGCGATCAGTTAAGACGTACGTCCAGGAAAGGAAGAATAAAATTACTTTCTAACATACTAGAAAACATAACATTTCAATGAGTAAACATACTCCTGACAAGGGCTTAGCAGAGCAGAACTTGGTCAGCAGGGCGAGAAATGGCAAAGCAGTCCTCGACATATCGGCGAAATAAAAGAACTTTGAACTGCCCAACCGAATTTAGTTCATTTAGAAATTTTGACAGTTTTATTCCCCGATGTTTGCATACCGGGATTACATGTTGGGATTCCACATAACCTAAAATCTACTCTGCAATAGACTGGACAAATGTCTTTTGCGTAACTGAAATTTTATTCTCCCTAATGAATAGTAGAATGGTGTTAATGGTCGTCTGTTGGAGCTATTGAATACCCTTTGATGCAAATGGTTGCTTAAGTTTTTCGGAAAAATTTTAATTGAACGTGACAAAAGCGTAAATGAATGTCGATTCAATAAAATGAATGTATCGTCGCGTTAATTGAGCTTGAGGTTGGCGTTAATGGTAGTATATTTTCTGGTAACAAATACTAAAGGTGTAGTGACAGATTTAAATCTTTTTAAGTTGAAAGAATAGAAATTTTATATTAGTATAACATATATAAATCTTTTTGGAGCGTATGTAAAATTTTTGCTGTAACCATGTCATTTTTTTCGTGGCAGGCACGATTTGTTCCACAGTTTTCAGTCAAGTGTAGGCTAAACATAACTGAAATGAACCTCTATGACTTTCTAGCAGCCCATTGTCCAAGGTACTTTTGATTCAGGAGCACGATTTGGTACTGGAGCATCTTACAACATTCCTGTAAGTAAAACAGCAATGGTAAACATAAAAATATATTACAAGTACATGTAACTATTATTTTGTTGTCTTTGGCATTTTAGCCTCCACCTCCAGGGGTCATGCCAAATTCAAGTCAAATGGCAGCTGCAAGTGGTCAACCAGTTTTTATGAGACAAGAAAAAGATGGCTGGTTAACTGGGGCAAAAGGTGGGGGTTACACATTCTGGTGAATGCATTGACCAGATTTTACCCCTTTTAAGAACTTTTGGGTTCACTGTTCTGTGCAGCACTAACATCTACACTTTATTGCTGTATGCACTTAGGTTCAAAAATACCATGTACCTGTATAACTGTCTAACATAGAATGTTAATTAACTTAGGGCAGTTCCGTACATATACAAGTCAGCTGTTCTAAATTTGTAAGCTGAATACAACCTTGGAGAAAGTTTGTGTATTTTCAGGTACTGTAGTGTAGTTATTAAAGAGGATAACTACAATAACAATGAATTTTGTACTTTGCCTATTAAATGTACAGCGGTCATACACTGTACATTGGGTATGAACACAAAAACTCATTTGATCACCTTGTACCAAATTTTACGTGAATAGAAATGGCAAAAATACACAGAGGTTTTTCACAGCCTTTTAGTGGATGAAATCTTGGAAGTATTTTACTGTATCTTTGCCTGTGGCTTCTTAAGTAATTTCATATTGTAGGAGTAAATTGCTGTTAAAAATGGCATTGAAGATTGTGTGAATTATTGTTTTTAGCTCAGTTTTTACATTTCTGTTTGGCTTCAGTGTTTTTCTTAAGGCAGGGGAAGCAGGATACTTGTAGTGGGGAATGGGGTACTCCTGATTTTATTACCAGTCTCTTCCACCTCCCTTAAATGGTAGAGAGTTTTGCGATCGTGCTTCTTCCAAGAAATTGAGCAGAAAGCTGGGAACCAAACGAGACCATAGACAAGACAACTTCCCAGTTTCCGTCATAGTTTTCAACATGGCAGCTGCGAGGAATTAATTGTGTTTAGGAACCCTTGTTCATTCACATGACAGGATCGTCCTAAAGTGCACGAAATTTTAATATGCTTTATTGCGAAACATCTGTAAAACTATAAAAAAAAACTTTAATAGAATTTCTTTCCTATTAGCTAAATATTTAGAACTTATGCTAGTGGGAAACGCGGTACAGTAGCGGGGAAAGACGGTAGAATGTACCGGTGTACCGGCCTTAAGAAAAACACTGGGCTTTCATATTACTTTGATTACTTTATGAGTTTTAGTTATTGTGCATGTTCGACTTTTGATGATAGCACAACTTCACATAAAGACAACCGAAATCCTTGAAAAAATTGTTATCAGATAGAAAATAAATTGGATGCGAGGTTAAATTTTACAGGTAGGAGTCTACAAAGAGATGTAAACTGTTTATATTTTCTTCGTTTTTAACTTTTCTTCGTTTTTCCCTATTGTCACATTGATATAACTACTCTCGAACGCTAGATTTTGAATGATAAAGGTATTGATTATCTCAACAGCAGATATCATTTTGCTACCAGATGCTATCCCTGGGCGGAGGAAAATGTAAAAGATTCTCAAAAAACAAAACCGCCAGTTGTTTGACTTTGTCTTAATAGAAGTGTGGTGTACTGACTGCACATCGAAGGATGGTTCTCGTAATAATATTGTTTAATAATTAATCGCCCAAGCGAAGTTGATATTGTTGAATAATTCCAAGGGGCGTCTTACTCCCCAAAAAGCGTACGAGGATTATTCGGATTTAAAAATCCAGATGATTTTTTGTCGGATTTTCTGACTTTTTTTCCCAGATTTGATGGATTTTTTGGAGTTCTTTAGATCTGACTTTTTCCAAGCAGTGGCGTAAATCGTGGGGGGATGGAGGGGATGTATCCCCTCCACTTTTTAGACAAGGGGGAATGACCATTGTAATCATCTTTCCACTATTGAACTTGAGATTTTCGAAAGAATATGAGTGCCGAATCTGATATTCTAGTAGATTTATTCAAATATTGTATTTGCTGTGCCTTGTTTTCTGTTGGTTACCAGGGTTTTCATTAAGATTTAGAGTAGGAGGCTGTATGAAAAAAATAGGCGGCTGTGAGGAATTGTGGTGCCGAAGGCACCACCATGCAAGCGAGGTCTAAGGGCATGCTCCCCCCAGTAAATTTTGAAATTTGGACCCTCTTAAATGGCATTTCCAGCCATTTGGGAGAGTTTTTTGGGAAACAGCACACAGATAAAAACTGAAAGCTAATTGATTTCACTTTTACTCAAACTTGAACTTTCAAGCCAAAAATTACAATGTTGATCAACACATTTGTCCACTTAGGGAAAACAACATACACATATAACAAAGTCAACATAAAAAAACTCTTCACTGATTCCCAATTGATTGCCTCTTGAAATAGGTATCAATATTCATATTTTGTTCGCGCTTACGTTTGGGATGCCATTTTGATTTTTACGGCTTGGGATCGAGGTTAGTTTGTAGAACTAAACCGCTGTACATTCTGCACTTCAGCAGTATGACGCCGAGTTCTTCCAAGGGAACATGCCAAAATCATCTCTTTCGCGATGTTTTTAAAGTCAAAAAACTGAACACATCGTTGAAAGAAAAAAATCAATAAAATTATTTGGTACTTCACCAAATAACTAAATTATAGCCGGCGGTAAACCGCCGGTAACCGGCTTCTATTGAAAGCCCTGGGTTACTGCGTCAGTAATTACACATCAGCCAGCTGTAAGCTAGGTCTGTGTGATTATTTTCCTGCGTTGTCGCAGTTGTCCCTTACGTAAACTGTCTTTGCCATCCTAATTTTCTCGCCTTCCCCAAGTGTACCCTCCGCTCCCTAACTGCGTTAAGTCGCATCATAAAAATACATGGTCAAGATTTTTTTCCTGTTTTCTTTCCTTAACTTTATATTCAACGACGGATTATCTGGTTCACCTAACCCAAGCCAAAACCCTAACCTAATTGGCCCAGTATAAGAAGTTTACTGCCTCGTTTATACCCTAACCTGTCCCACTCGTCGCTATATAGCTCTAATTTTAACATTTTGACCATAGGAAAGCTCGAAGAATATCAACCAATGCAGAGTAACAAAAAACCAGTTTGAGTACAAAGAAAAGAAAATAAAAACTCTATTTCGCCTCGGATTCGGACCCTCTCGCTCCCGATCCGTATTGGTTGCATTAACCACAACACTAGGCTTGCAGGCTCTATACGAGCAGCTTGCACGCATAAATGATTTCATTATTTAGTGAGGGTCCTCAGGGGAACGCCTAAAATAATTGGGATGGCAAATTAAGGCCGATTTCGAAAGGGAAAATAGCCACGACGTCACGCGTGAAGCTTCGATTTGCTGGGGTTGATTGGGGATGTGATCACGATGAGATTCATGCATAGGAAAGATGAGTCTTCATAGACAACAAGAAACGAATACTCTTGTGGGGTTATCACTCATTGTGTTAGTTATTGACTCATTAAACCTTTTGCTGTTTATTACTAGAAAATATACTATCATTAACGCTAACCTCAAACTTATTAACCCAAAAACACATTCATTCTATTCAATCGACATTCATTAGCGTAGATACACAACCATTTGCATCGAAAGGCATTCCATAGCACCAACAGACAACCATTAACACCATTCTACTATACATCAGGGATAATAAAATTTCAATTACACAAGAGAAACATCTTGCCTAATTGAAATTTTATCCTTAATGTATAGTAGAATGGCGTTAATGGTCGTCTGTTGGCGCTATGGAATGCACTTCGATGGAAATGGTTGCGTATCTACGCTAATAAATGTCGATTGAATAAAATGGATGTATTTTTGCGTTAATGAGTTTGAGGTTGGCGTTAATGATAGTATATTTTCTGGTAATGAACAGCAAAAGGTGTATTACGAGTTCTAGGTGCAATTACATCCTTCCAGTCGTTTGTGCCCACCCACTACGTGCTCGTTCACGTTTTTATTGTTATTGATTATTTTTTTATACTTTGAAATAAACATCTGGATTAAACTATAAATTGATATTATTCACACGGATATTTAATACACCAATCAAATCCATAATGGCACAAGCTTGACTATATAATTATCATACAGCACAATCGTCACATGCAATTGTTTACCCTAATGTATACAATTCAGTCAAAAGAGCCTTCAGGACTATTGTAAGATTCATTAGGAAAATATGAGCAACCAAATCACATGCATCTGACAAAAGAAGCAAGCTTTTTAACGTAACAAAGTGTAAACAATCATGCTCTATCCTTGTGTACAGGTAGTGACTTGAAATGAAATTTTAAAATTAAACAAAAATACGAACTTTATAGTAATCATAAGTAAAAAATGTGTAAAACTACACTTCAAACAGATATGTAATCATAAAGAAACTAATTTGTATTACACCTTTTGCTGTTCATTACCAGAAAATACACTATCATCAACGCCAATCTCAAACTCGTCAACGCAAAATACATTCTTGTTATTCTATCGACATTCACTAGCGTAGATGCGCAACCATTTGTATCAAAGGGCTTTCTATAGCGCCAACAGACGACCATTAACACCATTCTACTATACACGTACATTAGGGACACAGTCAGGGATAAAATTTCAATGACGCAAGAGAAATATCCTGCCTAATTGAAATTTTATTGTCCCTAATGTACATGTATAGTAGAATGGTGTTAATGGTCGTCTGCTGGCGCTATAGAATGCTCTTTGATCCAAATGGTTGCGCATCTACGCTAGTGAATGTGGATTGAATAAAATGAACGTATTTTTAAGTTAATGAGTTTGAGGTGGCATTAAGTTAATGATAGTACATTTTCTGGCAATGAACAGCAAAAGGTGTAGATGTCTGTATTAACGTTCTTCTTCATACGTTGGGTTCCTTATTTCAGCTTTGTTTTTGTTGTCACTGCGATCGCACTGTTCTGTCTTCTCTTCAACTATTCTTCGCCACAGTATTGAATTTTGTGGAGAGGCTAGCAAAAAATGGTATAGGAAGCTGCCTAACAAGCTTCCAACTATTGGGCCAATCCAGTAAACATAATGATGATCCCAGTATGAAGCAACTACTGCCGGGCCGAAGCTTCTTGCTGGATTCATTGAGCCTCCTGTCACACTTTCACTAAAGAAAAAAAATTCCTCTTACTAATATGTAACCTGGTTTTAAATAATCTGAAAATGTAGGGATCCCTAACTTTTCTCAAAAATCACATTAATGCAGTTTGCATCTGCAAGAAGGCATGAGGCTGATGCTGTTGCTAAAGGCTGTGCAATATAATAGAAAATAAGCTAGGAAATGGTGGCAAAGGTAAACCTCTACTTCAGTTCAGCTGCCACTGAGCACATACTTTAGAGCATCAGACTGACCATAAAAAAAAATAAAATAATGTGCACTGACTCTATGCATGCACTGATTGGCCCAGTCTCATTTTTTCTCAGAGTAGAGATATGCTGACATCATTTTCATTTTGTATTAGAGTACAGAGACATGGATAACTCAAAAACTTAAAAAAAAAAGCCTTGGTTATTTGGAAAATCAAATATAAAGTAGCTTTTGTGTCTCTCAGTCTGTACCCTGTATGTGGAAACATTCATCATACCATTTCAACAGAAAAAATACCTGATAACACCAGGTATTTTTGCAGTTGAAAGGATGTCATGTTTCTCAAGCTCTCTTCAATTTGTTATTTAATACAAGGCCCAGTTTAAAACATTTCATTTTGTGAATATGAGTTTATTTTCATTTTCATATCAAATTTATAACAGACTAATGCAATTTAAGCAATTTGGAAACTGACAATTTGGATTGACCAATTTGTTAATGAAAACAATTCAAAAATATTACATGTTGGCTAACCTATTATTTTATTAATATTTGGTGGTTTCTAGATGAATCATGTTAATTAGTTCATGTTAAACTTTTGACCTGTTGACTGTCTAATTATTTTTTCAATTGTTAAGTTAATTACAACTAGCTGTAATACAAGAACCTTGACCAGCTGACAAATTCAAAAAATATAAGAGAAAGCAAATTCCGAAAACCAAGGCCATCTTTCAACTTAAGATTTAAGTTAACAAAAGATGAAAACTGTGAAATACAAGAGTTAAGCAACATACAGACATCTCCCCAAACAAAATAAAACTCCAACCACAATAAAATTTCACCCCTGGAGATGTGTTAATCATGATAAGTTATAACCCAGACATTTCCTTTCACTAAATTAAAACCAGAATAAAATCCTGCAACACCACAGCTTGTGAAAAGGGTGCACAAAGAAGTATTCTAACTTTTTCAGCCAAAGTGTCTTACTCAGCAGACTAAACTTGTCCTGTATACACCAAAATAAAATTTTGAGGGTTACTTCAGGGAGAATTACTCTGGACTTAATAATACAAATATGATGCCCAAGCTCCCCTGAGGTTATTCTGATAATTAAATTATATTTTACATCATACCGACTTATCTTTAATACAGTCATTGATTAAAACCGAACCAAAAAATATAAAAATAATTACAGAAAGTTCATATCTAATCACAATGCCATACTGCTCACTCATTTGGAATTTTTTCAGGAGGGCATTTGGTAACGGTTTCTGTTAGTTAACAGAAATATACCATTCTTAATACGCACGTTCTCAAGCTGTTCTCTCAGAAAAACTTTCTGAGTCCTTGACGAGAATCGAACCCGTAACCTTCTGATCGCTGGTGAGATGCTCTAACCATTGAGCTACAAAGACTCAGATGGTGAGCGAAGGTTAAATTTGTGTACTGGTTCGTATAGATGGTAGACATACGTACTGCCAGTCTGCAAGTCTCGATATGTCGTCTATTATTTTTGTGTTAATCAATGATGTGATTGCGGCTGGCGATCTCACCGGCGATCAGAAGGTTACGGGTTCGATTCCCGTCAGGGACTCAGAAAGTTTTTCTGAGAGAACAGCTTGAGAACGTGCGTATTAAGAATATAATTACCAAGCTGTCACAATCACATCAGAAATATACCAAGTATTCACTCATTAATAAATACTTACGAAGCAAAGATACCAGCTGCAACTGCAATACCAATGGCTATTGATGTAAGATTACTTTTTGTATTATTATCCACAGCTGACACAAGTATTACAATCAGAAGATTGGTTGTTATCAGTATTTCTGTAAGAATACCAACTCCCACACTGACACCTTCACCAAGAGAATGACTTCCACCTTTCACTGACTGCCACACATCATCTTGTAGGACAGCCTGTTTTTAATAGAAATTAGTTCACTTCAAAGTGAGACAAAATGACATTGGCAAAAACAACCAGTTGGATTGAAAGATTAGTGTAATACAAGTAATCATGACTGACATGTATTTTTAACATGTAAGTGAAAAATGACAAGTGTGAGGGTAAACAGTTCTGTAATTAAACTAACTTGGTCTTTTTTCAGAATTAAATATGTATAAAAAATTACTGTAAGCAAATTATGCAAAGAATTCTAATAAGTGATATTTTGAGTAACTTTTACAAAAAATAACAGTACAGTAAAATTAGTTAACAACAAAGTTAATTTTTCATGCAATACACTATAAGATTTTGGCACAAATGTTCTAGTTAATCCCTCCGATAGGCTTTTCAGAGTTTTATTTCAGCTAATGCCACACCATTTTTATTTGGCAGAGGGAAATTCCTGGTGTAAAGAAATAATTTAGACTGAGATGTGGCTTGTTTTTGATGAAAGCAATGGGTCAAAACTGAAAATGTAGAATAAGCCTAGCCACAGTTAAGCCATTTGTATTCCAAATGGTGAAAATCTTCTTTATAGTGCCACAGGGTTCAAGTTCTACCTCAGGATATTTATGGCCCAATCCCTGAAGAATTTTGATGTCAGATGAAAAGGTTAAGAAGGCCATGGCTCATCCAACCCACTGAACTCAGCTGACCCTTAATAATAATATTGAGTGTACCATACTAGTACTTAATTGTGCCACTTTTGTATAAACTAATGACAAAACCTTAGCCAATGCAGCACCAACAACAGATCCTGACAGTTGAGAGAACATGTAAAGCACAGAGAGATGAAGATTGATTCCACCTGCCAGATAGATTGCAAATGTAACAACTGGATTTAGGTGGGCACCACTATATTAAAAGAAAAAAGAATCAAAATAACATTACTTTAAGTGGACCATGGTGCAGTCACAAAAGAACCTCTGTGACAACACCAAGTCCAAACCTGTTTACTGTCATCCCTGCTCCACTTCATTTAAAATCCCTCCAGATTCCCTATTAATGTTTTAAATTTCTTAATGGTTCAGAATTTTAACAACTTAAGTGCAAAACAATTGCAATCCACTCATTTCATTTAGTAAAATTCCTTCAAAACTTTGAGATTTAAAGGAAAGGGCAAGCCATACTTCATAAAACTTCAACTTCAATTTGACTAATGACACATGCATTTTGCACCCATAAACTACCAAGCAGGGGAAAGATGAAGGTTCAAGCCCTCAGTATTAGGCTAGGCAGCTCATAATTCCCTCAAGTATTACTCTGATTTACAAAATAATAAATTTATATATAAATTGCACTTCTCCCAGTCTCAAAATAAGTGAAAGCTTTCAAAAACGTTTTTCCATTTATATTAATATGCTGTATGACTACAATGAACAGGAAGTAGTTTATTATGTGTCTTCTTTGAGTCTATCAAACTTAACCAGAAACCTGTTACATCAAATGGAAAAACAAATCAAAATGTTTAAGTGTATTGGCATGATTAACAGTCATTACACTTACTGTATTAAAAAAAAGGATACTGTATAGTGCAAAGGTTTGAAGAGCTAAAAACACCTTTAAAAGTTTGAAGGTTCAAGCCTTTGTTCCACCAGTGCTACTGTGCTATCACAATGTGAAGGATCAATGTGGTTCATCATAACATACCGGTATTATACTTCAGTTAAAGGCTAATTAGTTAAGTAGCTAGAGAACAAAAACCAGCAGGATCTGAAAAAACAATCTTACAAAGATACAAAGAAATTGCATCTCTAATGTGTCCCCAAATTTTTAAGTATGTTCAGTGATCTGTGAGTGTGAATACAATTTCAATGTTCTTCTTACACCGTGATTTACCTAACATCCATCAGTACAATGACTGTGCCAGTTATCACCAACCCAACAACCAATGGATTAAGTATGGTCTTCCCACCAGCTATACACACGACCAGAAACACAAAGAAGCAAGTTCCAATGAATTCTGCCGCAGCTGGACGAACAAACTCCAGAAGAAAATAGTGATACTGCAAGGCCATGGTTTCTTAGGTCTTTCTACTATTTACCGTACTAGTAAGTGCAGTAGTGTTTGGACTTTAGGAGAATAGCAATTATTAAGGTCTGGCCTCCTCCTTCTTCTGTCGAAATTCGTTACCCTTACAATTGCAGCAGCGAAATTCTTTGCAAGAAATTCCAAAGAAGGTGGGAGGCTAATCTCTAATGCAAAAAGGGATGCAGTGAACCACCGGGCCCTTCATTGTGTCACTACTCTAATACTTGCTACGTTAGGCGCTACACTATTCCCTCCTTAACGAAAGGCATGTCCTCATGCCGTTACAAGTTCTAATATCTTAACTAAAGGAATAACGTAATTAGAATGCAATAAAGTCTAAGAAATAAACATGGAAGTCTTGCTGTATAGCTCTTAGCTTAAGTTTACTTCATAGTTATGCAACCATGCCGGTGTCACAGGAAATTTGTCCCCCCTATAATTTGTCCCCCCGGGCCAAATTTCCTAGGAAATATGTCCCCCCAGGGGGCCATATTTCCTAGGAAATTTGGCCCCCTCTTCGGAAATTTGTCCCCCCTAAATCGTATACCCAGAGATCATCAAAAACCACAACCAGAGGACAATTTGAAAAAGTAAAGAATAAAATACAGACCGAAAATTTTCATCTTGTGACTTGATATTCAAGTTGGAACAAGAGACAGACAAGTTAAAAAACGGTAATATTTCGGCTCTATTTCAGAGTCATCATTAGACCAAGATGTTTACAAAGCTTACTGCGTTATATATATATATAAGAAATTACAAGGATGATGTCATCGGCTATTAACAACAAAATTAACAAAGTCGGATATTAACACAAGTGAGATATTAACGACGAAATTAACATAGTCGGATATTAACACAAGTAAGATATTAACAACGAAATTAACATAGTCGGATATTAACAACATGTGAGATTAACAGCTAGACGAGAGAAAAGCCAGACAATTGTCGAGTGGCTGAGAGATATGGAAATGTCGGATCAGACGAAAAGTGAACAACAAATGACAACAAAATTAACTTTAACTTTTAGGTTACGCCGTAGTTTTTTAATTAAGTTTCGAACAAGAAATTCACCTTGTTTACCAAGGTAGGTAAGCTTGTGAAGCTTCTTGTTGTTGCTAAAGGTGTTTAGAACATTTAATTGAATGTATGCTGCTCATACATTATGCGGAAATAAAATTTAAAAAAAGTTTTTGCTGTTTTAAAAGCATGTTGGCTTGAGTAGAAGTTATAGCGGCTTTTTATAAACTTTTTCAATAATCGATGACTCATCCAAAAGCTATCCGCAACCATGCATATTATAAAATTCCTAACCATAACTAATGATGCACACAACAAAAAGCTGCCAAAAGCACAATGGCTTTGAATCACAAATCGATGAGTCACAAACGTGGGATGACAAGCCAGCTTCTCTATATAAAGCCAAGCTGCAAAACTTTTTGTCATTGTTGCACATACTTCAAGAAGAGTAACATGGATAACTCTCAATACGAGACCATTTATAACTATGTCACCAGAGGGGAGTACCCCGCTCAATCGTCAAAAGAGCAGAAAAGATCGATCAGGCGTATGGTACAATCAAGAAACGCCGATGATGGCTTGCATAAAAAGTTCATCACGAAAGATGGAGTACTCTACTTCGTTGACAAGAAGTCCGACGGCCTTGGGTTACGAGAAAGGAGAGTGGTGCGATTGGAGGAAAGTACATCCATCATTCGGGAGTGTCACGAGGCTGAGATTGGCGGAGGGCACTTCAAGCGCGATAAAACGTTTGGAAAAATTTCAGAGCGATTTTATTGGCATGGTATGATGAAGGATGTAAAGGAATACGTATCTAGCTGCGATGTCTGTCAACGAGTGGACGGTAAACTTGGAAAACAACATGCAGAGTTGCACCCAATACCAGTATCGGACGTGTGGAAACAGGTGAGATTGACTCCTCCAAAACAATGGCGCAAAATAAATGCCTTTTGGTTGTTTCCCTATTCTATACGTACTAGCCTTACCAAAAATTTGTCTACTCTAGGTGGGCATAGACTTGATTGGGCCACTTAAGAAGACCGCACAGGGAAATAGCTACATAGTCACCATGACGGATTACTTTTCTAAATGGCCGGAGGCACAAGCCATTCCAGACAAGTCAGCGAAGTCTGTGTCGGAGTTTTTGTTTAAGATGATTCTGCGATACGGGTGCATGGACATCGTCATAAGTGACCAGGGCAGAGAATTCGTCAACCAGGTATGCAAGAATATCCAAAACGCTGCCAATACGCTGCACTTTACTATTTATACGTATGAATTACATGGATAACAAAAATGTTAACGTACATATATCCATAGGTGAACAACGAGCTCTTTACACTCACGGGTACTGATCATCGCATCACAAGTGCCTATCATCCTCAAACAAACGGATTAACTGAACGGTTTAACCAAACTTTGGAAAGGTGAGTAGTCTTAATAAGCTTTTAACTTTTAACTCTTTAATTAGTTCCTTTTAGTTTATTCATAATTTATATATCGACATCTTGTTATTTCATCCTGAGGCGTTCTGCACAATCAATTATTTGTAAATAGAGTAGGGGTTCCCTCAATTCTTCATCAATGATGTAATCACTTTTCCCAGGTCCGCTTATGTTAGGTCCTTAGGTCCGCTTATGTTAGTTCACTTGGTCTGAAGATGATTTTGCAATAAGATCGAAATATCACCATTTCACAGTTTTCAATTTTCGGTAACTTAAATCTTAAGTTAATTTCTATTACTGCAGTTCTCTAATGAAAGTTATCAACCAAGACCAAAATAACTGGGAGGACAAACTTGATAGCGTTCTCTTCTGCTATCGCTCTTCCAAGAATGGCTCCACAAAGTACAGCCCATTCTATTTGATGTATGGTCGCGAGCCAAAGCTTCCGATAGAAATGAGAATGGAAGGTAATGCTCCTAATTGTAACCAGGGTCAGCATGACGGTAAAGAACTCTCTTTGGACGAGAAGGTTCAACAGTTACTTAAAATGAAGAAATCGGTTCATGACTTGGTTGTACAAAATAGCGACAACGCACAAGATCGTCAAAAACGAAACTATGACAAGAAACATGATTCATCTAAGGTTGGTAACTTGCTCTATTTGCATGTTTAAACTTGTTTGGGTATGATTCTTTTAATAGAATTTAGCATGATCATATGGTGGCAACCTAAATTAATGCTATGTGCCAGTCCAAGGACTTAAAGAAATTATTAGAGTTGTTCACACTTTAACCTATTCCTCTACAGGTTCTTGCAGTTGGTAATAAGGTGCTGGTAAAGAACATGCGGAATGTTGCCCGAAAAGGAGGAAAAATGGATACTCGTTGGACTGGCCCCTATGTTATTGCTGCACACGTTGGAAAAGGTAGATACAGGCTTTTGGATGAACA
The DNA here is from genome assembly GCA_030142905.1 of Heliopora coerulea. Classification (NCBI taxonomy): domain Eukaryota; kingdom Metazoa; phylum Cnidaria; class Anthozoa; order Scleralcyonacea; family Helioporidae; genus Heliopora; species Heliopora coerulea. The sequence goes on along the minus strand of JASJOG010000030.1, from coordinate 1,681,386 downwards.
ATCTGGAAATCCTTTGAAGCAAGCAATCAACAGTTCCCGGCTTAAGAAGTACGTCGAAAGGTCAGTCCAAAGTAAAAGAAATGAAGACACAAGGAAAGAGAAAAGAAATGAAGACACAGCCAAAGAGAAAGGAAATGAAGGTACAGTACGTGAATAAGTATTTATATTCTTCTTTTTTATGGAAATAAAACACAGCTTACTAACTTTTGTGCCTAAGTAATCTTTTTGACAAATTTGAGGTTTTTGCCTAATTGCACCATCCTAAATCCGAAGACTTGCTCTTAAAGACTGATTGAAACAAAACTCAAATTCATCAAAAATTGACTTATGCATTAAAGTTAGTAAACTGTCGTTAGTAAAGGCGTTAAAGTTAGTAAACTATACAAACTGCGGTACTCTTTCCATGTTAATTTTTCAGTTTTTAACTGTTTTTAACCCCTAGGCAACGGAGCAGCGCACAAGAGCGATGTGTGGATCAAAGAACTAGGTCTGAAGAAAGTGGACAACAAAATTCTACAACAGAAGAGTATGCTCAACGACAGAATTATCAATGCAGCTCAGAAGCTTATAAAGAGTAAATTTCCGCAAGTCGGAGGTCTTCAAGACCCTGTGCTTTCACAGACCTCGTTCGAATGCTGTCCGGGTGAAGGCGTCCAAATACACCACACAGGAAAAACCCACTGGATAACGTCCTCTTCGATTGGGGGGCAGCCGATAGCTGTCTACGACAGTTTATTTAATGACCTGACGGAGTCGACCGAGAAACAGCTTGCAGAGTGTTATCGTGGTTTCATCGACGTCGCAAGCCAGCTTCGTATTGAGATGTGCCCAGCACAACTACAGAAAGGATCCGTTGACTGTGGCTTATTTGCGATTGCGTATGCATACGAACTAGCGAGTGGGAACACTTATCTGAATGAAGTGTTTTTTGATCAGTCTAAGATGAGAAACCACTTATTTGGCTGCTTTGAAAGAGGTGAAATCTCCCCGTTCCCCCGTAGTTGTGGAACAGGCGCGTTACGTGTCAATGGACCGAATGAGTTGGTGATACAAACATTTTGTACGTGTTGTTAGCCAGAATACGGTGATATGGTTCAATGCGATCTTTGCGACAACTGGTACCATCTTCCATGTCTGGATTTATGTTCCTGTCCTGAGGATGATCAGGAATGGCTTTGTAACGTATGTGTTCCGCCATCGGCAAAACGCAGTAAAAAGTATGATTAGTTTAGGAAGAGTTGAACTAAGGTTTTCATCGTTCTTGTAAATATTACATACAGTATTTAACGCAATTGCTATAAGAAATAGATATATATTTTACTTTTAAAAAGTCTTGAATTACTTGTTTCAAAGGGGGGACAAATTTCCGAAGGGGGGGACATATTTTCTAGGAAATTTGGCCTCCCCGGGCCAAATTTCCTAGGAAATTTGGCCCTGGGGGGGACAAATTTTTGGGGGGGGACATATTTCCTGTGACACCGGCGGTCTCACAACACGCCGTTGCCGCATGGGTGGAACATGTACTTGATCCTCAGTCAAAGGTTGCTCACCCTCGGGATGACGTTCATCTTGGAGAAAAACAGGTGGATCCTCGCTATACAGAAGGTCAATGTCGTCTGGTACAAAACGTCTGTCGCCGCTGTTATTCTTATGACTAGTCGGGTGGGTATGTCCTCGCACTCCGTCTGCGTCAAGATTTTCGTTGCCATTTTGTGGTTGAGTTTTGCAGAGCTTAAGTCGGTTGTAATGAACAATCTGCTTTCGCCCTGCATTGTTCTCAGGCTGGATCTTGTAGTTTACCTCAGAAATTCTATGATGTGTTTGTGGTAGCTTGATAATTATGTTCTTAATACGCACGCTCTCAAGCTGTTCTTTCAGAAAAACTTTCTGAGTCCCCGACGGGAATCGAACCCCTAACCTTCTGATCGCCGGTGAGATGCTCTAACCATTGAGCTACAAAGACTCAGATGGTGAGCGAAGGTTAAATTTGTGTACTAAATTTATGGTTAGAGCCTCTCACCAGCGATCAGAAGGTTACGGGTTCGATTCCCAATAGGGACTTAGAAAGTTTTTCTGAGAGAACAGCTTGAGAGCGTGCGTATTAAGAACATAATTATCAAGCTACCACACACAAATCATCCATTAACATAAAAATAGACGACATATCGAGACTAGCAGACTGACAGTACATATGTCTACCATCTGTACGAAGCAGTACACAAATTTAACCTTTGCTCACCATCTGAGTCTTTGTAGCTCAATGGTTAGAGCGTCTCACCGGCGATCAGAAGGTTACGGGTTCGATTCCCGTCAGGGACTCAGAATGTTTTTCTGAGAGAACAGCTTGAGAGCGTGCGTATCAAGAACATAATTATCAAGCTACCACAAACACATCATTGATTAAAATAAAAATAGGCGACATATCGAGACTAGCAGAGTGGTAATACATATGTCTACCATCTATACGAAGCAGTACACAAATTTAACCTTCGCTCACCATCTGAGTCTTTGTAGCTCAATGGTTAGAGCGTCTCACCGGCGATCAGAAGGTTACGGGTTCGATTCCCGTCAGGGACTCAGAAAGTTTTTCTGAGAGAACAGCCTGAGATCGTGCGTATCAAGAACATAATTATCAAGCTACCACAAACACATCATTGATTAACATAAAAATAGACGACATATCGAGACTAGCAGACTGGCAGTACATATGTTTGCCATCTATACGAACCAGTACACAAATTTAACCTTCGCTCACCATCTGAGTCTTTGTAGCTCAATGGTTAGAGCGTCTCACCGGCGATCAGAAGGAGTGTCAACTCAGCAATCCAGCAAACTAGGCAGCCACCATTGAACTCTGTTATAAAACAGTTCAGTGCCAGCCAGCGGTACCAGTCACGCTCAAGTAGTCGCTTCCATGTTGTCACTTTGACTTCTAAACATCAGCAGACACAGAAACGGAAAAAAAAAAACCCCTCGCCGGATTTCTTGTCACGGTTTGTTGCGACGCAATTGAACCTAGCAGGCATGAAAAAGCCTTCTTCCGATCAAGAAATTTCATCCGAATTGAAAAAGGTTGATTTTGAGCCCAAATTCTTGAAGGAATTCGGTTAAAATGGTAAAAGATGAAACAATCCCCGAACGACCTATTGGACCTTTGCATGAGTGATTTAATTCGCAAAGACTGCGAAATTTAACTCTCAAAGTAGTTCATACTGAGAAGGCGTGCACTGGAGATTTGCTGTTGATTTAACCAGGTCAATCTGATTGAATAATTGTCATATTTTTACAATGACATGGCCAAACTGCTGTTAAATATGTCATTGATATTGTTACCTCATTCCTTTGATCCCACCATTCACGGGACTTCAGTATAAATCAAATTCACTGCAGAACTTTGAATCTGTACGACAATAGGTGTCAGTTGTACAACAGAAGGTGATTAGACGGTTGATGTGAGATTGCTGCATGGTGTAACTGCTTATCCATGAATGGAGTGGAAATCGGAAAATTATTAAACATCTGGGTCGTATGTAACTGAACCGCAAAAAGAATACAGACTATTTAATGTCCATATATGTTCCGGAGTTGTTAAGCAACAGTAAGACAGTTACAAAGCAATCGTTTGTAAAATTGCACGAGAGCTCGGTAAGGTTTACTGTAAGCGAAGCTGGTTTAAAAAAAACACAATTTGGTCCTTAATTTTAAATTTTGGATAAGCTGTAGATGCTAACGAATCTCAGTTAAATTCATGCTTATCTGAAAGCACTCCCTAGCCAGATATTGTCGACAAGTTTCATTATGAAGCTTTGACCAGTTCACAATGAATCATGTCGGCAAATCAATCATGGTGTGCCTCATTGATATAGTATTTTCCAGGTAAAACAAGGTATTTATCAGCACCATTCTTTGATGTTGTTAGTTAGTGTGGAGAATTTGATTGCCTGCCGAGAAATTCGGTGTTTCTCTCAGTGACGTTTGTCGCTTTAAGAGCCAAGTCATTTTCAAGGACTTACCACCTAGTGAGTATTAACCCAGGTTGAAATCGCGATCCCGGTTAGACGGAGTGAAAGAGAGCCCAGCATCTCAAAGTAGTTCATTGAAAGATTATATAAGAATTTCATGACAAAAGTTTTAGACCGGGCTCGGCTCCATCCCGGTTGCCCTGGCCGAAGTTCAGCCATCTAACCAGCCGCACAGTCAGATTAAGAATGAACCGGGTCTAGACAGTTTCATCTAAATCTCTTCATTGATTTCATGTGCCGTGCAAAGGTGTTATCTTCAAACCTTTTTCAACGCAATAATTTATGGCATTTGTGATTTAGTTTTCTCTAAACGATTGACAGTTACAGCTCCAATGATTTACAGCTCAGACTGAACTTGGAGGAATTCGGCATGTGCTGGAGTTGATTTCGTTTCTCACGTTTCTCACTGAACCTAAAAGGTACATCGGCTGTGAGCGGCTAACATTGCAGCGTTTTTTGGCTGTACTAAAACTGCACTGTGACGACATACAAGTGGTGGTTACCCACTCTTGTTATGTCTCTTGACGCCATTCGAGTAGTTTTGATCAGCTGAATTCGATGTATCAAAAATGTTCTTTACCCGTTTTTCCCAATGAAAAAGTATTGTCGAGCGATGCCCTCCCTGCTAAATGCCTGCATCACCAACAACTCTTCCAAATTTATTACATCAGTTGCCATTAAATCTTACTCAACTTGCAATGATTGTAAGAAAAGTAGAGTACTAAATATTGAGTCAAATTTCCAGGATTTTGAGATCTTTAATAAATCTATTAAAATTCTTAAAAAAGAAGTCAATAAAATGTTCAATTCTATAAAAATCCAACCTAACGTAGGCCTGTTTAGAATATCGTTACAAACCGTAACCAAAAACAAAGTATTCTATGATAGAATAAAGTTACAGAATTATTTGAGTTCTCCTGATAGATTTATATTGTCAGTTCTTTAAGGTACTCTCGCTTTGCGTAGAAATATTTTTCACGGATTAGTGAAAGAAATTATTACAAGCGTTAAAATTTTGCTATATTACAGTGCATATTTACATGAATAAAATGTTTGAGTTTGTTTCATTCAGGTGCTCAGTGAAATTGACAAAATTTCAGTGGGCTGACTCCACATTGTCTTCTCAGGGCATGTTATCACAAGTTCATAATGTTCAATATGGTTTAACGCAAGACCCCAACTTCTTTTCTGTCTTTTTTTCAAATCAAATTTAAATTTCTTGTAGAGACAGACCGCTGGTTTATGGGCTTCAGTTGTTTCTAGAATAATACGGCAGTAATTGGTGGCCTGTAGAAATTGTACGGCAAACTGGCAAAGACTTATACCAACTCCATTTCGCCAATACTTCTGCGACACCCCCATGCGCTTCAGTTCGATCGTATTTTCGTTTACGTGGGCGAAACTGACGAAACCCATTACAACATTGTCTTTAACAGCCACCCAGATACTAGAGCCATTATCGGCGAAATCACTGCAGCTTCTGCAGCTCTCTTGCGTTTTGTAATATTGGCTAATGTCAGCCAAATCACTCTTTAGGCTACTGGAGATGTGGTCGTTGAACATTTTGAAGAAGCACGCAAGCACCGCCCCCGAATATAGAATTTCCGCCACCACACAAACGAAGAGCGATCCCGTCATTGCATAAAGGACAACACATAAAACAAACATGGTGAGAATATTCGAAGATCTGAAGATGCCAATCCTGAAAGCGGGAATGATTCGATCTTTATGTCCTTGCTCATAAATCTGGCGAACAATTCCTATGTCGTCTTTTGCAAGGAGCCGAAACTTAACTTGCTTTTGACTTTCGGATTTGGAAATCTTGAAGTTTGATTCCAATACTCGTTGTTTTCTTCTTATCTTCGGAGTGGACCTTGAACTTTGATATTCATACAAGCAACACATAGCAAACAGTTTGTCCATCTTTGCGACGAGTAGGTTTAGCTTTGACTGCGTCGAAAAAGATATGCTGTGGTTTCTTATAACCAATATAGCAGGTGTCGAAAACCTCCGCTGTTTTCTTAGACACACGTGGTAATTTGTGATGAAATTTGTGTAAAAAGTGTCAGGGCTGTAAAGCTTTTTGATACCCTTAGGTATTGTCGGGCAATGCAGTTCATCCAAAGCCAAAAATCCAGCTTTGTTTGCTTCCCTTAGGGATTTATACTAATCCTTTTCCAGTTTATAAGATGAGTAGAGTTTTATTACCACCTGAAACCGCAAGAAACTCTTGAGTAATCGTGGTATTTTATAAAATACAAATATTAGGGCAAGAAAAATAAGGAAAGCCACTCATGATTTAGTAAATGATTTCAACAACACTTCGCTTCAAGAATGTACCACTTATAATTTGTCGACGTCTCGTGACTTAATTCAAGTCGTCTTGGTTTTCCATACATGTGCGTCCCACCAGTGAAAGCTGTAAGCCAATTAAGACAAGGTCAACTTGTTGCCTGCTAGTCTGAATTATTAAATTCATCAGTTACCCTGGAAAGAATACTAACTGTGTATTAACGATCCGTGTCTTACGTATCTAACGTACTGAGATTTGCTTGAATGTCATTAGATTTCCCTGACCAAACACTTTGAATATATGTCGATAGTATGCCCACACAATGCTTCATCGACTTTTACATGTGAGGAAGGGTATCCGGTTAAAATGCAAGATTGACTGAATAACAAGTTTTGACGAGTTAAAGAATTCATGTGCAATAGGTTTAGAAAAATTATCATGGCACTGTTCAAGCATGCGACTACCTCTTTTATTCTTATAACTATTATTGAAATCGAAAAGAATTCCACTGAAATGGAAAAGAACTGTACGAAAAGTGTTCTACATATACATATAAACAAATGTAAAGAGATATAAAAGTAAAAAAGCTGGACGTACAGAGTAGAGAAATTATGAGACTAGATATATGTATGCCAAAGCGGCCCGAAACAGCAAAAGAAATCTTTGTGTTGTCTAACTGGGAACGACAACTGTTGTGCTTCAAGCTGTCAGGTAACGACTCAATTACCAATTGTCATTATAGTAGAACCGATGATGGCGTAACCGTTTACCGTGTGATCATTATTCACCAGAACAATCGTTTTGCACAGCGGTACTATTGTGACGACATTGATTAGTAGAGAAATTGCACACGTCTATCTGCTGCAATGGACAGTCGTTCATCGAAACTGTCATGGTCTGTTTCACTTATGGCCAAAAATTCACTTCCACCAAGAGGGTAAAGACTGAGTTAAATCCGCTAGAGCCCGAAATGTTTTGGTTGTGGCGAAGATAATTTCTCCCTGTCGGATGTTTGAAATAATTTTGATCTCGAAAAAAGCGGTAAAATAGCAACAATCATATGAATGGTTCGCCTTTTGAGTGGCAGCCGAGTACAGTGGTTATTTCAGAATTTTGCATTTCACTTCACTTAAATATACAGTATTCTTTACTTTAACCCTAATCTAAATAGCAATGCCCAACAAATTGTGCGAAGTATCGCCATATGTAAACATTAACAGATGCTTAAACAAAGAAAGCTAGAAGAGTTTAAAACATTTATTGACTAACGTTTCGTCGCTACAAGCAACATCATCAAAGTGGAGTTCAGGGATTACAACGAGATATATTTATATAAAACTAACAGTGTTGAATGACAATTAAGGTGATATATTTACAACAGAAACGGAAATTTACAGGAGACAACAGTAGGTTATATTAGAAAAGAGAAAGAGGCATAGAACTAATATTCCCGTTAAGAATGGGTTTTAATTTATTATTAGAAGACTTTCTTTAAGGAGTAGTTCAGAAGCGGAAGGCGACGAAGATAATATTTTGAAGTCGGAAAAAGAAACGGGATGGCCGGTTTTGATGTGGTGGGAAAGGATTCTAGTGGGAGAGGGATTAACTCTTCTGTTACCTGTCAAGGGTGAGATCCCCATATGATCTGAAATGCGTGTGAGTGTGAGTAACTAAGGAATCGTAAACGAAGAAGAAATAATAAAGCCCAGCAAAACACACACAAAACAGGCATATGTAAAGGTTTATAGAGTAATTCTAACGTTTCTTTGCTGCAGGTAACATCCTCAGAGAATGAATAACTTATATTATGACAAGTATTATAGTGTTTATGTTACATGATATGTATTAACGAGATATTGGCGTAAGAACGGAAGTGGGAAAGACAAAAGGAAACGACAGACTGAGATGTAGTGGAGATGTCAAGAAACAAAAAGTCTTAAAATAAAGAAAGTGGAAAAGTTTGCCGATTAGAAGACTTTCTCTAACGAGAAGTTCAGAGTTGAAGGAAGAAGACAGGATGGTGCAATCATCAGGTGAGACAGGGTGTCCAGTGTCACAATGATGTGACAGGATGCTTGTCGGTCGATTGACTCGTTTCTTACCAGTAAGTGCAGAAATACCCAAGTGCTCTGGAATTCGTGTGTGGAGAAGCCGACTCGTATGAGCGACATACAACGAACTACATCGTTGACACTTAAAACGGTAAACAACACGAGATCTCAAGGCTCTGGGAATCCTGTCCTTAAAGACAAAAAAGTGAGACAATTGGAGAGAAGGACGGAAAACAAAGTGGAGGTTAATGTGAGGGAAAGCACTGGAGCATAACTTCCGAATCTGAGGGCAAATTTGGAGGCTATGTTGACCAGTGTAGGGAAGACAAAAGTAAACAATTTTCTTAGGGGCGAGAGAAACTTTGAGGGAGGGTGAGAAAATCTTATCAAGAAACCGGCGAATGCAGGTGTCTATGAACGAGTTAGGATAATCATTAAGTAAAAGCGTTTTCTTAAGATTTTGAAGATGCGAGCCAAAAATAAAATAGAAGGAGCAAATACTAAAATACCGATTAAGAAGGGAAGAAATTAGTCCTGTTTTGTAAACGGAAGGAATAAAACTATTGTAGTTAGTGTATAAGCCGGTAAAAGTGGGTTTATGAAAAACAGAGGTAGAGAATGAGCCATTGGCTCGTGTTATAAGAGCATCAAGGAAGGGTAAACAGTTGCTGACTTCAGTTTCATGCGTGAAATTGATGTTAGGATGTTGACTATTTAAATAACTGAGAAAATGTGTAATATGATCGGGGAGGCGAAAAGCCAAAAAGCAATCATCGACATATCTACGGTAATAGACGGGCTTAAGTTGAGTGGGACAGTTAGAGAGCCAAGATCGTTCATGCCAGGAAAGAAAAATATCGGCAAAGATAGGACCCGGGGGAGAACCCATGGTAACGCCATCGGTCTGTTCAAACAAAACACCATTAAAAAAAAGTAGCAATTCTTAACTGCAAAGTTGAGTGAATTCGGAACGGGTAAAGTTCTGAAAATAAGTGGAATTATTAAATAACTTAGTAACAATGATATCGATAGTCTCATCTAAAGGAATATTAGTGAAAAGAGGTTTAATGTCGAAGCTAGCCACAGTTGAAGTATCAGAGTTAACGTCCAAGGCAAAAAGATCCTGAATAAAAAAGAAAGAATCGTTTACCATATGTGAGCCAACAGAAATAGGGCGTAAAAGAGGGACCAGAAACTTTGGAAGACCGTAGGAGTGAGTATCGATGGATGAGAGTATAGGTCTAAGGGGGACGCCAAATTTATGAACTTTAGTTAGTCAATATAAAATAACTGGGCGTGAGCCCGATGGAAATAAATTATCGTAAATGATTTCAGATATAGCAAAGAGAAGCTTGATTTATCTTTCTTGCAAAACTGCAAGAAACAATCGGTTATTCCTCATTTCCTACATTTCAAAGTTGCCAACCGTCGTCTACAGAATTCCACTGCGACGAAACGTTAGTCAATAAATATGTTTTAAACTCTTCCAGCCTTCTTTGTTTAAGCATCTGTTCGATTCCCGTTTGGGACTCGGAAAGTTTTTCTGAGAGAACAGCTTGAGAGCGTGCGTATTAAGCTCAGAAATTCTGTCTACAATTATGAAAGGTCCTAACCACGGCGTAGCGACCTCCTCCTTAGAGATGACATGACCCACGAACGGCACAACTTTCCGAAACAGTTTGCATTTCGCCGGTTTGACTACAGAATAAGAAACTGACCAGAAGGTTCACTCGAGAGTGTAACCGTGTCCCAGTGAACTCTAAAAAGACTGGAACGCTACCTCATTATGTCTGGCCTTACGAGTGAGTGAAGCCGACATAGGGGCAGCCATGTAGGTCAAAAACAGGCGTGTAAGCGCGGGCGCGGGCCTCAAACTTACAGAACCGGGCAAAACGTTGCTCAGCCTCAGTGAGTTAGAACTGAAGTAAGTTTGTTGGATGGACTGCTTAGTATTTTCCCAACGCAAATTAAAGCAACTTTAATTTCGAACTATTTCAAGAATAACAATGTACAAATGAAATACAAGTAACAAAGGATTCATGGTAAGATGTATAACTTGGATCGACGAACTCAGTTATTTGATGTTGATCTCGAATCTTGGGTTGAACTCTTACGAACGATTATTTACAGTCAATGACAGTGATATTCATGTATGTTTTTAACATATGTAGTTTTGGTAACATTAAGATAGAGAGGAATTGATGTGTTTATTGGTTTTTGAATAAAATTAATTTCGTTAGTTTATGTCGATCGCTTGTCGTTCCATTCTGTATCACCTGGTTGCTGTAATACTTCCCTTACGTGTGCAATCGTAATGTGAAGTATTTCTCAGCTGTAGCTTTCACAAGCTTCATCTGGTGATCATCTTCAACCAAACTCTCGTTTGACCCATGCTCGTGGTCTTTAAACACAGATTGGCTTGAGTTGAGAAGAAAGTGATGACATACCTCGAGTATCATCTTGCATTGTAAATTTGTGTCATTGTTTATTCTTCTACAGTCTTTTTTACAGACGTATGCTTTGAATACATGCTCACTGTATTCGATAGTTTCGAAAACCAATTTCGATGGAATTCGTAGGCCGCCTTTGTTAATGAAGAGGGTAAAACCAGAGACTGAAGCTGCTTCGTTATATCGCGATGCCCCACAGTAATCATGATCAATTGAGGGAGAAAATATTTCAGAGACGAGACTCTCTTTACGTGTATGACAGGTGAGTTGCATTAAGAGTTTTGATGTAATGAAACCAGCGATATAGAATAATACGTTAGCGGTAAATTCAGAATGTTTTTCTTGGACCAGATGCTCCAACATTAGGTTGATTTCTGGCACTTGGTAATTCGGTATGTCTTTACTCCTAGTACACTCGTCGTTGGTTGTTGTGATCAGTGGGGATGCATGTTTTTTTTAGTGGAAGATGGGAATAATAGTATTGCCATAACCGGAGAAATCAAAACAGTTAGCGTTTTTGGATGCAGTAACTGCATTTCTCATCAGCATCTTTCTAAGAGCGTATTTAAGCTGTAAGCAGTTAGGGTTATTATTCCAGCCTCCTTGCGATCAAGTGCACAAGAATAGCAGCTCGATATGATCTTGAGAGATTTTATACGTCAAAAGGTACTTGAATGGATTCTGAGGAATACCTCTGAGGAATAATTCTGAGGATTTCATCAGAATACCTTCTTGCTGAGGGTGTGCTTTTTAAATTATCTTTTGCATTTTTAGAGAGTGTTAGTTGGAGTGTATTTAATGATGCATGTAGTATGTCAGCTTCCTCTTAAACACGGAGCGATCGCTTAAGAAGAGGCTGAGTTTCTCAGCCTGTCAATTATGATTAAGGAAAGGTCGCATGTTATTGGTCAACTGAGTTCAGACTAATTTCCGGTGGACGGATATCACGTTCAATTGAGGAGAACATAGGAGGTTAATTTGTTTGCAACGACGTTGCTGCCTGGATAATATTTTGCGCCTGTTGGCCATTTGAACTGTTTTGACTGAGCCAACAATCCAAGAGCAATTCCATCACTTCAACATTTCCTGTCGGTTTTCCGTTGGACAGTAACTGATTCCTCACGGTGTTGATCTTTTTACGTACTTCTACCAAGCCACCTTCCTCATCGCGTTTCACTTCCATTTTGAAGCCGTAGTAGGCCTTGCTCTCTTTAATTGCACTTTTATTCTTCTGGTAGTAGACTTTATTGTGATCATACTTGCTAAGCCCCGCAGAACGCGGAGTTGTGCTTTGCGCAGAGGTAGAAGTCCGAGCTGTTGGATGAGAGCGACCGAGCATATTTGCCACAAATGAATTTGAAAGTGGCGCCAGGTTTTGTTTATATTTATAATATTACAAGCTTCAAGTATTCGCCAAAAAGAATACAGATGGCTATGACACATCGCGGACGTAATAAAATGTGAATCGTGCCCAAACACTGCGCGGGTAGGATGACTATAAGTGAATGAAGATGCGCAGTATGTCTCGAATGATTATAATACGATGTATAACAACCAGAAAAATTAGTAAATGTGGCATGTTCAGCCATTTATTGCTTTATATATTGTTTAGCTGTATTTTAAAAACATATTTTAAAAGTATTTCCGTAAGCTTTAGGCTCTAGGACACGCTTGTGTAGCTCTACGCTGTCCAGTTCAGTCACGCTTCAAAGTGTCCGCCATTTTGAAACATGCAACCGCCATACGAAGCCAGAAATGTGGGAGGAGCTTACCCTTTTATAGCGTCGCTCCGTGTTTAAGTTATCATCAACTTTTCTTTTAGAGTTGAAAATATCTGCTCTATACTTTCAGTCTTTTGTTTTGATCTTCTTACTTGCTGTTGTAAGTTTTTTATTTTTTGTTGTAGTTTTTCCTCCAGAAATGATTTGTCATGCTCTTCTGATGGTTGTTTTGCATAATTGTGGTCACATTGAACTTTTGCTGCTGGTGACATGGTTTCAACTTCTGGAAAAGTCATTGGTTGCTTGCTGTGAAGTTCCATCCTAGTTCTTAGTTCTTCTGGCATGGTTGTATCAACCAGCTGGGGGACCTCTGAGAAAAGTGTTGGTGTTGCATTTCTTTTTAACCTGGATGTCCCATTTGAAGATGGAGGGATGGTCTAATCAACCCTTTCAAAATGTTTACTGCAGATACAACTAAATCGTGTTGGTTTCCAGAATTTGCTGAGTTTGTTTGCTTTTTGAACTGCAAACTCCCACTTTTCTAGGACTGCTTCATTTTGAAAAGGAAACCTAGATCATTATAAGAGGTAAAATTATATCATAATGTAATATGTGTTTATGCATATATGTATATGTGCATCTGATTAAATGAAAAAGAAAGTAAACAAACAAACAAACAAAAACTAAGTGTGTGTATGGTCTATATTTATTCTAAAACTTATGATTATTACTTTTCTTATGATGCAAAGAAGTGAAAGTTGTGACTCGTGCTTTATTTTCTTTTCTTGTTTTTTAGGTGGCCATTTAATAACTTTAATTACTTGCATGAAGCAGCACTATTTTGAAAAGAAACTAATACTCACCTGTGAAAAGCAACATGCATCTGCTTTTTGCAACAAGACTAAGTTGTATATCCTCTACTATTGCAGCCTTTAATGACACAGTTAAGGGGCATTTTTTTCTCACATCCGAAAAACCAAGATATCAATTTTTGATAACTTTCAAAATGATTTCAATCATAAGTAAGGAAATGTTTACGAAAAAACTCCTGGAAATTGGGGCCTCAGCCGAGCTGACAAAGACTGGGGAGACTAAAATTCGTGAAAGCTTTTACCGCTAAAAAACGTTAAAACCGATCAAATTTCAAGTTTGGATGAATAAATTGTAAAATTTTATTTTCGATTTAAGAAACAGTATAATAGTTTTTAGTATATCTGCTTAATATTATAGATAAACTACATAAAAAAGATTAGAAAAATCCGCGTGGGTTCTCTCTTGATCTTCCAATATTTGTATTGATGATAACTTTACTTTTTCAGAACAGTTATTTCCAATCGATACATTAGTCAACAGGAAATTGATCTTCTAGTTTGTTTGCATAAACAAAAAAATTCAAGGAAAATCCGAACTTTAGATTAAATGAGTTTTTGGCCGTCCGTAGTGATTAATCAACTAGGGGGACTGGGGTGACCTGTAATTTGACCTACATGTCAGCTTCCATGCTGGCTTCAAAAAACAGTTTGCAGGTAGCGTTCCAGTCTCTAGAGTTCACTGCCGTGTCCTCACTTTTTTGGAGCCGTCCCCATACTCTTCTCTCGGCCAAAGTCGTCGCAGCCAGCCCAACAAGGATTTAATCTACGAAATGCGGTATTGGCTCAGTAAAATGGCTATATCTTGAAAAGTATTTGACCGATTTTCATTCTACGAAGGCTGGTTGAAGAGGAAAAGTAAGTGATAATATTTCTGGTAACTATAAATTATAAAAAGATTCCCAACTGTTAAATTTAGATGTATAATATTATTTATACGTATTTAGACGTATTAGTTTCCACAGCAAGGAACAATAATGAACGTTATAAACAAATCAAACCACAGTTTTAACTCTAACACAAATCGAAATTATTTCCTACATTATATAAGAAATGTCTGTTGTTCCATAGCTGTGACTGTACCAGGGTAATGTGTGACTCTGTATGATCGTTATTTATTGTGACATTAATTTGTCTCAAAAACGCTTAGTATTACTTCACGAACTTCATCGTTGATTACTGAACCTAATACTAGCGCACAGACTTCAATATCTAACCCTTAGATTAAGCTGACAGAAAAACAATTCATCAGAGAAAGAAAAGAAACTATATTGATAGTGTGGGCCGCACGAATGGCCTACTCATATAGGAGATATACGTCTAAATTTAACAGTTGGGAACCTTTTTATAACTTGTAGTTACCAGAAATATTATCACTTACCTTCCCTCTTCAACCTGCCTTCGTAGAATGAAAATCGGTCGAATGGTTTTCAAGATATAGCCATTTTACTGAGCCGACACCGCATTTCGTAGATTAAATCCTTGTTGAGCTGGCTGCCTTTATAGTGGCTGCAAGGATTCTGGCTGAGCAAAGGGTCTGGGGACGGTTTCGAAAAAATGTGGACAAAAACTTCACAGGTTCCGCCGCGAGTGATCTTTTCAATCCCGCGTCACGAAGCCTGACGAAAACTTCCCTTAAACGCTCAAGGTGTTCCTTGAAGGTCGTACGAAAGATTATATCATCCAAGTAGACCAACCACGTTGATCACTGCAGGCCAGCTAACACAGATTCCATCAATCTTTGGAATGTGCTCAGTACACCTGTCAACCCAAATGGCATAACACGAAACAGTCCGTGAGGCCCATTGAACTCTAAAAAGACTGGAACGATACCTGCAAACTGTATTTTGAAGCCATCATGGAGGCTGACATGTGGGTCAATTTTCATATTTGTTAGAACTAACTGTCCATGAAAAATAAAAGTTCAGTACAATTTTTTCCCACGCGTGTTTTTGACCCACATGGCTGCCCCCATGTCGGCTTCACTCAGTTGCAAGGCCAGACATAACGAGGTATCGTTCCAGTCTTTTTAGAGTTCAATGGGCTTGCCTCTCACCCCCCAACGATAATTATCGCTACATATAGCCTAGTTCAGTGGGGAAAGTCCTGCCGTCCACCCCATGTTCCGCAACTTCATTGCTAACGTAGCATACTATCACGTCCGGCAGTGATCTGCTTAACGTAGACTAAGAATAATCTGATCCTACATTTAAGACTGTTTTAGAATTACTGATCAAGAGCAAAACTAAGTGGTTCTGACAAGCTCTGCTGGCGAACATCCAGACATGTTTTTATCTAACCAAAACCTAAATGTTCAAGGTTTCTTTTTTTAAAATCCCTGAAACTGGCCGAAACTGCTGTGGAACGGTCTTCCAATGATATTCTCGGATTCCAACAGCGGAAAGGTCTTTTGCCTTTTTAAACGCTTAAATGACTTCTCCTCAGTGGCGTAACGGACTATGGTCAGGGTTAGAGCAACTCCTAAGGGCCTCCGACGTATCTGAAAAGACAATTGAGATTAGCCTTGAAATATGTGTCTATATAAGGAGGGTGACGGGGGTCCCCGAACGTAAATCCCCTGAGGGCCCCCAGTAGTTCCGTTACGCCACTGCTTATCTTTCGTTTGACATTTAATTGCTGAATCAGCTGTTTTGTGGTTTAACTGAATGTTAGTTTGAAGCACAGTAATTTACTCGTGTTACTCCCCCTACACCCTCCCGCTTCCGACGGCTCTGATGAAGAATGAACGACAAGAGTGTGAAATTGATGGTCTTATCATCTTCAACGCTCCTAATTGATGGTCTTATCATCTTCAACGCAATCTAAGGTTCGTACCGAAGAAGCATCTACATGGGATGATACCAAAACGAATGAATGTTTTGAAAATAAGAAAATAAGTCTCAACACAAATACAGCCTCTACCGTATAGAGCAAATAAAGCACTAGGCCGAGTTATCACATGCATTTTTAGAAATTAATTTTAAAGAGTCATGGCACTTTTAACAGCTTATGAAGAAGTGTTGAAATTTTATGCAAAATCATGCCGAGATAAAAATGATTTTAGCGCAGTCGAGTTCGTTCAACCGACTTAAAATTCCTCTTACGAGTTGTCAGTAAATCGTGTAGTAAATTATTGTGTTTACCTTACTAAAAAAACTTTAATTGGCAGATCGTAACAGCTGGTTTCAATATGGCATCTAAAGCAATCGCATGATCATGTCCAATGAAAAAAAGAGTGAAAAAACACAAGTTCAAACACACTTTCTGGAAATATAAGCCAAGGTGTGAAACAACTGCAACAAGGTCTAATCTGGTGGAGCCAACTTTATTGTTGGTTTCCGCCACTTTGCCTGAACATCTGTGTCAATCAGTGGCTAATTAACGGGCGAGGTACCTTGAGAACGTGCCGGGGGCTCCTGTGTTTTTCAGAGAGCGTTTTGAGCATAGAAATTAAACACGGTATGTCCGTTCAAATGTATGTAGCAAAATAACTGTGAAATAGGCCTAATGGTCCTCATTATCTAGCTAATGACCTATCGTCCAGCCCGTAAAATTTCCATTTTCCAATGTTTAGTTGATCTTAAATTTTATGAAAAGTTCCACGTTTGAACTGGGCCTAAGATGCAATTAATAAGCTGTGTAAGATGCTGAAGCTGTCATTTGTTTTGTGTCTACATCTTGTAACTGCGTGTACATGTGTAAATCCGTTAAAATATGAGGACTATTAGTAAACAAATCGGTTTCCAGTAACAGAATTATGAACGTCCTACATTAGGAACTCATTATCAATAGTTATCTGTATAAACTGTCCTTTCGTCCTATTTGACTAATACGATTCCCCAACAGAATTCAGAAGAATGAAACCGAACCTAGACGGGTGTGTTGATTCATTGTGGCATGCATCCACTAGGTAAGGTGGTTCAGAAGCGACATAAAAATACCTCGCTACTTTTTTACAACCGCGACTTTTGTGGCGACTTTTGTAACAAATGAAGGAAATTTAAAGGGAATAAAATTTTAAAGGAAATTTGAAGAGAGAATTTGAAGGAAATTTGAAAGGAACTTGCACTACTGAAGTTGTTTTTTTCCAAATATTGCATAATTGTGCAGCAGAACAGTGTGCAGAATTATCTTCTATTAAATCCATTTGTGCTTGGCCGGACATCACTTGTTGGTATCACCGGCATCAAATACATGCTAGGCGTTTAAGGATCCTTTTAGTTGCCTTAGGCTTAGCACAAATCTACGTACTTGAGTTATAAAGTTTAGGATTTCAGCGTCTGTAAAACCAAGTGAACAGTACTTCTTCACAGCCTCATCCCGAGTAAGATCTTGTCCAGACAGAACGGCGTAGAGTCGACCGAAAGTAAGGTAAAAAAGGAATAGTACTTTTAAGACCATGTCGCCAATAGATAGACTGAAAACCAACAGTGAGTTGCGTTAAGGTTGCCACAAGTCACCATAAAAGTCGCGGTTGTACAAAACTAGCGAGGTTTTTTGATGTCACTTCAGAGCCATCGTCAACTAGGTCCTTAAGTGTTTTCTTTCAATATTTTATGCTATAATATAACGAGATTGTCCAAACCTTGTCCCAATTTACTAGGCAACCTCATTTAGTATAGCAACCGATTTGTTTCCTTTTGGTCCATGTTAATTAGCTCTAGATTTGTAGCGAAAGTATATTGACATGCAAACAAAAGAATAAATTGACTGCCGTTCATACGGTTTAATACTTTCATTCCTTTATTGTATTTTACATCATTTTATTATATTTCAGTTCGAATATTTTCGTTTTAATTTTCTCTTCAATTTATTTCATTTTATTCTAACCTTCGTAAGTTTTTCATATTTCTCTGTCGTTTAATATACCTCTTTAGGTAGGTACATAAATTACCAAGTTCAGGCCACGTGATATTTTGATTCTTCATCAGTCTTGATTTTTCGGTCTGTGTTTTCTAATCACTATGCTATCACGTGCATCTAAATATCATTAAATTTAAAAGAAACAATTCCCGGACCCCTGAGTAACATTACGTGATTTGAAATGGATAAAGAAACGTTGAAGACAAAGGTCTATTGACGAATATATACGGTTGATTTTTAAACTTCTGAATTTTCTGTCGGACGTTATTTGCGGAATGCAAGAAGAGTATGAAGAATACAAGAAGAATGCAAGAGGTACTGAAGGGGACTCATGGTCTTTGCTAAGTCTTACAACGACAGAACGTGGTCTTCGTGGATCAAAGTAAGTCTCGGGCATACGCCAACTAGCCTTATCGATGAGATCGTAGTTTAGCCTGCTTCAAGCATGGTATTAGACGCGTAAAAGCAACGATCGACGTTTTACGCGCCAGATATCAACTTACTGACCTTCTAGTCCCAGTCTAATGGGAAAGTCGTCCCGTGTGTGAGGAACAAAACAAGTTTATCAAGCAAAAAAGTTATAGATAAACAATGCTAAACTTTTTTGTCCGTTTCGGCATTTGCTCTTGGACCGCACGTACATTGTAACTGAATTTACAAAAATATGGAATCATTTCAATCCCATTTCTTTATCCTCAAACGTTTGCTCAAGAATATTTTAATCTTTTCAAATATTTTTAAGTAATCTCGTATACAAAAAAGAACAAAATAATGTACACATGTTCGATTCAAGAAACCGTCGCCCGCACTTGCCTACATCACTAGCTGCTCGTCAGCGTTAACAATCTACGAACTTCTTAACTTTATAATTCTTTTTCACAAAGGTTCTGCTTCCCACAGCTGTTTTAACTGGTACAATAAGTGATATAGCTGGTTGCGTGATTTTAAGTGGCGTTCTTTCCTCTCGACGTTTCGAAAAAGACATCTCAGACTCGAAGCTTGAGGATCTCACTTACGCTAAGTAACTGTAGGTGTCTTTTTCGCCTTCGACTCGTTCCAGATACTCCTTTTCTATTAATATGTCAATACATTTCTAGACAAAGAGGGGGAAAAATACACAAATCAAAACAAGACACTCCCTCAAGTAAACAGAATTCACCTAAAATGAATAAAACTAAGTTACCTAAACTACCTCAGTTCTGCAAAACTTCTTCGATCCAAGCAAAAAATTAAGGGTAAAACTGAGAGCAAATTGCATGATAGAAGATGGCAAATAATTTGAATCTTGACATTGAGGATATCGGATTATCAGGTATTGTACACCTCAGGCCCTGATGTGTACAGCAACGGTTGGATGAAGAGCTGTTTAGTTAACAGAAATAGTGGGTGTGCATCTCAAAGAATTTCGAGTTAGAAATATCAACTACGGTTTTCAGATGGGAAATAAATGTTTGTACTATATTAGACGGTCGCCTGCACGATTTACCTTAATAAGAATTGACTGACATGCAAAAACGGTTGTTAGTAAGTTCTGTCAGGAAAAAAAAATTAATATGTTCTTACGACCCAATCCACACGATACAATTGCCGCATAAGATAGTCCCTTCTTGTGTATACGATACAGTTACAAGGGCTTTAAGGTTGTATTGTAACATTCGTGAGCCAATAGGAAGCAAGAGTCGTGCTTTTAAGAGTTAATCGTATGGGCCCGCAGGGCCTTTTTTAACTATATATCTGGGGGGGGGCAAATGCCCCCCCCCCAGTGATTGGATTTGCCCCCCTAGCCGCTGTACTTCTGCCCCTGGGAATTGGGAAAGTTATTTGCTGTATAATTTTCTACGTTTGCAAGTAAAGGGAAAATTTCCTTAAGTTCTGATTTGCTGAAGAATGTTGATCGATCAGTTCTTCTATTCATTCAAAAAGAAAAATTTATTGCATGAACTAGCCTGATAAAATCAAACCCTATCTCATGTGTGCATTTATATCACTGAAGTGTGATTTTTTCCACGAATGATTTTTGATTTTTTTCCCGCCTCTCTCCATGCCGCACTCACTAAATCAGTTTGATTATATTTCAGAATCATCCTCAGGGTATTATGAAAACGAAACTTCACAATTAACCTACACTGCTGAAGTCAAGTGAAAAATGTTGACTCGAGCGGGATTTGAACTCGCACCTTCGGGATACCGGTCCGCCGCTCTACCTGTTGAGCTATCGAGTCCACAGGGATTGGAGGCGAGTTTTTATCCAATTTAAGTGCACGAAATATTCTCGCGACAACTTAACGCTATCCATAAGCGTTAAGTTGTCGCGAGAATATTTCGTGCACTTAAATTGGATAAAAACTCGCCTCCAATCCCTGTGGACTCGATAGCTCAACAGGTAGAGCGGCGGACCGGTATCCCGAAGGTGCGAGTTCAAATCCCGCTCGAGTCAACATTTTTCACTTGACTTCAGCAGTGTAGGTTAATTGTGAAGTTTCAGTTTGATTATGTTTCCCCAAAATGTGTTTTTTACTTTTGTTTCTGCATATTTTAAACTGAAAATGCACCAAAATGCATCTCAAAAAGACATATAATAAGAAAAATCTGCCCCCCTCCAGGAGTCCCTTTGAGAAGAAGTTTTACACATATTCCTAACCTCCCCAACTCGCACCACTCAGGTGGACGGGCTGCGGTAGCCGCAAATTTGACATCCCATATTTCAGAGCAATTTTTACTTTTGCCCCCCCCCCCCCCCAGTGAAAATTTTTTAAAAAAGGCACTGTGCGCCCGGATGAGGAGTCGTATGCGACTATCGTATTGTGTGGATTGGGCTTAACATGTTTTTCAGGGTCAAAGGCGCACCAATGGAAATTAATCTTATAAGTCCCTTAGACCCATCCTGTCTTCCATTCATATTTGTTCTCATATTCAAGCTAAATTCCTCGCTCCGCTTTTGTGGCCCGTCTCCGACGGCTCTTGTATTAACATTTTAACCACGACGGCTGGTTTTAACATTACGTCCCGTTGGAAACTGTTGTAAATATACTAAACTGATCTGGACATCTATGGCATGCGTGCACTTACGTTATCATGTGAAATGTTTACACTGGCACCTTACTGTTTTTTATTTTTATGTATTTTACGTTTATGTAATATCCTTATGAGCTGCAATGAAAAAAGAAACACTTGACTTGCGCAGTTTTTGATTCTCTTCGCAAAGTGACCACCCTTGGAGTATCTTAATAGTTAAATTATGCCACAGGCTCTGGGAGAGGACGAAAATGCGTCGAGTAAATCACAAAGGGCGAATGGCAACACGGATCAAACAAACCAACAGGAGACTGGACAAGGATTTTACAACAGCGGATAGAAACAACCAGAGTTCGACTGGAAAGTGAAGGCAACTCGAAACTGAATGCTGGTAACGAGCTAAAATTACAACAGCACCGATGAAATCACAAGGACAAATTCAACACATCTACATAGTTAGTGACGAGTATGATCGAACTAAAGTTTGAAGATGGTTTAAACGAAGAAGCCATTAACGAACGGTCTGAAGGTCCCAAAGCAATAATAGAAAGCTACGAAAACTCCTTGGAATAAAGGAAGTCGCACATCAGCATATGGAAGACTTCACAGAAGCAAAAAAACGAGATGCGATTGAAGCTCGCGAAAAAGAGAGGCATGAGAGACAACGAAAATTCGTTTTGGATAAGGAAGAAAAACTAAACTTCTACGGTAGAAGGAAGAACAAAAAAACTGCGAAACTTCTCAAACTTGAAATAAGTAAATTCAAAGGATATCCTTTGGACTGGAACAGGTTGAATCTGAATTCTGAAATGTGAAACCAGTAAAAAAAAAACAAATTAGCAATCCGCAACTTTTCCGACTTTCCAAAACTGTCGACCGAACGACCTCGAGACAAAATTTCAGGACTTCCATTCACAGAACAGGGATGTGTAAAGGCTAAAGAAGTATTCAAGACCAAGGACAGAGGTACATTTTTAACTTGCCAGTCATAATTTCGTTAAATTTAAAGCAAACCCAAAGAGAATGGCCACAAGATATCACCCTGTGCTGAAGCAATCAAAGGATGTGAATGATGAAGTAAAACCACCAAACAGTGGATACTGTTATTTTTAATGGAACCAACAACATTGTTTGTCTGCTGAAAAAATTCAAACTATGGAAGGTACTCCGCATCACAGCATGGATGCTCGGATTCGTATTCAATTCGAAAGCCAAGCGACGGGGAGTATTAACAACCAGCTATGCTAAGCAGAGAGATAATGGACTAAACTGGCGCAGAGAAGTAGCCAATAAGCATTATATGGCTATCTCAATCAAGCTGGAGTTAGCGACAGATGAACAAGGACTGCTCCGATATGGAGGATGTATCACAGGAAAACATCCAGGTTATCAACCATACAAGCATCTATTGACAAAACTGGTAAAAGATGCGCCCTCGAAAACCCTGAAAAAGGGTGGATTAACGATGGTCCAAGTGCGAGACAAATATGGGATGGGAGAAGGTGAGAACACAGGTGAAATCAATAATACACAGATGCAATGCCTGCAAGCGCTACAGAACAAACCACTTCCATCTCTAACCCCAGCTAAACGTCCAACATTTCGGACAAAGGCGTAAGGAGCATTTGAAATCGTTGGCTTGGAGTTTCTGAACTTATTACGTTCAGGAAGAAAATGTTTAATAAAAGTGCTACGTAACTTTATACACACGAAGCAGCTTCCAGAGTTGTGCACCTTAACCTTACGAACATGACTGTTGAAGAAATTCAACGGAGTCAAGTCCAGTTTAGCGGTTGCACCTGAATTAATTAAAAAATCGCGGGCTCGACTCACCTAACCCTAACCCTAAACCTCACCCTAACTCCAACCAAAACCCTAAACTTAACCGAAACTCCAATCCTAACCCGAACCCGAACCCGAACCCTAACCCTAACCCTAGCCCAAACCCTAAAAAGTCAGCGGTTTGTCTGCGTCCGCAATACTGCACTCTAGCCGTGAATTCATAGCAAGCAAGGAGAGGCAAACCAGCAAGAATCATCAACGACAATGACCAGACAATTTTTTACAACTGCTAAGCGGCTAACAAAGCTTAGGCGCAGCCAGGTCTTGAATGACTATGTAGGCTGAAATGATATACACAAGCAAATCAACATCTCCAGGAGCCCCATTTGGGGAGATTTTTTGGAATGGATTATTGGTTCAGTTACAGATGCCTTCGGTAAGACTGTAACGTATATCAAAATAACGTTCAGGAACCTAAAAGATGTTCTGTTACACGTGGAAGTAACGTTGAATCCTAGACCACTTGGATATTTTAAAGACGACGTTCAACTGTAACCATTGACACCAAATACCATGTTGGATGGAGTTAACATTAGCCTCCCCGGAGAAGATCCATAAGAATTGAAGAGAATAAACACTGCGAAGATGTTATGTAAATAGATAGTCATCAGATTACGTTAAGACACTAAGGGAACGACTCGGGCAATTGCCAGGGAATAAAGCCGAAATATTAGTTAGGCACATGATCATTCTATAGCGCCAACGCACGACCATTAACACCATTCTACTATACATTAGGGATAATAAAATTTCATTTAGGCAAGATGGTTCTCTTGCGTAATTGAAATTTTATAATCCCTAATGTATAGTAGAATGGTGTCAATGGTCGTCTGTTAGCGCTAGAGAATGCCCTTTGATGAAAATGGTTGCGTATCTACGCCAGTAGGTGTCGATTGAATAAAATGAATGTATTTTTTGCCTTAATGAGTTTGAGGTTGGCGTTAATGATAGTATATTTTCTAGTAATGAACAGTAAAAGGTGTAGTTCTCACCGTTTGGTTTTCGTATTTTTGGGGTTTGTCACAAAGACCTTTAACGCAGCCACACACACCCCCAAGAAGACTACAATAGTCAGAATGGGACTGCAAGATTGAAAATCTTATTTGTGTACAAAGCTGGATTTAGGAATGGATTGTATTTTGTTAGTTTATGTGTATTTCATTTTGCATGGAGGCCTCATTATCGAGCATGAATTTAAAAGAAATCTTACTCCAAACAATGATATAAGGACCAAATCATATGCAAATAAAAACCTAAATTAGCAGCCATTTTTAAGTAAGGTTAGTAGGAAGTAAATAGACTAATTCCTATATTAATTATGATTTCACGCTATCGTAAATATACTGATTATATACTTATCGTACTAATGAAATGTAATTATTACTTAATACACCCGATAATTTCCCAGTTACTTATGCCCATCGCAGAAAATTACTCACTTTTTTTTCAGCATCTAAGCTAACATTAGTTTCTCTGCAGGAATGTAGTACAAACCTTGATAACAGGGACTCTTGGCTTAAATCGACTTGACAGTTGCTGCATGACCTCCGCCAGCAGAGGTTGGTGTTTCAACACCTTGCGCATTTTCATGATACGTACAATAGCCGCCTGTACAATGGGAAAGTAATGCAAATCAACAACCGAGACGCGAGTTTAACTGATACAGCAAGAACTAAACAATAACGTTACAACGTGATGTATATGTATAAATAATTTTGCTGATGATCAATTGTTATAGCGTAGATAAGATTTTTACGTTAATTTTGACAGAATATTGATTGGTGAGCATACAACAGTACGAAACAGACGTGTGCCTAGAATCTTCTCAAACTCATGCGAAGTGTTTTTGATTATGCATCAAAAAGCGCAAAATGCGTCATAAATCTGATAACCCCCCTCATTATTATTTTTAAACGGCTTTTATGTATACATGACCTTTGTATCGATTCAAGTCTTTTTAATGGAGGACTAGTATGGCAAATTATGCTCCAATATTTTAATCATACTATTTCGCACAGCATGTTTCCCACGCATTTGCTCCAATGCTACTATCACTTTTTTCCTTTTTACCTGAATAAGAAGCTTTCTGTCTTCCTCGATATATTTATGAGTCTGCTCTTGTTCTTGTTTCTGTTCCAATTTAACTGGAACATTGATGTTTACTCGTAGCTTTTTGCTAAAAAAATTAGTCACATTCATCAAACTCATCTACAATTCAGAGAATAAAAGGAAAAATATGGAAACCTTGTTTACAAATTTTCTCAAACCATATTGTCCCTTCAGATGCTATATCGTACGCTCCAAGGAGTGTTTAGACCGACAGCCAAACATATGGAAGACTGTTCAAAAAAACTTGCTTCGCCTCGTTTTTTCAACAAAATTCTGTTAGGATGTCGGATCAAGTGGTTCCTCATGAATATGACAGTAAATGAAACATCAAAAAGAATCCTCCAGTCCCCAAAACGGTCTATTGACGGAAAAACTTACTTTTTATATTCTAAGAATAATTTCACAGTGGAAGAAGGTTCTAAGTTAGCGGCGTCTGCATCTGAAATCTAGAAAGAAATGAACCAGAATTTAGGAATTTCATTGAATTTTTACGAGTTTTTAGGGAAGCGTAAAGTTTCTCTAGGTTCCAAATTTTGTTGGGATTCATTTAACGTAATCAAGCAGTCCGAGTTCCAACGTTCGAACTTCTCCTGTGCCGAACCTAATGTAAATGAGACAAATGCGTTGTCCATGGTCATTTGCACTAGATTAGGTACGTTGAAAGTTTGAACTAGGTTAGCTCTCATCTCCTGTGAATTCTTATTGTACGAAGATCTACGTTCCTAGGTACTCCTCGATAAACTGGAAATTGGAGGTCTTGCCATAAAACGATAATATCCAACAATTTGGCACATTCAGATCGCACTCTGACTTCAATGAAAGCATTAGAATTTCAGTACATGAGTAAACTAGAAATGTTCCAGAATATGCGGCATAATCTTCGTCTTCTACGATTTCCGCTTTACCGGGAAAGTCCTGGGGACGACAATGATCTCATGAAATGATCGTTCTCGTAACTCAGAACAAAACACAATACTAACCAGCAATTTTGACTTGAGAAGAACGGTTAATAGTTGAACCAATGTGTCCTACAAGTAAAATATCTTCACATAAAAACCAAAACAGAATTTTGTCTGACCCTCACTGTAATTAGGAATAAAAAGTCACTCCATACACGATGCTAATGACTGTTTAGTTGACTTTTAGCACCTCTACCTAATACTACATGATTAAGGGCTACTTCGTCTGCAAAAAATTAGGAACAGGGCACACGATGGCCGCACCAGATTGGTATTTACAGATCATCATGAACCTTCGTCAAGCTCACAATCTCAGGAGATGATTTTCGAGTTGCAGACAGCGATCCAACCAATTATTTAACGGTGAAACGTTCTAATTATTGAGTTACAAGAACGGAGATGGATAGTATACATTGTAAATGTGTTCTAGGTCCTTCTCACAACGGATTCTAACTGCTGCACTTTTACCGATGCTTCACAAAACTGTTTTATACAAGAAAACAGAAAAAAATCTCATGGTTTTCATTTGATATTAGATTACTGAGCTATTTTATTTGATACGCTGAAAAACATTTTCAGCGCCATTTTAAATCACGCCATTTTAACCATCGAAGTATCTGAGAAAAGTCAGCTTTTGCTTTGTATTTCCAAGAAAAACTTTCGACGGTTATGTTTCTATCACAGTATAGATACCCGCCAGCAATTTTGTAATTGCTGATTATATATATCACAAGGGCAAATAATGGATCAACAACAATAATTATCATGGTAATCATTATCATCATAAAACAATACTAATAACGACAACGACGTTGATGATGATGATTGATGATGATGATGATTATTGATGATGATAATGATGATTATAACAACGGTAATTACAACGATTATCATGAAATCGGTTTGAGATTGCTTACCATGTTAAGTCCAGTATGTTCGTGAATCTGTCTCACAGTAAAACTAATTTCATTGTTAAACATCAAAAGAATTCCCATTTGAAAGGTTGACGCCTAAACAAAATTAAGCACAAATTTTGCACATAAATTTAATTTCGCAGAAAATTTTTCAAGGTGTATCGAACAAAAAATTTAAACAAGTTAACCCGTCGCGACAGATCACTGATTGCCGGTGATATGTGCCTTTTATACCGGTAACAGTACGCCGACAAACAGTCCATGATTGTTCAAACGCTTTACCGGCCGTTTACAAGTTTTCAAAGCAAAACATGCTGGAAAGAGGGCATAGGTCAAGATTTATTTAAACCAGTTCATTAAAAACAACAGCATCTTTCAATTTTCATACATCATTTTCACAATATTTACATTCATTTAAATGTTTTCGGTGCCGTCTTCTGCGCACTTATAATTGAAGAAACGACGGCAAAGTAGGATCAACATGTCTTTTACAATAGACACTAGAAAAAGGAAATTTCAAAAGGTCTATTGAAAGCCGCCCATAAATTTCAGGAACGACAAAGCAAATGTCATTGTACCAAGAAGTGTGACTGGCTTACAGAAATGAAACCACTATTCACTCAAACTTCATTAGGCCATTATTGTGTCTGTCTTCAAATACATCATCGGTAACGACCAATGAAAATGCATTTCAAAAACTCGCTAATAATTAATGATGGAAAATCATGAACGTGAAGTGACTTTATATGTGATAAAAACACGCTTACTATCCTCGTCAAATTTTTGTGTCTTAGAAAACATTAATTTTCAAACTTTTTTCGCGAATTAGCGTATTAAGGGGTCCGTTTTTGAAGTCATTTAAAAAAACTCGCAGTGCATGCCTTATTGCACCTAAAACACGCCTTGTCATTTTTAAATCCAGAACTAGCCGACAACTTTAGCAAATATAGGAAGAAACAAACTTCGAACAATAATGCCATCTTGATAACTCAAGATATGAGTTAAAGTCAAGAGAATTACAATGAAACTGTGATATTTCGTCTTTATTTCAAAGACGTCATCAGACAGACTAATTACAAGAACATTGCCAGGATCTATATATACAAGGGTAGCGATGATTGATTCTTGTAATTAGTCTGTCTGATGATGTCTTTGAAATAAAGACGAAATATCGCAGTTTCATTGTAATTCTCTTGATTTTAACTCATATCTTGAGTTATGAAGATGGCATTATTGTTCGGAGTTTGTTTCTTCCTTCATTTTTAAATATTACACAAAATTCAGGTTATAATATGTGTAATTTAAGGAAATTATCAATAAACCATCGCAATCTGGCGCCTCCAAAGAATAAAATCACGCAGGAGTGTTTCGTGCGCCCATTTTATGTCATAAGATTAATTCAAGCTGGAAATCAGATGCAACCGATAAGAAATTCCTTTCCTGTATAGATTGTTATGAACTTCACACATAAGATTGCATATCACCATGTAACCTGAACGACTGGGATCGGTTGTTCAAATAACGATTAGCAATAATCCAGGATTACCACTTTTTTTGTTGTTTAGTTCCATAAACATTTGCTGACCAGTCGTGGTCACATTGTACTGCATGAAACCTTTTTGAATCCTCTTAAAATCTACAACCGAAAACTATAACATTCATCAGAAACCTTGTCAAAATTTGTCCCCAGAATTTTCACTGATCGATAATTAAGACAGTGGCCTTTTGAACAACTGGGCCCACTGTTGCATCTTTTAATAGTAACATGTTATTCCTGCGAGGCAGAATTTTCTTGAGAGTATTTCCAGGAACGGAATTAGTAAAATGAGGAATTCTGATTCTGCTTCCGTCGGGATTTACGATTCCGCTCAAGTCTCCGTTTTTTTTTTTAATTTTCACACAAACGTAACACTTCTGGCGCTTCCGTTTTCGACTTCGGGGCTGATTCCGTAGTAAGTCTAAAACCGACCCGTAATACGCTAATTCGAGATGAAAGTTGAAAGTTAACGTTTTATAGACCGCAAAAATTTGACGAGAAATGTAAGCGTGTTTTTAACCCTTTAAGGTTCAGCGTCCTGTATACAGGATATCAAGAACAAAAGAACAAATGGGGAAACAAAGCGAAAGCAATGAAAAAACAATAAACAAAAGAAAATGAACTCAACCCAGGGTTTTCCCTCACGCGCAAATGCGCGTCCCTGACGCACATTTTGGTCAAAAAAATATAAAAAGGACGCACGAGTGTCAGGTGAACGGGTCCTCTGGGACACACAAATTTGTCTTTGTAGTTAACGTATAATTTGAGCAGACTGAAATAATTCTTTTATAATTTGAGCAGACTGAAATAAAAGAAAAGCTTTTGAATCTAATCCTGTCTCGTGAATTCTTTATTAATACAGTCTAAACTCCTTTCTTGCTCTCAAATCGCTTTCGGTTGTGTGAATGACTTGAGATCAGAAACGCGTTGGACACCATTAAGGATTTCAAGGTCGTAGAAAAGACTGAGGAATGATTAAATGACAGAGGCGTCATTGCGCTGAAACAATATGGCGGAAACAATTAAACCTTAGGACTCCCCCTTTTCTCCCTTGGACCCTCAATTTTAGGTAAAAGGGGTCATGAGGACTCCCAAGAGGACAATGTGAGGGAAAACCCTGATTCAACCTTTAAAAGGTTAACGCACCGAAGTACACGACACGGTTATGATTTTCCTTTATATTTACCTCATGAATGGTTAATGAGTTTTTGAAAGGCTATAAAACTGGCATAACTATGAATATGATTTTAAAGAGTTAATTTTATTCCACTCAACTGCGGCACGACATCTTGCCATTAACCCAGATTTTGCTTCTGTGCGGAATAAATAAACAGCCCAAAGTTTTAACACGAAGAAAAGGGATAACTCAGAGAAAAGAAGCGGCAAAAACTTCAATAAGATCAACTGTAAGAATTGCATTAAACCGAGTCATGCACAGAAGTAATGTTACACAAAGTCATCGACATTACTGACAGTCACCTCTACGAAAAAATTTAGTTGGCCTTTGCTTATTTTATGTTTTAAAAAGATTTTGACGACTCGTTTACATCGCCTTTAATCCAGTTGTCTGTAAATATAAGTGAATCAAAAATGCCGGTAAAAACGTCTGACTAACCTGTAACGTGTATCTGTTTTTAAAACAGTTGGTCACAATTTCTCCCTATTAACATCAAACATTTGACATGAACAAAACCACATCAAAAAGGTACCAATACACACATATAAAAACGCTACAGACAGTAACAATTGTTGTGTTTTTCGCAACTGATCCGGGTTGGGTCTTACAAATGTAAGATTCCGGCATATGAAAATTTCCTTTATCTTATACAAATCCCACTTCGCGTGATCGAGTGCAAATGCCAAATATTCGTCGTTCTTGCCTACAGTCTGATACAGTTATAAACGTGCAAAGTGCAGAGCATTAACACACACAAAGGTCTATCACCCTACCTTTGACATATGGTATACCCATTGCAGTTTTCTGCCACTATGTTGACTACTGTAAAAATTGGTAAACCGCTGATAACTTTTTTCCAGCTAGAAATTAGTATGAAGGACGTAAGAAAAAAACCCATCTTTACCACCTGTCGATAAAGATTTATGAAAACATGGACATACCTCTGCTGGTAAATTGAAATGTGTTGACTGCTGTAACGGCCATGATCCAGAACTAAGGACTTGTATCGAAAAATCCACTAAAGCTGGTAAAAATAGAGAACAATTACCAAATATTGGAAGCAATATTTCAAACACGAGTTGGTGTTCGTCCTCCGATTTCTAAATACAGAGAAACGAGTTTAAAACCGAGGCGAAGCCGAGTTTTTTAACGAGTTTTGAGGTATTTAGAAATCGGAGGAAAAAACACTTAACGAGTGTTTGAAATTACTTCTCATACGAAGCAATACTTTAGGCGAAAATCCAGTGGAAAGTTGGCAAAATCCAGCTGTATCCTTCCTCCGATTTCTAATTACTGATTATGTATTTCTTTTGTTTTTTCTTTATGAATTATTAATGCGTTTGAGAAGGCTGAGGCAAACAACTGGTCCTCGAGACACTTACTGATCACGATATTTTGCGACAACTGAGTACAATTACTCGGCCTGCCAGTGGTAGCCAGAGTCAAGGTTTCGGCTGGAGTGTTTTTGGCTTTCTTTTCCTGGGCGTCACAAATTAACGAAATTGCTTAATATTTACCATCACGCCTAGTCAAAACTGTTAGGCATTTGGCATGCTCGTATTTGCGAGTTGTTTCGGACACTTGGTTTTGATTGACGTCTTGGTAGATCTTCCCAGTTATCTGCGAAGTTGGTCTACACGCTAGCTATGAACTTACCGATCCCTCACAATTTTCAAGCAATTTTGAGTCGGGGTGTCCCACGGCAATGTTGTTTATAAGCGACTCTACCTTTGCCATTTGACCTAGTCGCCAGTACGCTTGGATAAACTCTGCCTGCATAATTTCGAGCATAATTCACTGCTCACGGCAGTGAGCATTATGCCTGCAGAATACATTTTAGAGCAGAATTTGAGCAGAATACAGGAAAAAGTCGGCAACATAAAAAAATATTTAACACAGTTGAAAGAAAAATTAAGAAAAATAATAATTCGGAACAAACCTAAATTAGTTCGTTGGTCTTGGCTAAAAGATACCCGCATCAAGTAACACAGTAGCATAACAGGAATACAATTTCAATTATTCAATACATAGATATACTGTCATAGATTTGTTGGTTGTTCCTTTTGGGGCAAGTTCTCAACAAAAACTTCCCCATATCAAAATTTTGCTACAGAGTGAATGCTATGGTAGTATTATACCAAGTACAGTTCAAACAGAATTTTGTTGCCAGAGCATAATTTTGAACATAATACGCGATTTTTAAGAGCATTGCCAGCAGGCATAAAACGCCAATTCACGACAGTAATTTATCCAAGCCAAATCAACATGCTTCAGAAGATAAACGTTTTTGTGTATAATAACGTCGACTGCGTGTTTTTAGTAATCAACAAGCGAAAACATGCTTAGTTTCAGGTTGAATGGCGTACGTCCTTAGACCGTAAACAACGGCAAATGGCAAGGGTGACGAAGTCATCGCAAAACTAAAATTACCAGCTTCACTTTAAATCATATACATGCTTCTGTTAAAGTTCTTCTCGGCCAACTGTAAGGTGACCTATGAGGACAGCGAAGTATTGCATTACAGCGGGCGAAACTTACAGTCTAGCTGACCAGAATTGCTTAAGAACTTCTTGAACTGGTCATTGAGATCCTTGCTGACACCAACATCTTGAAACATTCTTTGCAATTTTGAAGTATATTCAAATCCACAAGCTTGCTAAATTTCAAAATTAACAAACGAGAAAAATATTTTAACAGAGTAAAGAAAATTAAATACGCATATAATCATTCATAAAGGATACATCTGAATTTCCTTAAAAACCAACATTTCATAAATCACATAGTACTTTCATTTTAATTTGACTAACTTTGTATTTCCAGTGTTAGGGATAAAGGTCCCTATACCGTCCATGTCCATGTTCCCTACTGCAATTCTAGCATTTCTGCCGTTTTGGCAATACACTACAATACACTAACTCAGCTTACTTTGAGCTTGGAGATCATATTAGCTTCGGCATCGTCTGAAGCTGACGTCTGATTTACCAAACGTTTCGCGAGCATTTTAGAATAGAACTTTTGGAAAACATCTTTATCTTCAATGTACTTGAAGACTATCATCTACAAGATAAAATATATGAAATTGGATTACACTTTCAGTGATGAAAAGAAGAGAAAATTTAAAGATTTTAACAAGAATCTTACAACTGAGTTTAAAATGTCTTCAAGTTCAGCCTCCTCTGGATTCTTCGAACTAAAAGGCAAACATAATGCAAGAATTTTTCAGGTAAATGGTATGAAGCAGCACATATGGGATCCATCAACCTGTACCTAAATTAGACTCGTGGTGTGGCTATATTTCAAGCAGGCTACACAGAGCGAGCTAGAAAATTATTGAATAACTACGAAAAGGCAGGAAAAATGTACCAAATCTATCAAGCGGGAACTGTTGGTAGCCACATCCTTCAAAACTTATCAAATATTCTTAACGTAGTATACTCAATACATAATTATGTTCCGAATATACACTCGCCTACCAGATGTCAAGGAGTCATTATTGACAACCAACCTTTTCTTGAGAAGCGAATCACAAAATCTTGCCAGTAGTTCAGGAGATTTCGAAGAACTGTTGGCCTGTTTTGTCACTGCATTGTTGTTGATAAATCTGCCACAAGCCTGAAAATAATCAGTTGCGTTGGTTAACGTACGATGAGAATAAGAAAATGGACGTGGTCACAAATGTTTTCATGGCAAGCCACCGTTTCATGACTTTTTTGTGGACATATACATCACCCCTTAAGGCTGGTTTCCATATAACCGTAACAGCCGTAAAGAGGCCGGCGAAAGTGCTGCGACAGTGCTGCGACAGTGCTGCGGCATCGCCTGCGCCATTGCGTAGCACACTGTCGGCGGCGCCTTAAAAAGTGTTTCCATTTGAATGTGGCATTGACGGGCAGTCGACCAATCGCACGTCTGCTTCGAGAATTGGCGCGCAGACTTAAATTTGAAAATGGCTGCCTTGAACCGAAGGTTGTTGTTGAAGTGTCAACTTGCTCTCCTTATCAATTACTTGAATCGACGAAGGGCGAGAAAAAAGATGAAAAGAAAACACCGATTCTGGGTTCGAGAAATTTTCCTGCAACGCTGTGTACGTGGTCAGTTTCATACTCTCTTTCAGGAATTAAAACTTCATGACAGAGAATATTTCTACAGGTTAGTGGACCGTTGCTGGTTTATTACTGTTCTCATCCTCAGAGTTTTTAAGCAAAATTGAAATTGCAGATACAAGTGAACGAAATATTAATTCGTAAAACACCACCGGGGTAAAACACCCCGTTGAGGGGGGATAAAACGATAGTCTACTATATATACTAAAATTTGCTGCTCTTGTCATAAATAACGCGATAGTTTTGAATACAATTCATGAGAGTTTCGTTATTAATATTCGGTCCATCCCTACTCGCCATCTTGAATCCCAAACTTGCCATAATTTTGACCTGTGATTCTGATTGGACGGCGGCCGTCACGTGACTCACAAGGAACAATAAAGTAACGGCACCATGTCCCCGGCACCGGCGTGAGGACGTTTCCATTAAAATTTTGATCTGCCGGCGGTGCCGTAACCGTCGGCATAGTTGAAATGAATTCAACTTTCACGGCACCGGAGACAGTGTGCCGGCGACTGCCGCAGACACCGTGAACAAATGTTTCCATTAGAGATAAGTCCGTCGCAGGCGATGCCGCAGCACTGTCGCAGCACTGTCGCCGGCCTCTTTACGGCTGTTACGGTTATATGGAAACCAGCCTTTAAAAATTGCGTAAAAATAAAATTATTTTCAATGTCCCACAATATAACGAAATCGTGTCCGAGAAATACGCACGAAAAAGAATCATTGACCCGTAGCCATTTTTGAATATGGTTTATGCAGACGCTTACGAAACAGATAGTAATGATGAACTTGATCAGGAAGAACGAACCATGAGGATGATGATTATAAAGAAGAAGAAATCGCCAAAGAAATACTTATAATAAACGTGATCATGATAAAGACGATTACCAAAAAGATGATCTAATTAATGATGACGGTAGTGATTGCAACGAAAATGATAGTCATTCAGATGAATACAAATTACACAATAATGTGATTGTTACAAAGGCGACCATCATATAATATGTGAGACGTTTAATCACAGTCATATTCTGATAAAAGGGGGGGGGGAATATACTCGTTTTGTATAACATAATTCTTTTAAACTTTTAATATCCTATTTAAGGGTACTAGAACGTATTCCGTTTCTACACTTGCCAAAGATAGTTCCTTTCAGCAGCTGACTCATTTCAAGTTAGGATTTCTGATTTAGAAAATAACCAAGATATTATAAATGTGAGAAATATGGTGGCAAAGTTTTCCTTTGTTTGGTAACATGACTTGGTGACGTCATATAACGTCATCAAAAACGTAGAAACTCAGTAATTTTCACCATTATTAATATTGTGTTTTATTGTATGGCTGCGGTAGCGAGCGGTCCGAACACGGAAATCCTGTAATTTGATTGGTTCATAAGCGGTCGGATATATTCCGTATTGCCCACTCAGGAGGGAAATATAATAAACCTTGCTTGTGTCAGATAAAAATTAAAATTTTTGACAAAATATGAATTCAAAGGTATTACGAACAATCAGAAAAACAAAGGTAACCATGCAGAGTGAAGTTGGTAAAGAAATACTATATGAAATGACAACAGAATTTCAAGCTAGTCTATCGTTCTGTACCTTTGCACTTGTCAATTATATTTCAGTAATAAAGCCATATAATAAACTACTTATTGACCTCGCTTGTTCGGTCTTACGAAACGATAACTTCAAAATTAACCTACACTGCCGAAGTCAACTGAAAAATGTTGACTCGAGCGGGATTTGAATTGACTTCGGCAGTGTAGGTTAATTGTGAAGTTATCGTTTCATAATACCCTGAGGATGATTCTGAAATAGACTTGTTCAGTCTGTTCGGTCAGTACTAGTGAAATATCGGACCTCTGTTTACGCTCGTCTCGGTCCGTACTTAAAAAGCATCGGCCCGATGTTTCACTGGTACAGACCTCACGCTCGGTCAATAAGTAGTAAATATTCTTGGAATTCATTTAAACCAAAGAACCTATCTATGAAAAAGCATACATGGGATTATTCAGAATTAAAACTTTAACGAAGTAATTCCAATTTAATTGTATTTTCGAAGCATTTCTCATATCGACATCTCAGGCACTTTTTTAATATTCTTAAAATCCATGTATACTTTTCTTGGACAATATAATCCAGATTATAATCACGATTACAAAAAATTATGTAACCTAAAAATATACCGAAACATAGGACTTTTCCTTTTTTTATGACGTCACTACAAAACATCACCAAACAACAGAACATTACGCTCATATACCACGTGCAGGTTGTTGTAGTTGGTTATTAAATTTATAAAACGCCATGAATACTTAGCCAATCTTCCTTAATTTTTCAGCGTACTCAGTCGTGTCATGGATGTAGGCAAGAAGACGGGGAGGACGAAAATGGCTGTTTGAGAGCTCTCCCAATTTCCTAAGACAGAGCACAGGACAACTGTCCGGCCAGAATAGGCGAAAAACCCGATTTCACTAACAAAGTTTCTTCTCGGAATTTATCACCAGCCCAGATGACTGATGACAAAAAAAAAACCGTGTATCGCATAAATATTGCAGAATGGTTATTGACAGTAAACTCTGTGGATACCTAAATCGATATGTTTTGTTTATACAATCCGCAAACTTAATGTAATATTGAGAACAGGCTGAACATATCCATAATTGTGAATGTTTGGAATTCACACTTTGTAACGTGGGACAAGTTAGTGAGTGTGTCACGTCAATCGTGAAAAAGTCATCATTCTGACAAGTTCTAAGAACAGTCTGTCAGCGTGTTCGACTCACCGAGACAGTCTGTGTTCTGTAAGTACATCCATGACTCGATTGATTACAAAAGAATGAACCTTTTCTTTTATGACACTGCATATGACACGAAATAACGGCAAACAAACTTTTATAAGCTAATTACCAAAGATCACAAAGATCGGTTAAGATGAAGATGGTAAGGATAAAAATAAACTAAACAGTACCTTATCAAGTGCTTCGATAAACCCTGAATCATTTCCAAAAGCAGTCATGACTAAAGCATTGTACTTTCGATGAACTGCCAGTATTGTTTCAACATAGACTTTAGGATCCTTTAAATAAATAAACAAACGATAAGTTATCAGCCGCAGTACTTGGAGTATGTGATTTGAGTATGAAACATCATCTGCACCAGATAGGGGAAAGTTATCCACCTAAGGTCTTCATTTAGTTTATTGAGCAACAAATATGTTTCATCTACAGATCAAAAAACCTGCTAAATAAGGTATTTTATTTTATATATTCCTTTTCTATTTGACATTCGACACCGTTTTCCTTTCTCAATGGTTTTAAGCAATTTTCTGACAACTTACGATTAAAATGAAGGAAACTGATACCACCTTGTTTCATCGACATTCTGTGATCCCCAACTGCGGAACCAACACTACCTTGTTTCTCTTTATACCGTTCTCTTTTCTTTTACTTATTGCAATTATAAGAGTTCTGCACGACTATCCGGGGACCTGAACTGGTTTTACCAGTTCCAGTTATTTTAATATACATGGTAAAAGCAAAAATTATGAATAAAAACTAGTTCTGACGTAAAAAAAAGTCATTTCAAGGAAAATGGCGGAGTTCGCATCCAATTCAACTATGTTTAGCGAACATTTTCACTGACGGTGTCCGAGGGAGGAACGCCCCTATTGCTCAGAGACTACGAAGTAACTCAACCCTATTTACCATAGAACTCTTAGAGTTATAGACGGAGTTTTCGTTTAAGTTTATGAATTGGGTCAGCATTTCGAGTAGGGTTAGTGACTGCTTTTGAAAAATAAATTTTAGTGACCACTCGTTCTGTGGGATAAGTAACTGAGGATCGTCTACCTCTGGAGATCAGGGACCGAAGTTTATTGATTCATACCACTACGATTGCTTCTACCGCAACTACAACCTGCCACCCCTGGAAAATGATCTGTTGTAGATCACTGGTTATGCAAGAGTTAATGATTGAGTTATTAATACTTTAAATAATCAATTTTTCATCTCAACACTATAAGTTAGATAAACGTAAGAGATTTAAAGCTTGACATGACGATAAATTCATTAATTAGACACAAGAGTTTGCGGTAACGTCACGTTGTTTATGGTTACGTTTTGCTGAGTTTGCGTTTTATGGTCGAGGTTTGTCCAGGACGAAAGCTCAGCAAAACATAACCATAAACAATCTCACAGTTTATCTCACAGTTTTCAAATGAGAGTTTGTTTCTGCCATATCTTGTATCAAAGATGCAGATAATTCCAAATGCATTAACCCATATTAATCTACAATGGTTATCTCATAACCTACATTTAATGCCTCATCTCCACATTTTTCAATTGCATTGTGTCCTTGACAGCAGATATGTCTTTCTAGTAGATTGCGAAGCTCGCCGAGTCCGTGAGGAATTAGTTTGACCAAACTGTACATGCGACCTAAGTCTAAATTTAAAAAAATATATATATATTAACTTTATCACAGATATAACATAACGCAATGGTGAGAAAACATAAGAGATAAAAACTATTGGACATATATGTTAGGTGTTTATCATAACGACATTTTCTTATTATTGACACCTAACAAACCACCAGACCTGAATTTCTCCACTCATCTACCGTAAACACATCCTTGTCCAAAAAAATATCCTTGGTAAAGTAGAAATCGGAGCCACTGGTTTAAGACAATTAATTTGTCACGGTTTCTGGGACATTTGCACAGCGCTTCGAGGTTATCCAGCACAATGCTGACCTTATCTTCGACGTCAAATATGACTGCCAATATCTCAGTAATTTACTGTTTATTGAGTTTCAAAACAGGAGGCTAGAATATCCGAACATATGCGATCCGAATGCCCTGAAGTCTGGGACATATTTCTTATCTTTAAAAGGATCTCCGATCCACTACCAAGGAAGTTCTGGGAACAAAGATATTAGCGCCCACACATATTTGCGCGCTTGGTACCCAGACCCTAGCGCTGCAAATTACTCTACCCCTGCTGCGCATGATTGACCCTAATGTGCTTTAAAGAATTAATGACAAACATTATCAGCAACACACATCTTCACATCTCGACATCCCCACTGCCTTTCCATCACTTTGCTGCAAGGTTGTCAAGGTAAGGGTCCATTTACACGATATCACTTTTGAAAACGTAGGCATTGTTGTCTCAAGGGCACACTTGCGCAGGCGTGCAAGTAAAACCTTTAGGAAACGCTACTATACGGGAAGCGGGATGGCCTTGACTGCAGTTTCTTGACAGTAACAATGCAGATCATACCTAAATCCTTGTCATCATCCAGCAAGTTTTGAAACTCCGCATTCAAAATGTCGAAGTGTTTTCCAATTAAGACTTGTTCACACTTTCTTGCAAGCTGCAAACGTAGTATTACCCAACATCAAAACAATCAACAGATGAAAGGTGATGAATGAGCATCGAAGTATAAAATGGAATCAAAATTATAGTATCGAATTACTGAAATAATGAAAGGAGAAAAAAAACATCAAGGAAAAAAGAGAAAGATATCACTAAACGAGGACCCAATTTCCTGATTTCATACCGAGTGGAAAACTGGCACTAATTAACAGGCTGATAGCTGAGGGAAACATTAGAGATGTATCTTTCCTAAGACATGGCATTAGTTCTGTGCCACCAAATACTTTACCAAGTTTTAAGAGTGACCTTCCAAAGTTTTTTGGCAGTAGATCAATGTCATGTCTTTGTTACTTTACTTATCGTTTATACGTGTCATACATGATCCGTTTATGGCAGTGTTTCGCATGGTATGACATATGGTAATACCCTTTCGAGAAACAACAATTATTGAACCACAAAAAACAATCTGAGCTTAATAAGGTAGCAAGTCAACCAACATTCCTATCCAATAAACATTTCTAAAATACTGGCTCAAATTTTTAAAATTTTAATTGAATTTTTGTCAGTTAACTATAAACAATTTACTTTATGGCAACTTGGGAAGACATGAAGATCAATCTACATACTTCATCCTGTGTACTCTCATGGAGATACAAACGAACTCTTTTCTGTTCTTCAGCAAGACGTGTTTCAGCCTGGTAAGACACAAAACACAAAATCACTTTTACGATCTGAAACAATTTCTACTCAATGTACTCATCACCATTCTGGTTCAGTACTTACTCTCTTCATGTACTCTGTGACTGGATTTTGTCTCAAAAATTCAACACTTTCAGCAGCATAAAACCGCTCTGTATCTTCTAAAAACAACTTCTCAAAAGATTCCTTATAAACACTGAGAGTAGGCCCCTTGGTATCGTTCTCTTCTTCATTGAGACCAAGTTCAACTGCAAACAAACAGAACATAAATGATCCGCAACTAAACTGCAATTCATTTAGACTTCAACAAGTCTGCGATCAAGGAAGATTTTATAAAATTGAGAAGTGCTCACCATAACATTGAATGACTCCACTAACTAATCTCGTATTGATAGTTTCCCCATTTCTTTCCCTTTCAATGAGTCTTAGCACTGCATTAGTGACCTAGAAAACAGTTAATCATTTAATACAAACATGATTTGACAAAAAAGTGGTTTCATCATCCATTCACTGATTCACTTGACAGACATTTACACACACAAATCCTTCATGGCCAATGTAAAATTGACGAGGTGGTTTATTTGTTACCTTTCGAAACTGTAATGTTTTGTTAATTTTTAGGAGCTTAAAATATCAGTTCACGTGAACTTTAAAAGGGTGAAAACGGTTCTCTGATCAAGATCACTTTCATACTTAATTGCCCGAGATTTTATCTCGTACTTTGTTGAAACAAATGTAATATTTTAGGCTTAAGATTGATATTTGGAAGGTATGCTTTGACGAGATACGATCAACAACAAACTACAGTAGAACCCCGCTAACTCGAACTGCCAACGGTAATGAAAAATAGTTCGAGTTAGCGGGGTGGGCGTTGGATTTCAAGTATCCTGTTAATAATTAATACGGTATCGTGGTTTTATAATTCATCCACAATTGCCAATCATTTTGGTCCAGTCAGTTAAGAATATTTTAATTTTTCATCATGGATGGTTTATCAGTTTTAACTGTAAAGTGTTTTACCCTCGTTAAATAAAGTTATTATTATTATTATTATTATTATTGATGTGTTGTCCTGAATTCTAATATTACCATATTTTAATGTCTACCACTATTGAGTTGAATGACTGTTTATGATAAAATGACTACACCAGAATGCATGTGCAGGTTCAGTGAATGTTTGGGTCGTATACAGTACATACGGCTGCACAAATTTCTAAAAGTCCTACAAAATAAACTGGATAAACTAGAACAGTTGCTGCGGGCTGCTCAAGACTAATTTGTGTGACAATCTAAGATTCATTTCATCGAATTATAATTGTGTGCGCAATATTTACCCAGGATAATCAATTCGTTATGTGGACTTTAAACCGTGTCACTCCGGAAAGATGGTCTTTTCTGGGTTTGAATTTCGTTTCCTTACATTGTCACGTTGTTATCAGTAAAGATTCAAGTTTCCGACTAGTCAAACAGCTACGTCCTGACACTTTCAGGTTTATCGACCAACGT
This sequence comes from Heliopora coerulea, assembly GCA_030142905.1. Classification (NCBI taxonomy): domain Eukaryota; kingdom Metazoa; phylum Cnidaria; class Anthozoa; order Scleralcyonacea; family Helioporidae; genus Heliopora; species Heliopora coerulea. The sequence goes on along the minus strand of JASJOG010000030.1, from coordinate 1,639,868 downwards.
TTCCAAAATAGAGTTCGAGTTAACGGGGTAAATTTGAGCCAAGGGAGTATGAAATTAGTTCGAGTTATGTGGTTATAATGATAGGGGAAATATGATCAAATCGAGGGGAAATTGAATTTGGTTCGAGTTAGCGGGAAGTTCAAGTTAACCGAGCTCGAGTTAGTGAGGTTCTACTCTAGTCCCTAACTTGAGACCATGATGTCAAAAGCAGTTTCCTCCTCATTAACTCTGCCATAAAGAAAAGACTCAATCGCAATCAAAAAAATGAAGCCAAAAATGGTGGACATGGGGATTGGCGTTGCCTTGGTGCAGTTTAGCTGTCGGTTCCAGTCTCCGAAGCAGTCAGCCAGGACCTCATATCCTCACTACTTCGATAACTTGTGTGAAAAAAACTGCGAATTTCCATTATTACTATGGAAATGTTCAAAATTCGGCACTTCATAGGGAGTCAGAAAAAGTGGGTCTCTAACCAAGTAAATGTATGATCAAAGATACAATTTTGGTGCGTGCGAAAGATGCTCCGTTTCTTGTTTGAAACTAAAGTTTTCAAATCAAGTATTTTGCTACTTTTAAGTGTTTTTGCTACTCTTTAAGCTACGAATAAGTGTTTGAAGTTCCAAGCTGACATGTTTTCTCTACAATTCCCTTCATCGTGGCGTTAGTACACATAAGGAGGACTGAAACTGACAATAAAAAGGACCGTGCAGAGACCTGGAACTGACAGACAAAAAGTGTCTGATGTTGAAACGGGCTTAACCAGTTTTCTGTTTTTGATCAGCTTTTGGAGACTGGAATTCAGTCGCAAATCTAACGCTAAAGTAAGAAACTTGATGCAAAAATGGCGGCTTGCCAATTACTGTTTCATGCGTGTGTTAACTAGAATGACTAGCCTTGTCCTCATCCCAGTAAGTCGAGGTTAGTGGTTAACATGTTTAGTTATTACTATCTAATTAAGTTATCTAATTAAAATGGACATAAAACAGTACTTAATCAGGCGCGATTTTTTAACAACTCTATCCCAGACGTCAAGGTAGCGTTAGTCACCGTAGTATTTTGCCTTCAGTTTTTCGAAATATTACTCGCCCGTGGCTCGATGGATGAAATACGATAGGAAGTCATTTAAAATGTCCAAGGTTGAGTTAGGAACGAGTGCAAATTAGCTAAATCGGAACGTCAGCTCGCTAATCAAAAACCCGACACCCTTTTAAACTCCGCCCGATGGAAACATACCCTTTTCCTATTAATAAGGAATAAGTATCACAGACCCATGAACTGAGGGTGAAGTCCAGATTGGACAATATTTACCTAAAGTTTCCTAAAGCGCCCTATCCATCAACTTTGCGGGAAACGCTGAATTATGATTTGTTTTCACTATTTATCTTTTCTTACTCTAAACTTTAAATTAGGCTTGGTCAAAATTATTTTACAGAGCAAATACGTTTACTCAAATAAGCAACTTGGGTGTTGAAGAGTATTATTCTATAAAATAACGTAAAACTTCTCGTGCATCCAAATCCAAATGAAAATCCAAATGAAGAAATAAAAAACTTATAAAGCTATAGTTTCTCAACCTGTCCCGTTTCAATGGATTGTTGTCAGATAAGCAACAGTATTTCTTCCTGAAGTGACGGTTAGAAGGTACCGTGCAAAACATTTTTCCATTCATAAAAATTGAGAAACAGCCTGACTAAAATTTAGCTTTCTTTCTATCCAGTACAAGCCAACCACAGTTATGCATTTGCATTTCTAAACCATACCTGTTTGTGCAGTGGCTTGAAGAGATGTTCTCTCCACGTAACTAAAGCCAGCTAAAACAACAATAAAAACAATTTCAGAATCATTAAGAGGGAGGGTTTTAAACTTTTTGTTGCTAAATATAAAATCATGGTAAGTTTACCACAAGACACTTGACCACCGTGCAGGAGGCGTCGGTATGTCAAGACAAATGTTACTACCAAAAATATTAAACGATTGTCCAAAAATTAAGATTCCTTGTTTCTCACTTACGATCACGGTGATATACAGAGCACTGCATTACCCTGTCTTGTATTCAACTTTAATATATGGTACAGTTATAATGTACTGAACTTACAACGGACATACAAAAATATTTTCCTGATACCAAGATTGTTAACAGATTTTTAACAGCTTCTTACAACATAGCGTAACGTCTTACAGCACAGTACAGTAAAACGTACCGAAACATAATATAACGCCTTACAACACAGTGTAACGTCTTATTACATAATATTTGACTTGCTACATAGTGTAACGCGTTACTAAGGAGTAAAACGCCTCATAAAGTTGAAACATGGTTTTATACATCTATTTTAACATCTGATAATGTTATAAAACGCTAAAACGGCTTACATTGAAAGTCTGGTAACGTACAGGAGTTCAATGTTTTACGACATGAAACGTCTTCAGAGGTAACGTCTTGTAACGTAGTGTAACGTCTATCAATGGGGCGTAATTTTCACATCATAGCGTAAGTTCTCAAAAGGTGCCGTGAAGTCTTACGACACGATATAACGCCTTACAACATACCTTACAACGTTTTGTGTAGTCTTATAACTGAGCACATCGTCTTTAAATTTAGGTTTACATGGCGTAACGCTGACAAGTCGTCGTATCATCTCACAATTAAGCTCATAGTCCTACAACTTTGGGAAACGTCCATCAACTTAGCGCAACGTCTTACAATATTCCATTTCAGTTTTATCTTCGGATAACGCCCAATAACTTAGCAACAGTCACTTAAGGTAGCGTAACGTTTCACATTGAAGTGAAATATTCCTATGCTAACGTTTTATTGATTTCCATTTTAATTGATTAATAGTATAGTACATACACTGTACTGTTATGTACTGCCCTACATGGTTTTGCCTTGGATTACACTGTACTGTACTGTACCGTAGCAATGAATTGTATTGCGTTGTATAGCACTATCATATTTAACAAAAGGAAAATTGCTTGAATGTCTCTGTACGGCGATAGAAACATGAATGACCGTCAATTCAACCCGAAAAACGCCTAGTGGAAACACGTGGCGTATCGGAGGGCTTTCAGGTATTTTTACGGTTGAAATGGTATCATGAATGTTTCTGTCACAGAAAAGAGACACAAAAGCTTTTATCTTAATTTATTTGTTTTATAAAACAGCCAAGACTTTCTTTCCTATCATCGTCATGTCATCCATGTCTCTTTGTTCCGAGAGAATGAAATTGTCCAATCAGAGCGTGCGTAGGATGGGTGTTATTTTATAATGTATCCTTCTGCATTGTACATTGTCAAATCAGTCATATCAAATTACAGAAACATCTAAAACTATCAAGAAGAAAGCCACACATACTTACAAAGAAGAGCTAAGATGAAAAGTATTTAAAAGGCCGTTCCAAAGAGTTTAGGCCACTTTATCATGGACGCAATGTTGACGATTGTTTTTTTGGGGTTTTTTTCTGCTTCGCTCTCGAGATCACGTCATCCTTTTTCTTAATTAGCTTTCGCTAATGCCGAGCTTTCGTACATATTATTTACACAAAAATTGAATGTCAATAGTTCAATGCCATTTTAAATATCAATATACACCGTAGGAATGGTTGCTCTTGCACGGCAGTGTATCGCTAACCTATTTCCACAGAACTTTTTACCAACACTGAAAGCTGTATCCCACTGACTTAGAAACAGGGACTTATCTTTTCACTACTGTTTTTTGGTGCTTTGAAGAAAGGGAAGAGACCAGAAGGTATTCAGAAAACCCTCAATTAAGGCGGATATTATAAATGATGAAGAAAATTTTCGAGTGTCAGAATCGTATACCTCAAGACACGACCGGGAGCGGTCCCTAAAAATATAACTCTCAAGCCTCTGGTTGGGAATCGAGGTCACGATCTTAAGAATTTAGTGCAGCGCTCTGCCAAGTGAGCTACAAAACACGTTACTGCTAGTACATGGAAGTGTATGTGCAGATTTAAGTCGTTTCTAAGAAGACCCTTTCGCAACTAATCAAATAATCCATGTGTTCACGATAAGTTGTGAATTACAGTAATAACAAACATAAAATTTAAACGCAATTTATTTTTTTATTTATTTTCTTCTCTAATCTAGATTCACCATACTACGAAAGAGATGTTCACTTCACTTACGGAATAAATTTCATAAATGTCTTTTCTGCCCTCATCACGTTCCCTTCTAACCCAGTGACGGTTTAGATAAGAGCATACTCCATTTAACACTTTGCTAGAAAATCTATAGTCCTCCCACTGCTGAGTATAAAATGTAAGAACAGACTCATCCATTAAATCAGCACCATCCTTGAAGGTGAAAAGATGAAAAAGTATCTCAATAAGATGTTCACCAAGCCAAGCCAGCAATTCTGCTGTATTCTTGGGACTGATGAGCAAGGAAAAACAACATTTATGAGTCAAGTATCCATGTGCAATATGAAGTTACAAACTTCTTTACCACTATTCTTATCCATAAACAAAACTGAAAAAATCATGCTTTTTATTCTTACTATAGTAGAATATCTGGGAATTTTTTTGACTTACAATTTCATGATTTCAATCTAAATTTAGGTTGATCATCAGCTGTTTTACTTTCCATTACAAGATAGAAATGCAGACAACAAGCAGTCATAACAGATGTTTGTTATCAGATTTGAAAAATAACCACTACCACCAATTCCTTCAGAAGAGGATCAAAATTGATGAATCTGATCCACAATGACAAAAACGTTAAACACTGATGAACATAGTGCTGAACAGAAGAGTATAAGAGAACTTTACTGACAGTCAGGAAGATAGTTTTAAATTAGTGATGCAACTTACGTATTCACTTCAACAATTTCAGTCAAAACTGTATAACAAGTGATAAAAGAACACTATCTAAAATATTGCCAAGTAAACATGCAATATCCAGATGTTACCAGTCCAACTACTTTCTACTTTTTACCAGCCCTCCCCCCCTGAACGTCATGCCCATGTAACTTGTATTCCTTCCCCTCTTTTTGGCAAACTGGGTCACTACTTTAAGAAAAAAGAATAGATTTCTGAAGTCTTACCATGTAATAATTCACTCACCTTTAATAAATTTACTAGGTATGTTCTGAGAAATTCTTTGACACGTTTATAAAGATCTGATCCAACAAATTGTGCTCCTTAATAAATAAAAAAACTGACAAAGATTAAGATGTTTGAACATATGTTAACAAAACAATCACTCTACCAACCTGGTTGGCTTGTGGTGGATTTTTTTTGTTTCTGAATTTTTTGCTGCTGTTGCTGATTAATGCTGGTACAATAATTATAAACATGTCTTTAAAATGTTAAAGAAATGAACACTCCACAAATGTAAAACACTACTCAGTCCAAGGGTACAGGTAATATACTTTTGTATGTTTTTTTTAAATACTGTAGTACTGGTATGGGTAGGTTTATGGGCCAAGGTTCCTTATCAGGGGATAAAGCCCAAGCTTCAAAGATAGTATAGGACCATGGTCATTACCTAAAAAGATTTAAAGAATTGACCACAAATGTCTGCAAGTAATATCCAATCAGGTTTCTTAGTCCAGTATGGTGGTTGAATTTCATAGCATACAGGAATGTTTGTACAGGTACATCAAATCTCTCTTAAACAGATTTTTTTTTCTGTAAAGTGAATTTCAGTGGAACAAAAGTAGAATAAAAGGTCATCTATACACTGCTGAAATGGGTTACCAGTAAGTCTTTCATATTGTGTTAGTTTCAGTAGCAAAAAGATGACTGGAAAAAAATTTGCTGTGTAGTGGCCACAGTCTGTCAGCTGTCAGGTCTTATAATTATGACACCCTGTGGCTTTAACCAGAGATAAACAAGAGTTACCAGATTTTCACTTGTTATGCTTTGATATGGTATAACAGTCAACATATAAAATCAATGTTTGAGGTACCTGGTCAATTCTTCCACCCCCTCTACACAACTGGGATTTTACTTCATAGCTTAAATTTATATTATTCCCTTGGGTAAACTTAAACAACATAAATATATGACCAGAACTGAGCAAGTGCACTGGTTGTACTGTTCTACATCCATCACAGTATTCAATCTGACTTAAGTATAATAACACATAACTCTTAAATAATTTCTTGAAGTGAACAAGACTGTCCCCATCTACATCATTAACCCATTAAGAGCAAGCGTACACTCTATAATTTTACTCTGGCTAACATCAGACAATTTTACTCATCAAGGGGATGAGCCCAGCCCCCTAATGAGTTATAATAATGTTGTTTTTCATTTTGTAAGCAAGTAGATGAAAACCATAAAATCTAATATCCTTATTTTGAGTAAGGATATAAGTATAACACTGTCTAAAAAATAACTACTGGTAATACTATATAATAGGCTTGACCAATAAAATATATCTATCAATTTCTTTTCTTACATCACATAAATTGTTCATTTTACATCTGAACACCACATAATCACTCCTAAAAACACAATGTTTTTCATATCTGACATGTTTGGCTTAGCCCTACTAGGTGTCAGTTTGTATTTTTATTATTTTTAATTTTTGTCATTTATTTCTTATGATATTTTTTCCCTGTTGCTTCCTGAAGTAGCAGAAACATTAATCTAGTGCTGTTCCCATCGGTTCATATCCGTAATCGATTAATTGCTGTCAACAATCGATTAATATTGATTAATCGTATTGAATAAATTAAATCATGACACATCCACAGTGGTTTGTCCCTTCAAAGAAAGGGGTGTGTTTTAATGTTTTTAAAGTTTTGAAATTTTCCAGTAGAAAAACCCAAGAGAAAAACATATATAATATAATTATATAAACAAAGAGAAATAGGCTAAATAAAGAAATATGCACTTTGACTGTCTACATATTGTTTTTGTTTAAAAATAACAGTGCATCAACAATGGCTGGCTTAAGTGCTGCACACTTCTTTGAGCACAATTGACTGCAATGAGAGTGCAAGAATGCTATCTCTTCGCATTTTTTTAATTCCAGAAAGAATGTTCAGGTGAATATCATGCTGTGCATGGTTGTTGTCCATGATCCAATTATTCTTAAGAATAATCAATTGCCAAAAAATAATCAATTAATCAGGAGCAGCATTACATTAATCTAAAGAGGAAAAAATGACTGCAACATCTGGACAATAAAACAATGACTTGTGGCAGGCTTCATAAATAATCAACATAAACAGATACCCCCAAATACTCAACAAAAATTCAGAGTATTTTCATGTGACTTATAAAACTGTAAGCAGCTTTCATTTGATTTACAATATCAATCTGTTCATTTATTCATATATTTTAATGAAAATCTTGAACAAGAAATATTTCTGAGTGTTCCCTCCACTCTACTTTACATTTGGGTGCACATATTTGTACCTACAGTAGCTGTAACAGATTTGAATTATAGGTACTCCCCAAACAGCCTACTGCACTTTTATCTGGTATTATTGTGCTGCAAGAATCTACCACATTCTTTGAAGTGTTTCAATGGTTTCACCTCAATATACATGTACCTTCCTCTCCTCAATGAAACCATCTCAGTCTGAATAAATTCCTAAAATCTTAACATACTGTAGAGGTGTTATATTAGTTAAATCATTATGTAACTAGAAATTATTCCACTCTGTTAAAATTATAAAATGATTTTGGTAGTCATATCTGAGATGTCATGATATTTTTTACTATCTCTACCCTGACCATCATTATGTAACCGAGTTTATTCTCATGAGGCACAATGAAATACCTGTACTTTTTGGGGGCCAGGAAGGACAAATGGGAATTAGATGAAGGTGTTTATTGGAAGGTATGTATTCAACTGCTGGTCATCATTTACAGTAAACAAAAATGCACAGTATTTGAGTCTCCATATTGATAAAGCTTATATTTGGATCATACCTTAGACTGATTAATCATTATTAAATCAAATTATCCAATAAAATAAACATTTTGTCTAAAAAGGGAGATCAATACAGTTCTCCAGCAATATGATTAGTTTTTCAAGCAAAAAATTAGAGCCCTGTATATATGCAAAGGAAAGCTATAAACACAGTAAAAGTTTTAAAACATTTAATAGACCTAATATTTTATTGTTATTCATAACATCATCAGATTTTGAATAAATTACACAAATGACAGATATATATGGGCTAATGTTACTATTTACACTAATTACAGTAACATAGTAATGTAAATAATCTGAATCATAATATTAATGTACATGTATCTGTCATTTATATAATTTATTCATCCTCTAAAAATGTTGCAAGTTCCAAACAAAATATTAGATCAACTAAATATCTTAAAACTTTCATCGAATTTATAGCTTTGCTTTTGTATATTTTTCTTGGCTCTGATTTTTTTATCCTTTGGATACAAATTCTTCCTGGGTTTCTCTCTTTCAACAATATCTTATATGATTAGTTGTTTAAGCTTTCTTGACTGTTAAAGACTGGTTTTTACAAAATATTAAAAACAAAACATGAAGTATAAGTTAGTCATATTAAATAAACATACCCATTCCAGAAATGTATTCATGGAAATGCTATGAGTACAACATTATACCATTATGGACTGATACGCTGTTTTATAATTGCCATTTGTTGTCCTATTTACTGTAAGTTAAATAGACAACATTACAAAGAACTGGGTTGCAAGTGTGATAAAATAATAACCTTGATAATGTAATAATGACTTTGTTTGACCTAAGTCTTTTCACAACCCACATGAAGGACTGCAGGCCGGATGATTTTGCACTAAAGACCTCAAGCTTGGTCAATAGGTAACTATCAAATTCATGTATGATTAATGTCAATGACTGCTTTGAAATCATTTGACCATGGTTGCACAAAATTTAAAATAAAGGTAGGTTTTACTTTCTAACATTATTTTTCCAGTAATGGTAATCATAAACTAAAATTTTGACCGGTAAGGCAACCCATGCCAGAAAAACTAAGCATTAGAATTGTCTGTACTGCAGTTAGTTTTGGCATTTTAACACCTAGATAGTTTAAAAAAAACCAAAAGCCATGACGTATTAGACTACTTTTTCCAGACACGGAAAAATATTCAGCAAGGAAGCACCAAACATCTAAAACCCTATTATTTATATTTGTAAATAAAACCAAAAGATACGTGTAAAGTTCCATATATCGTGGTTTGGCCATACTTTGTCTTTTGTAAACATGGTCTATTCCTCCTTCTAAATCATCCCAAATTTCATCCAGTTTTATTTGACGAAGTCCGTGTGGATTTTGGGATCGGCCAACAGACGACATCATTGACTGATTTAGTTCCTTACTGGTTACAATTCCACAAACGCTCAAAAAAGTATTACTTCCTGACCAGCTCAAATAGATGAATATCGTTAATCCAGAATGTATCTATCCTTACAGCCTATCATTAAGAAACAATTATCCTTCCTGTCAAGTTTTCCTTTAAGCTTGCAGCCCAGATACGTCAGCCACTCCTGACTTTAGGTCAGCTCACTAGCAACAAAGAAAAGAACGGCCTGTCATGACAACGAGTGACTTTATTCAAATCTCTTTTAACAGACCGTGTCCAAACCACAGACGAAGCAGAGAAGAGTAAACGAAGAAAAGCCTGTTACTATTTGTGGTTCAAACAACTTGAACTCCCCGCAAAAGAAAACTGTAAGAGCGTGGTTGCCTGGCCTCGTGACGTCACGTCTAATGTTGATGAGTCAACTAGTGAACGTGTTATATGAGGACTTGTATATGAACAGGATTTGAAAGAGAAAAGAAAATGATTCCATTTCTTACAGCTGTTTGCACAGCCGGTTCATGTTTTGTGTGCTAGCTTTATTTATCTGACTATAGAAAGTCTAGTATTCCGACAACCACATCACTGGTTTCTTGCAGCTTTAACTTTAATCAGAAGATTGAGGCAAGGAAACCTTGTTAAATTTTCAATTAGATTTTTTTTTTACACAGAATCTGTACCTCACTTGAGGTGCTGCACTGTTCGTGTGTCTCATTATGTGAAAACCCGTTAATTTTTTAGGTTAAATTCACGCTCATCTGCAAGAAACAACTTCTGTTATCATGAAAAGGGACCTAAAAGCCTCACTGTTTGTCATTAGTCTGTGTGTCGTCGTAACTTTTTTATTATATATTGCTGTACATGAAGCTTTTCTTGATATCGAAGAAAATGGCTGTGATATGACATACATGTATGAATATCCCAAATATATTGAAGTCAATCTCAAGGAAAGCATCTCACATCAATTTCCTAGATATGGTCTGTACATGTATGGAGAAGGTAGTTATGCAGATAAGCTCAGAAGATCTGGACCAACTGGAATTCCAGTGCTATTCATTCCTGGAAATGCAGGAAGCCATCGACAAGTCAGATCACTTGCTTCAGTTGCTTTACGTAAAGCAGAAAGGAAGACACTTCACTTTAACTACTTCACAGTTGATTTTGATGAAGATTTGGGTGGATTGTTTGGTGGTATATTGATGCAACAAACAAATTTTGTTCATATTTGTTTGCGACATATTCTGAGAATGTATAAAAACAACAAACATGGTCCTGAATCAGTAGTTCTAATTGGACATTCAATGGGAGGCTTGATTGCTAGAGCTTTGTATACTTTGCAGGGTTTTCAGCCAAAAATGGTCAATTTTATCATCACTCTTGGAACACCTCATGTTGGACCTGTAATAGCTCTTGATGTACAACTTACCTCATTTTACTCTCAAGTAAACAATTTTTGGCTGAGTAATCCAGTTGTAAACAATGCAACTATTCTTTCATTTGCTGGTGGCTCAAGAGACATACTAGTGCCTGTAAGATTATGTTCACTCCATCATATTTCATCCACGGTCCAACAATTTAGTGCAGCTACTACTGCCCTACCAGATATATGGCTAACAATTGACCATCTTGCTCTTTGTTGGTGCAAACAACTGATTTTAGTTATAAATCGAGCACTATTTGATATGGTTGACAAGGAAACTGGTCAAATTAGGAAAGATAAGGCTCTCCAAAGACAAATATTAGAGCAACATTTTGGCTATTACAGAGGAGAAATTGATGGCAAAAAAGAAACCACCCACAGTACATATAAGAAGCTTACATCAGTAATTGTCTATAACCAAACATTTATTAATCCCAGCAAGAAATATGAATTATCCATTTCTGGAAAGCTCTTGATACCAATTGAATTTCATGAAGATGATTGTCATTTCACAGCATTAACTAGTGATGTAAAGGGTATCAAGATAATTACATGTGCAAAAGTACAAAATGACTCTTGTATTGGATCCACAGACTACCCTTCAAGAGTATTACCAACTTCTTTTGGAAAAGCAAGATTCATCCACCTTACTGCCAATGCTCTTGCCAAATCCTCACACATATTGATTTCTACTTTGAACTATAAACCTCCTACTTCATTGCTACTACAGTTTACATCAAAAGATGATATTGACAAAATTTTTAGCAACTTCACGTTGTTCATGGGCTTTCAGACATTCTTGTCTAGAAATAATATATTTACTAATGTTTCTCTTCCAATGCTTAAAAACTGCTTTGATGTCTTTTTGATAACAGTTAGGAAAATTGATTGTGAAAATGGAAACAGTGGTCTGTTTGGTGGAAGAATCCACATACCTTGGTTTGAAGAAGATATTTACGCTGTTCCAGCTAATTCCCAGAAATTTGACATTCTAGTAAAACTTCACACTTCAAAATCAACCACAGTTTCAGCATCACCTCAGCTACATATTTGGAGTGCAGATAAATGCTCCCTTAAAGTAGCTGTACAGCATCAGTTTTTACCTACTTTTGGTCAAATTTTAAAGGTTTATGCAACTGATATTCCACGATGGATTTATTTCTGGATAGTGGCTATTGTGACGATTCAAATTTCAGAAATGTCTCATAAAGGCATATGGTTATCCACATGGTCAGTTGTCATTTCAGGCAAGCTGCTCAGGATTCTTCCCATTTTTGTGCTTGTTGCAAGTGAGGTCATAACTGAATTTTCCAGGATATTGCTAGGGAACTACTGGGTTGATGTTCAGGCATATATTTCTGTAAATATTTTACAGCTATATAACTGGCTGTTACCTGGCACCTTTATTATATTTACTGCTTTTGTTATAGTAGTATTTACAAACTTCATTGTTGGATTACTTATTTCATTTGGAACACGGTTACTCATTTGCTGTTCTTCAAATGCTGGAAAACCACCAAGTGAAAATTCCTTTTGCTCTTATTTAATATTTTGTTGTATCATAGGACCTAGCCTACTTTTTTTATTGTTTTTATGTGGTTCGAGTGCTTTATATCTATTGACAATCATCACATTTATACATTGTTGCAAGAAGACAAAAGACTACAAAGAGCTTTTTCTTACTGAAGAAACCACAAGTTCTACTCAATCTTGCCTTGGTAATCAATCTAACTTTAGCAAAACAATGTTGCTTTTGCTTGTAGTTCTTTCCTTTCAAAGCTCCCCAGCCTTTGTTGTTTGGCTCAAGGTATTTCCAACTTCATGGTTCCTTCCTTCTGATCCATTCTTTTTTCTTGTCCTTCTCTTAACTCCAACTGCAATTTGTTCACTTTATCTGGATTTTAAAAAGCCGCCAAAATATGCTTCATGGATTATCTTGTCGATTTGGTGTGTCACCTTTATTTTATGTTCTTTGGATAAACTGACATATATTTTGGGGCTTATTTTACTATTAACAGATTTCTTCGTTTTTTGTAAAGGAGCCAAACACAAGAAAACCCATTAGACCAAATGAAAACAATAAAAGGAAACTTAAAATTGTTGGTTTCCAATTGTAAATGATGAAAATGTGGATTTTTTTTTGAGGACTTGTAAGTACAGTATATGTGTGTAAATGCCTGTAAATTTCACAGAACGTTGTAGGTTTGTCTGTTTTGCATGCAAAAGCGATGCCCACCAATTGTATTGGAAAAAATGTACGCTTGGGTTTGGCTGACTGGAATAGTGAAAGCTGCATTTCTCCACAGGAGCATGAAAATATTCGCCATTCCTTCACAGCGTACTTGAAATTCCAACGGTTTTTGCCTAGTCTGCCGCCCAAGTTTATTGCGACCAACCTCGGATTGGCCACATGATATGACCACGAAAGAAACAAATTCTACAGTTGGGACGTTTTGCATTTCCTACATAGTGAACAAACGCTTGAAAGAAGTATGCTTGTATTCGATTTATCGTTACGGCGATATAATTTGTACTATGATCCGCTCCGTTCCCTGGAATAACCAATATCCGTTCTGTGATGCCCGGGGGCCTGGGAAGCATTCTAATTAGGGGGATCCGTGGGCATGCTCCACCAGAAAATGTTTGAATTCTTGGGTCTCTGAAAGGCTATTTCTTGCATTATGAGGGTGCTATTCCCGTTTCTTAGGCTGCGGCACCGAGCTGGATTCGAAGGCTTCAATCGTACAGATCCCCCAAATTACTTTTAAAACAACGAGATATCTCATTGATGAGAACAAATTGTGCGAATTTTTAGCGTGGGAGAAAAAGTTGCGCAAAGAAATTCCATTCGTGGACCAAACTTAAAGGGCTAATATCAAATTATTCAAAATTTGTCGTGTATTTTTCAGTTGAATATGCCAAACACGTTTTGGGAAACGCCCATGTTCGTAGCTGACGCCCGGGCCTGGGCCCGGGTAGGCCGGATCTGGCTACGCCACTGGCACCAATTAACGATACTCTCTGTGTAGAGGTGTTACTTCAATTGTATGGAGTTCGTTGTGAAAGGTGACTACTTGGTGTAGTTTCCCGGTCTACCGCGCGCATCCTTTTTCGAGAGATCTTTTTATTAGGACTTCGTCTTTCGTTATTTCATGATCAAGCTACAAATATACTTATCTATTTGAGTCAATTTAAGTCGATTGTCCCCCCATTGTTTTCTTGTTCTTTAAAAACCCGGAAAATGTGTACATATTCTAAACCCAACCCTAACCTTATCCGTTAAGTTGACAATTTTTGAAGGAGGAAAATCTCCAGATAGTCTAGATATTTTTTTTTTTTTAAGACCCACCCGAGTCCTGTTGCGAAAATTGCATCATTGGGCCATCCTGCTAGGAATTGAACCCAAGGGTGGAGAAAGTCCCCCAAAGGGGGGGGGCTAATGGCTATTGGACCCTGGTTCTCAATAGGCGGCCCGCGTGCGAAATGCGGCTCACGAGAAAATTTCATCCGGCCCGCGAAAAAAATTGAGGTGGGAAAAAAAATTATAGCACGATTCTCCGACCACCGATCGGTGTAAAGTACCCCTCTTTTGTTCTTATCTGACCCAAACTTCATTTAATAACACTAAACGTGCTGGCAGTTCTTGGCCCCCAGAGTTGAACCTCCGGAAAATGCGGCCCTCAGAAGAAATTAATTGAGAACCACTGCTATAGGATGTAACTTAGCACAGAAGGCAAATAATTTGCAGAAGAGTTTTGCAGGATATTATTCCAGCAAATGTTGTAAAGCTGTACGGCTTTCACAAATTTTAGGAAACCTTTTTGATTTTTAAATTATGCAGCCACGTGTCTACGTATCTGACGATAATTTTATTTTTATTATTATAAAGCTTTGAAATACAACAGAAAATCACACAAAAACGGTGACGGGGGCCCTAAGTGTACGACTACATGCACGTTCTAGACGTTAAAATGTCCAAAGTTCTTATCCACAAATTCTTTCGCAACTGAATTAAAGTATAATGAGTCTGTTAGTTCCTTATACACGTGTAGTAAAAGACAGTGATTTAGCCTTCTTTCTCTCAACAGCACAGTTGCCAGTCGAATCAGCACTCCGCTGTACATTTATGAAGTGTAGGGTTAAACACACTGTCACTGTCCAGGTATGCGGTTCCGTCGTCGAGTCCCTTCACAGACTCGGTTTTTGCTTTATGTTCTGAGGTAGAATCGGTCTCTCCATCTAAAAACTCCGCACCTCTTGAATCGCTTGATGGGTTGTCTCTTCGCAGTCTCAGTTCCCTCTTTTCCTTTTTCGTCTGGTAGGGACATGGGTAGGGACCACACACAGAACGAAGTACGTTGTCTTTTTGCCATTGAGATTTTATTTACGAGGAAAATCACGCAAAACGCGTGTTTTCTGATGGCTGGTAAATACTGGAGCGAACATTTCGGGACATGTCCACAGTCGCTTCTCCAGTTTTAGTTTTATTGATCAATTATTACACTGTAGTGGGGGACTTTTTTTTTCCACCTGTTACACCACATTTCCTCCAGATGTCAAGATTCATTAAATATGAAAGTACAAATTTTGGGTTTTTCGGCAAAAATGGGGGGGCTTTGTCCCACAACTTTAAAAGTGAGGGGCTCAAGCCCCCCCTTGGCCCCCCTATATCTCCGCCACTGGAACCCGCGACCTCACGAATCTAGTGCGTTTCTCTGCCAACTGAGCTACGGATGCCGTTGCGGAGAGGATGGCCACGAGATCAGTATTTATAATGGTGGTAATGCCAATTAAGTGAAGGTATACTTGATAGAACATTATGGTGAAATTATCAAAAATTATCAACTTAACAGTTAGCGGTCGAGTGTAAATGACATAATGTTCTGCCTAACCCTATCTCTAGGGTTTATACACATTTTCGGGGTTTTTAAAGAACGAAGAAACAATGGGAGGACAATACTTTAATTGATCCAACTATTTTCGGTCCGAATCCCACCTCTATGATTTGAGCATAAGCATAAGGACAAAAGGCAAAAGGCAAAAGGCAAAACAAAAGAATGAAGTCAAACCTACGACATAAGGATCGCCGTAAACATAAGCATAAGATCATAGTCCAAGCATAAACCAACAACCGAACAAGAGACGAAACAAAGAAAAATTCTTGTTGTTTTATCTTCTCAAGTCCCAGAGGAGATATCATGCTTTGTTTTAGTATTGATCTTGTCCTTATGCGCATGTCACTCGTGTGAACCAGGCTTAAGCTAACGCCTTGCCAGCGGCAATTTTTATTTGTCCGAGCAATAAAAGGCTGAAATACAGCACAGAAATACAGAAAAGAAATATGTTTTAGTTATCTATGCTTTAATTAATCAAGGGCAATAACTGATTAAACGTTAATTATTACAAAGTCCAAAAGATAACATGTTACGACAGTTGAAATTCCGAACTACTTTTTTGCAGCGCAGCAATATCAACAATAGCAATAATTATTTTCTCTTTACCCAAAAACTCCATATTTGTCATAATTTAAATCTTAAAACTTTCTATCTGTTACAAGGCAAATAACCTACCATACATATATAAATATATCTGTTTATCTACAAGCATATATATTTCAACTGATACAGCTTTTCACAACACGTGTTACTGATATTTACAACCTTAATTACGGTTCAAAATAAAGTGCAATAATTTTCTTTGATTCCAAGAGCTTTTTGAAGCCTTGTCGTGCTAGCAGTTCGCAAAGAAGGAAGTATGATCGCTCTTTCCTATGGTGAAATAATGAAGAGAATGAGAAAGGCACTCAGAAAAATAAATCAAAATTAGTACGTCTGCCAGGTCTGAAGCTGTAGAACTAAATGATGTATTTGAATGTAATATCTAAAAACCTGGACAGGAACAGCAACATCATGCAGAACAATACAACAGTAAACTGCTTTGATCAAGAACTTTCAAGTTACATTTTGACTTCAGAAATAAATGTTTAGAAGAAAGGGTATTATTTTGTGTTGTTTTAATAAAACGGTTTAAGCTGTCATTAGAACGAAGCTAGTTATTACATTTGAACTTATGTCATGTACTAAATTCAGTAAAGTAACTAATTTTGATTTAACCGATTGATCTTGGTTCCTTCCTCAACTGCCGAAGGTTTCAGCTAGTTGAAACAATCGCAGTAATGGATCTTGATGTAACTATCTATACAATTTCAGAATCATTCTCAGAGAAACATGAACGGAAAATTTTCATGATAATCTGACACTGTTGAAGTCAACTGAAAAATGTTGGCTCGAGTCAACATTTTTCAGTTGACTTCAGCAGTGTCAGATTATCATGAAAATTTTCTGTTCATGTTTCTCTAAGGATGATTCTGAAATAGAATTGAAACACTGCACATCCTCATATCCTTAAGTTGTTGCGAGAATATCTCGTGCGCTTAAGTTGGATAAAAAAAAAAACTTGCCACCGATCCCTGTGGACTCGATAGCTCAACAGGTAGAGCGGCCGACCGGTATCCTGAAGGTGCGAGTTCAAAATCCCGCTCGAGTCAACATTTTTCATTTGATTTCAGCAGTGTCAGATTATCATGAAAATTTTCCACCTATACAAACCTACGGCTAATTCTAAACTAAACAATAATTTTAAACTTGATCTTAAACATATATGCTTGCGATTAGACCATTAGGATTGATTACAAGCATATGTTTCTACCTAACCAACTTTCCAAATAAACACTGCCTTCAAACTTAGTATCCATCCCTTATTTTGAGGTTCAACGAAACCTCAAGTGACATAAATAATACGGAATTAGCGCCTCTCCAAAGAAAAAAACATCATTCCTTCCAGCATGATAATTTTTGGTCGGCGTCAATATTCTTTCTTTCTTCCGTAGCAGTGTATTTTCTCCTTCAAGTAATGAAAACAATTAATTTTCATCTCGTAAAGAGGATTCACGGTAGTGCCATGACAGTAGCACACATTACTGCAGCGCGCGATACTTCCCAGATGGGATGAACTACCCGACATTGTTTTATAATTGATATTTCTCCATCATTACATTTTTATAGAGACAAGGATATAATGTGAGATATAAACGTTGTATTACTATTGCATTGCAACTCTTCTCTTGGTTTGTTGTTGATTCTACGGATTTTCTCTTTCTTTTCCTTTCAACCAGTAAGTGACCATTGTGCCTTTGCCTTTCACAGACACCTCTCCTCGACATTCGAATATGTAACCACGCGTTGACAATATGCTGTAAACACTCTCAGTAACCTGAAATGTAATCGCGAAGATGCAAGCATAAACCATTTATCCTTTGAGCTGAATGAGATTTGTAAAAAATACAGTTTTGGACTTGGAGTGTGGTCACGTAATCCACTGTTTTTTTGATTATTGGCTAAAATGCATTCGTAAGCACTTTGTCGTCACAAGTCGTCAAGAGAAATATATTGCCTAATTGAAATTTTATTGTCCCAAATGTTTAGTAGAATAGTGTTAATGGTCGTCTGTTGGCGCTATAGAATACCCTTTGATGCAAATGAATGTCGATTGAATAAAATGAATGTATTTTTGCGTTAATGAGTTTGAGGTGGCGTTAATGATAGTATATTTTCTGGTAATGAACAGTAAAAAGTGTAATAATTTCTAAGTACAGGCCAGAAGACACAGGTATTGCATATGCCCATCTATTTTTGTGAAGATTCCTTCCTTAATTTATAAGTACCATGTAAAAACAAGCAAATGTGTCAACCACTGTCTCAACACGGACGCTCAGCACTTCTGCAAAAGCTAGGCTTGTAGGAGTGTAGAAAACGAAGGCTCGCCATTTTAGTCCGCAACATTTTGATCCAAGACCTTATTAGAAAAACAAAATTCGTGTGTATTCTTAAATTGCTCTCGAAATCTTGATATCACCTAGATTTATTTTCAGTGCCCCAAGTGTTGAATGATTGTCTGCCAGAAGCAGAATATGACTAGCCAAAGCGCTAAACCCTAAAGTTATTCACATACTTGTATATGTCCCGGCATTCCAGTGCTGTACATTCTACTGGCAACATTAACTGTGTCTCCCCAGATATCATATTGAGGTTTCTTAGCTCCAATAACGCCAGCAACCACTGGTCCAAAATTTAAACCTACAGCAAAACGAACCGAAATAAAAACGGATATAAATCGTAATCGGCTAAAAAGAAACAGATCACCACATGTAAATAAACAAGTAGACGGTTTGCTATCATACAAATCTTCGGTGTCTTTGCTTACCAACTTTCAAAATTAACGTGTTAAAAGATTCGACGTTGATTTCGTGCAGTTTCGTTTGCATTCCCATCACAAACTCGGCCATTGCCTCGACATGTCTCAGAGATGCAAGTTGTTCCTTAATTACGAAAATCAAGGACAAAAATTAATCACGATTCGAAATGACAGTTTCACAGGGCAATAATGAAAAACTAAAAGGATGACGAAAAATTGGCATTAATGAAAGTGATTGCATGAGGATAAAAATTAAAACTCCTTTAAGTTACTCGAATTTATATCAGGGATGTCCCACAGATTTTGCTCGGCTGAGTTTAGTGGGAAGGTAATAAGATACAATACAATACAATATATTTATCTGAAGTCATTTGTACTGAGTGACGTTGCCGAATCACCAGAGCCAGAGGCTCGTGACACAGTGCTCGTCTACAAATGTAGGATATTAAAAGTATAAAATATAACAATTGCGATATAAACATTCATATAATTAAGCTCAATATAAAAGCATAAGAAATATTAGTTACATTTAAATAGACACTTATCATTAGCAATAAAGTTATATAAAGTTATTACAGCAACAAACAACTATAAATCAGACTGATTGATATAATTCCGAAACAGCGGTAAAGAGGACATACAATCTTGAGCAAAAATAGTTGTTAAAATCAACCTCCTACCCCCAATTCAATGTTGTTATTTGAAACTTAATTCCAACATTGATTAGGGGGCGGGAGTGTTAGAACATTACTGTCCAAGATTGTAGTTTTAACAGGAATCGGTACAATAATCAGTTCGAAATACGATAAGTGAAATAAATGAAGGAATTTTGCTGATAGATATTTCTATAGCTAGCCTGAGCCAGGTTATAACTATTTCCCATTAAGGTGTATGGAGAAATACAAGGCTTTTCGGCTAGTTTATAATTTTGAAAGACCAATTTCTAACATTTCCTAGGTTAACTTTTTGTCACATGACTCATTTTCGTAAAAAACCTAGTCGAGTTGCTATTCCTGTTTCAGAACATGTTTCTTTCTCTGACGTAGGGCCTTTGCTTGAAACGTTGGAATTCTTAGGCGATCTGTCAAGGCAGTACCAACCTTTCAACTTTTTATCTTAAAGACTGCTTAAGGCATCTATGTTCCAATTAGCGCAAATAGATTAAATTTAACACTGAATCATAACTAATATTGTTCCCAAAGTTCATTAACGTTTTTAAGCCACAGTACTTGGCATTTTCAAGATTAGTCTAAAGCACCTTAGATATACTTATTAGTAACCGACTATAAGCCTTGTACCATTTTATTAAAATATCCGTTTGTAGCAACTTTTTTCAGGCGTCGCAGGGCTGCAATCTTGGCGTAAGCTTTCCTAAGCGTTTCTCTAAAGCCCAGTTCAAACGTCGAACTTTTCATGTGCCGAATCAAATTGAAATCAGTTTAAATAAAGGATTTTGCTCATTAACATCAGATTCGGCACATGAAATGTTCGACGTTTGAACTGGGCCTAACATGAGGTTTAAGTCAGACTTTTCACAGTAACACAATAGTTACATTCTCTTGGGACTAAGATGTATTCATTTCCTGTGTTTTGAATGAAAAATTCGATTGTGGGGCGTCATAGTTGATGTTTACGTCGTATTTACTAATGGCCCGAATTCATACGTACCTAACTGATTTTTTTGCTTTATGAAAGGGGTATCAGTGAAGTATTACTTCATTTGTATAACTAAGGTACGCGGAATGTACCCACAGGCACCCGTCTCATAGCAGAGCAGAAGAAGTGCATAGATATTTTTTCAGAAACATACCTTAGTATCCGGCTTTATTCCTGACGCAGCCATGTAAGTTTCGCCAATAGTTTTGATTTTTTCGATGCATTCGAATCTTGGCTCGGAGAGGAGCTAAAGAGAAAACCAAGCGGTGTATGTTCATATAACATTCTGATTTCAAACTAATGATTTCATCATTTAACTCTTTCATGCATTTTTCCTTTTGTTCTTTGTTCTCTTTTGTTTTTCGTTTGGTTCTCTCAATAGTTCCTTTGTTTTTTGGCCATTAAGTCTAAAGTGGAAGGATACTCTCAAGTTTGCGGTAATGGAAAAATAAAATGCTAAGTAAGTTTCAAATGTTTAATTTGCACAAAGTGATCAATCGTGCAACTGGAATAAGGCCAACATCTGAAAGTTTAATTCATTGTATTGTTACTATAAGAAAGAATTTAGTGCATCACACAGGGGTATTCCCACTTGGAATTTCTGATCTTAGTCTTGTACATAAAATATTAAGACTTAAAATACTTTCACTCAAAAAGACCCAACAAGAATTTTAAAATGTAGGGATTTCAAGTTAATGCACGTTCAAAATTTGATGATAAACCAACGTTGGGTCGAAACGTCGTCCGTCATAACTCTTCATAAAATATTTTATGATGAATCGTTTAATTGTTTTACGTGAAAATTACAATCACAGAAATAACCTTATGCTGATGTTGTCAAAAACCCAACGGCAGTTTACTCGAGATGATAGAATCAAGGGAAACTTTGACTTTCCAACAAACTCAGTTGGTGTCAATCTTAGGAGAGAATAGAAGTTCACAAAGTCTTTTCGAGGTCAAAGTTCGTCAGAGGTTACCTTTCTAACTTTTGGTTGGAGACACTAAACTGAACTAAAACAATTTCATTCAAGTATATCAACCTCGTTCTCAGGGCGTTTGAAGGGACTGGCAACCGGGCGGAAACACGCCCAAACAAAGGCTGGGAGCTAAAATTTTCCAGCATATTTGGACAATTTTACCGGTAACGAAGCAATCATGCATCACATTCCTTCAGTTAATCAAATATTTATCACGAGAGAATAAAACAGATATTAATTTTTGCCGCGCCGGCTCATACTGCAGCAAATTAAACCAGAAGTAAAATTTCTCAAATGCTGTATACTGGAAAATTTTGTCACGTCATTGAAAGCCTTTACCAAGGCGTTCCTCTTACTCATCGCCTACCCGTAGAAACGTCCTGGGATGAGATTGCATTAACATCACAGAAAGGTTGCATTCGTACCTCGTCAAAGTCGACAATGATCTCGTTCAGAAATCTTAAACACTCTCGACCTTCTCCATTGGCAGCAAGCTCATTGTAGAAGTCTGAGAAGTTCACTATGTGTGAAAACATCACAGCTACCTTATCACACGACTGATAATAGAGTTCCTACAAAGATAACGCAAGAATGATTTAGCGGAATATGAGTAAAGAAAATAAGTAACACGTAATTTTCTCTTGGAAGGCAGGAGAGGGGATGGAAGGGAAAGTAAGGGATGAGAAGGAAAAGAAGGGTGAGAAAGGAAATGGAAAGACGGGAAAAGGGAAATGGATAAAAAATTACAACTTTTAAATTATGTAACATCATATTTCAAAAATCTATACACGTTTAAAAAAACAAGTACAGCCCTGACATTTTAAATAAGTAGAAGCTTGTAACTAATGGCTTAAAGGAAAGGTCAAACTACCTCATTCTTCTTCTCCGTGGCAAGAAAGTGGCCTGCTACGTGAGATGGCAAAATGTTAAATAGTAGTTTCTTGTTATAATCTCTTAACTGTTCCATTTCTTTTTTCTCTTCTATAGCCTGTGAAGTACAAAGAAAACAACAGAACCAAGTCCAATTACATCATTGATAAGAGAAAACTTTATTTGAATGAGAAACATAAAGAGCTATAAACACAATACAAATTTACTATTTTTCGTTTAAAAGGAATTTTTTTTTTCGTATCTTGGACTGGTATCAGTGAATGTAAAAGTTTTTACTCCAACATTACCCTATTTAATCTACGAGTCGTGAAAAAAATCTAAGTGACCCCTAATACAAAACTAGTGCCTTAGGAAATCATTCTATGTGCACTCATCCTAATCAACCAAAGCGTGCATTGCACCTTTGAACGTGTCCAGCAAGCAGTCTGTACAAAACAGAACCAAACTTACTAAAGAACTTGTTTGAAAAGTTTGATTTGTATTTATCTTAAAGCGTACCTGAAACTTCCATAAGAAATCAAGTCTGGATATTTCTTCATTCTATCACAGAAGAACAAGATTATAATGTTTGAGTAAATAGCTATATTTCAGAATAGCGAGAAGCTGAAGCAGCAAAAAGCTAATTGGTAATTCGTTACCACTACATAATTACGCTGTAACTAATGTTGATTAGAAAACATAATTAGTTTAATTCCGCTGTTGATCAGACTGCCGTAATGCTGGGCGGAACGAAAGGTAGCAAATGCGATGGCCTCTAACTTTAAGAGGGGGCTGCGGGTAATGGGCTGCGAGGGAACCTGGTCAACACCAGTAGGGTATTAGTTCAGCCGAGTTCCAGATTATAACTAACTAGTACGCTGTCAAGACTGTTGTTTAACAGTCAATAACTAAGTTTCTTCTGAACTCTTAACTGTTACTGTTAGGACTCACGGGAGTCTAACAATTAGAAATTGGGGACTCTACGGCGGCTTACCAGAAGTTCGAATTATTATACAGACCTGATGGGGTTAACCAGTATCTAACCTATGAAATATTAATGATACTATTCTTGTGTTTTTGAAAGCGGTTAGCATACCCTGCTCAAACAAGCCATAATTTTTGAAACCTGTTTTACATTTTTGCCTTTTAACCTTTTCATTGTGGGACAATTCCCCTAGAGAAGTAAAATCATCTGGTGTTGGCCAGAATAAATTAATAGAAGTCTCATCTCGCGGGGAAAGAGTTAAACTGAGCTGTAAAAAATTAGAAAAAGAAACGAGCAACATGCCCAGTTATTATGGAACATAAACTATGATCACTTATTGCGACTGATAGTACGAGAGTTAGAACAAACGATACGAGTTAAAAACAAAATTCAAGTGGCACGAGAAACTAGCAGTCAAGAATGTTTACCAGATATCCATGAAGAAACAGCGCGATCATAAATAGCAAAGTCACTAAGACCGTTGAATGCTTTAAACTGAAGTGCCCTCTAAATGCAATGAATAAAACGATGAATGTAGGGGATGTTAAAACAGTAAAAGAAAGGAAAATAATGAAAAAGAAGAAAGGATGGAAGGTAGGAAAAAGAGAAATAAGGATTTTAAGGGAAGAAATGGGAAAGAAAGGAAACAAAATATAAAGGAAAGATTGAAGTAAGGACAAGAGTATTATACTTACTGGCATTCAAATGTCTTCTCGTCATACTTTAGCATCATTCCAGAATATTTACTCAGTATTAGTGCTAAATATATAGTTCCAATTATTACAAGAAGTAGTAATTTGTGAAGAGTGCTCAAATGAATGAAGACGGCAACTCCGAGCATTACCAGGATAATTGAATAGGTGAAATACTAAACAAAAAAAGAAAAGTACAATTTTCCAGTCAAAGGAAACTTAAATTTCCAACCATGTACAGCACATTACATGTGCTACTAAGTAAACTCGACACAGAGTTTGACATATGAAGTGCATTTACGTAGACTATGACCAGAAATTAAAAACTCAACTAGAAGAACAGTAAACCGTAAAGAATGCCATTGTATCTGTACCAGCTAATTATTAATCCGTTGGAATCTTCTTATTTCAAGTTTAATGTACCTACACTTACAAAATATCTTTTAACCACAAAATAAAGTAATTGGAGCAGCCCATTGCTAATGAAAGATTGGAACTTTCACCGACAGAATGGGCTTTCGGGTCGGTCACTACGGGGAGGATTGTGTCACAAAGTTCTACGAAATAACGGTGATCAGAAATATTTTCCTGAAATAATTCATTTTCAAAAAGGCGATTAACAACTCGGTATTTCAAAATTTGTTCGATTTGAAAACTGAAAATTCGGCTTACTTTGGTTTCCATTTGGTTGATTTGGAGCGATCTTTCATTGATATTGACCTGTCTGTGTCACCCAACTAAGAGGCGTAAAGTGGTGACAACAGAATCCACGTATCAATAACTATACCCCTTAATGTTCTTTCTTTCTCTTGTTCTGACAACTACTAATCGCCTCCTACGGTCTAATCTACCGTGTTGTTTTTAGTCGGGGGTTTTCCCGTAAAAGTACTGGGATGTCATATTCACGTGCGAATTACGCGTTGGATGTATCGTCGTGTTACGTCACATATGCTAAAATAATATTATTGGAGTTCGACGTGAAATAAAACCAACTTGAATAATCATGACAACCTCAAGGAAAATGGCTCCTATTACTGGTACCGTCTGTCTTAATTTTTTTCAACTGAAAAATTTTCAAAGTGGCTGAACACAGTTTTGCTAGATTTTGGCATCTTATGCTTTTCCTGGACATAACTTTGGAATGTTTACAGTCCATAACTCCAAATTTGGCTGAGTACAAAAGAGATGACGGGAGTTTAAATGGTGGTCGGGTAATATTATGGATTTTCCATGCGTCCAAGGCAACAGCAGTAACTGAAAACAACAACAAAATTCAGTTTTAAGTGAGTAGGAAACCTAGTCATTCGAATTTGTAGAAATATGGCAGAATTTTGTCAACATCGCACTTCATTCGCAGAAAACTTTAAAAAACGTTACGAAAAGATTAATTCCAATTTCGGCTGTTCACTGAACCACTATTTTCTTCAAAAGTCTGAAAAACGCCAGTTAAAATGTTATCAAACTGCCATGCATTGAAGTACATGACTTCTTTGTTATACGATTTGCACAGCTCAAGAAGTGTTAACGACTGGATTGACTGCTAACTTAACAAAACTGAATTTTCGTCGCTGTTTTTAGTTACGGTTTCTGTCATGAAAGTAGGAAAAGTCCTTAATATCATTTTACTAGGTTAAACTCCCATTACCGCTTTCCTTCTTCGCCAAATTTAGAATTATAGGCTGCATGTCTTCAGCCTCCACCTTGAAAAGCTTTAGCCACCATAAGAATTTATTTCAGCAACAAGCTGACACAGAGAAAAAAACATGACATTTTTTCAAGTTTACTTGGTTGTTTAGTTCGGCATAGATCGTCTCAGTTCACGTCTTTGTCGAATAAAAATGCATTTTGTTTTCTGCTTGATTGTGTCTTACGTTTTTAAAAAGACAATTTACTGTTGTGTGAAAGCTGTATCTTATCAACGACTTTATCGGGAAAAGTGTTTAATCCACGTTTTTTAAAAAATGGCACAATTCTTTTTGTTACTAGGGAAATTGTTACGGTTAACTCTGAACATACCATTAACAGCTTCAACATTTAGAAAAATACACTAATAACACTGCAATATCAAAAATACTGTCAGGCCCGTTTAAAGGAGGAGGAGGGGGGGGGGGCAACTATGGCAGTTTTCCCCAGTCCCCAACCTCAATAGGGACCCCAGGCCCCAAGTGCAAGAGAGGTCCCGGGCACCGGCTGAAGAGAGACCCTCTCAGCATACTGATAAATTTATTTCCTTTATGTTTCAAATGAAAATCAAATAACTGAATAAGATTCGTGACTTTTATCAAATCGGCGCTGTTTATTTATTCATTAAACACTGGCCCTTACACTGAGCCAGGGCAGCACACGCATGTCTTCACCCGAATAGTTATCTTCAGGCTGTCCGGTAAAGAACCAGATGAAAATGTTATTGTCAAGCACAATATCGACCAAAATAATTTTTGTAAGGGGGCATCAGAAATTTCTATTTTGCCCTGAGCTCCACCCGGACTCTGGACGGGCCTGAATACTGCAGCCTGCTACCAGCAATAATATATTAATGCAGCTCGCAGCTAAATTATTATGTTTAGTTTTCCCAGACAATTCACCGGAAGAACCCTCTCAGTTTTACACAGAAAGATCAATGGAATTCGATGAGAATCAGTAATTATTAAATAAGGTGGATGACACCACGTTTAACTCAAGACCAACGAAGAAATTTTACTTTTAATTATTAAAGTGGCATGGCTTACCTGAGGAAAATCACAATGTTCCGATTTAAGTGTTATGTTTGCAGTATTGTTGCAATTACTGACATACGAAGAGTCGCACATAACCTATTTGAATGTAAAACAGAAAATAAAAAACGACCGATTACATCGCAGAATAGTTAACAATTTGCTGTCATTAGTTTGCATGCACTTTACTTGAAGACCGCTATAGGAATAATATATGAAATACTGCGGAGGGAAAGGGGCTGATTGTGCTTTTAGTTATACCTGCGGTCGCTTTTTTTGTACAGTGAAAACTTTTCGTAGTCCTTTTAACACTTTCGTCGTCAATTAACTTTACTGAAAGCTATGTAGTGGTCAAACTGTAATTTGGTATATTTTGTGGTATAATGAAATTTAGTCCATTTTAAGACCGGATCCATTTTTATATTCTTTGGTTAAAGTTATCGTTTATCGGCATGTGAAAACTTTTAATTTTCATCAGTCTTGTTTGCTTGAGACGAACTTCCAACAAATTGACAGGTCCTACAATTTGAAAGGTCTACAATTTAAATTTTTCCCGGAGGAAGAATTTCTTGCACCCTCCTAGCTGGCTAATACTTACGTAATTGGACTTCGGGCCCCAGTTTAACACCTGTCTCTAGGGTTCCTATGTATGTCGATGTTCTCATCCCCGTCCCCACCCCTGTCATCATTACAGAAACCTACCAGGTTACCAAGAACTACCAAAAAAAGTACGGAAATTAAGATGGTAGCCAGCAGATGACAAGCTCGTCTTGAGTCTGCGATGGAGGACGAAAGAACGTGGAGACAGCGTAAAGTCTACACAAAGACAACAAAAAAATTTCAATACTGCTTCACCAAATGAAACAAAGGTATCCAAAGGACAGTTCGTAAGATAAGTATGTGGCCTGTACAGTGCACTGTTTGGTCGATTGTAAAGTATTAAGGAGAGCCGACGGAGAAGAAAAGCTTAAGTGCAGTTTAGGAAACTAAAGGACAAATTGACAGATCGCTGACTCCAGGACTTGATTACTCCTGAGCAATGAAAGAACACAATCATTGAAAGAACACAATCAATCTGAGAACTGAAAGAACACAATCCACTAGAAATTTGATCAGAATACGATTTAGACTTCTTACGACGCTTCTAGCTCTGCTATAATTAATCCTAATCCTAGTTATAATCGTGATCGTCACCCGAATATTTCATTCGAACACCCAAATTAATTAGCAAATCCCGGCCAAAATAATTTATATTCCAGAAAGAGTACATCAGAATTGAACAACAAGTTGGTTATTTCTCTGAAGTGAAGGAGGCTCCCGACAGCAACTGTGCGAAAACTATCTTTCCATAGATCTATCAAAAGAAGGAATTTTCTAGTAACTTAGACGCCTTAAATCAGAACTAGAAGGTTATAAAAAGGTTAGTGAAACCGAGAAAAATTAATTGTAAAACCATTATATCAGGAAGAAATCAAATAGAACAAAGGATGAATAACAGTAGTGATGATTGATGAAAATCGGTTCACAAATTTTGACACAGACCATGAAAAAAATAAAGGAGGTAATCCTATATATAACTTTCGTGCATGATTTTCTGTTCTTTTGTTTTTTGTCCTCAACAAAAGGACTAAAGCCTGGTCTCCATATAATTGCTAACGATCGCTGTTGATCGCCAGCGATCATGAGCGATCGACAGCGATTATATGGAAACACTTTTCAGCGATCCAGCGATCGTGAGCGATCCTCAGCGATCGCGATCGCTGACGATCGCTGAGATAGAAAATGTTCTATACCAGCGATCGTGAGCGATCCACGGCGATCGTCAGTGATTATACGGAAACAAAATTCAGTGATCCAGCGATCGAAACAATCCCAAAATGCATCATTTTCTGTTGACATTGTGACGTTCAGGCATTTGTCTTCAATTAATGTGAATATGAATGTTTATACAAATAAATTCCTCGCCGTTCCCTTCGTTCGAAAATCCTCCGAACCCAAAAACGACGCTTCCTTCTATTTTTGTGGGTTAGTCGCCGTTTCATTAATAAAAGGAGCAAAAGATTCGCTTTTAGCAATATAGTTTCGTTTATATCTTCGTCACCCTCCATTTTTCAAACAAGCGATGAAGACACGCGCTGCCTGTGCATAAAATGTATCGGTTCTGTGACCACTTTAACCGATGGCTCAAGTTTTC
Source organism: Heliopora coerulea (assembly GCA_030142905.1). Classification (NCBI taxonomy): domain Eukaryota; kingdom Metazoa; phylum Cnidaria; class Anthozoa; order Scleralcyonacea; family Helioporidae; genus Heliopora; species Heliopora coerulea. The sequence goes on along the minus strand of JASJOG010000030.1, from coordinate 1,610,817 downwards.
CTGCGGTGTCTGCTGAACAATATATAATCAGGCGCAAGAAGGCGCTAGGATACAACAATGAAATCAATTTCCATATCTGGAATGCTAACCAGCCAATGAAAAGTGAAGTTAAGATGGCCGCCCATGGAGGCCAATTTTGTACGTCAGTTTCAGTCCCCTACGCAGGCTTGTACGTCAGTTTCAGTCTCCTACGCGACTTTTTACTCTTCTGAAGAGTTTTCTTTCAAAATACATACAAAATATTTCTTTAAAAGGCAGAAACGAGTTTAAGAATTTCAAATATATTTCTACAAAGTCAAACCGAGTTACAGGTTATATATTCTCACGAAAATAAATTACCAAACTAACGAGAACCCTAATAAAACGGCCTCGAAAAATTACTTTAGGAAACTACTAAGTGCTCGTCCTCTTTCTACCGTTAGTTTACCACCTTCAGACAATTTAGTAGACTTGTTAGACCACACGGCAACAATGAATCTTTTTAAATACTCGATAATGTAAAACAAGTCCAGTGATGTTTCGTCTGAGCACTTTTTCCATGGTTGACAATGTTTTCGAAGCCGAACCAAACGCAAATTGAAGATTAAAGACGTGCAAAGGACCGGAATTGACGTACAAGACCGCGAAGAGGACTGAAACTGACGTCCAAAATTCTCTCCATGGGCGGCCATCTCGGCTTTACTTTTTGCCCGTACAAATGACTGGGAGTTAGCATTCCAGATATGGAAATTGAGTTCACTGGGATACAATGAATTGAGCGATCATATGGAAACAAACTCAAGCGATCGTTAGCAATCGCCAGCGATTATATGGAAACTAGCCTTAATGAAAGAACAAAGCAAAAAAAAATTGCTTTGTTCTTTCATTAGTTCTTTTGTTGCAAATTGTAGTTGTACGACAACGGTGTACGTGAAAGAGTTAACGTGGTGTAGACGTTTTATACAAGGGGTGAGGTGAAAGTGAAACCTTGTTGCATAAAGGATTTAATAAACGAAACTAATCGGTTACCTGACATTTCTCAGCCAATACCACGAAAAGTATAACACCCATCACAACAAAACCAGAAATATAAACAACGATTGTGCCGAGATCTCTTCAAAAGTAAAAGAATTTTCCTACGTCAGTACCTTATTTTCCTTCGTACGTTATGCCAGGAAGATTAGGCATGGGGGGGGGGGGGAGTTGTATGGTTCAAAGTGTTTTAAACTTAAACTAAAACTTGTAGCCTTTGCTGGGGCTGCTCAATCCTTTTTTCGAAAGTTCGACAAGCAAGTATACAACAATGAAAGGATATTACCTATTGTGACCTCTTCATTAGCAGTGACTGTTATTTGTTCTCGTGCGTACAAGAAATGTATAACCAATGCTTTGTTAACGAACATTTTGGTAGAAAGCAGTCAACGTAAAAGCAACAAAAAGAACGGTTTGGCTGGTTTTCCTTCGCACTATACTTGACATTATTAATCAAACTGACCCAGACCAAACGTTTCTTGGATAACATTTATGCAGATAAATCGTGGACATCAATGGATAGGGCTGTGAGTGACTTGCGAGTCATCATTATATGGTTGGTCTATTATGATGGTATCTGCACTGTTTATAAACATGTAGTGTCGCTCGTTCTCTACATGGAAATTTTATTAAAATCACATCGTAATGCCTAACTGGATATGGTCTGTCCCGGTTTAGTGTAACTTGCTCCTGGAGGCACGCTGTCATCGGAACGGAAAGCAGATTGAACGGCTTGCATGCGTGGCGGATTTTCTTTCGCATCAATCAACGTGTTTTGACCACTTCAATTCTATATTTTCATTTCAACTCGCCTTATACCAAATAATTGTAATACCGAAACAAATTTGAATCTATAAATTCTAATTTTTATCCCATATTTTAGGTAAGATTGAACATTTAGAATTTTCGCTTGGATTGAAGAGGTACGAAAATTCTTTCAGGCAACTTCTACGAGGATTCCCTCTTAACGGTCGCTATGGTATTTACATATTTTTCTAAGTCCAAGGATCAACGGCGAGAGCGTGTCGACAATTTCTCGACACGTCCCAAAAACATATGGTCATAAAAAATTCCTGAATCCTAATTCAGGTAAGTGATGTTTTCGGTGATATTTTCTTAATGGAGAAGACGGGTTCAGAAGAACATCCTTCTTGGTGACCTCATTTAGCTTTGAGGTAATCGTCTTGCATTGATCCCCAGTGTGCAAAGGTCGATTAACTTCTGCGCCCACTGTAACCAATAAAAACGTTCTAGCATCCGTGTCTACGTTGGTTAACCGAGTCTCCTCGATTTATTTCTGACGTTCAACTCGGTAAGTCGGAACCTTACTTCCAGGGGCGGATCCAAAACTTTCTAAAAGGCAACGGGGGACGCTAATAAAGTTTTGCCTTTGTCTTGGTACCCAGCTGACGGTACCGAACGCTATGTTGTTTGAGGGGGTCTACGGTTGCGTAATCTTCTGATTACATTTTGCGTGGTTAAACTATATATTGTTCAATTATTAAAAGCAATGTGACAACAACAAAAAAACAATCAGGTTTAAAAAAGGGGTGCCGCGCCGAAGGTGCCATTATAACTTATGCAGATCCGCCTCTGTCTTCAGCAGACTGGCAAGACCTCAAGTGCCTAAGTAAATCAGCTTGCAGGCCATATCATTGTTTCGTGCTCCCAAAGGAGGTCTTAGGGGTAAACCCTGCATGTTCAAACCTTTCCCGACAAGACCCGTCCCCTTGAAAACTACGATTGTCTGGTATGAACCAGAGTAAAACGAAAGAAGACTTATGTTGCCGGGAATGAGTTAATTGAGATATGTCTTAAATAAACTGAAGTGCGCTTTCGCTTCCCCATCACCAACACTAGCGATTATTCCTTTTCATCAAATCATTTTCCTTTAATAAAAAGAAATTTGAAAAAACATTTCTGCAGTATACTTACCTTCGTAAAACTAGTAACTGAACGACCAGCAAACAAAACAAAATGAATACTGCACAAACAATGCTGGATTTGAACATTTTATCTTTCTCGTTTGAGTACTGGAAAAAAAAGTAATGAAAATAGCAAATATCACTAGTGATTCAGTAACCAACTGGGCAACTGGAGTACGAATGAGTGTGTAAACTGTATGTCCACTTGGTTGCACACATTTTACACTGGCATCTGACCACCAAAAAGTTTTCCATTCCCAGGTTACACTTCAGCATAAAACCCCCAAATGTTGGACACAAGGCAACACTAGGGTTTTACAAACAGCACGCAATCGAGACTGAGGTCCATATTAACTTCTTAACTATGGTTAATAAGGCAGCACGGTTAAATCTTTTTGCATGAACGGTTTTCTCGAAATTTTATAACTTGATAATAATGGGATGTTTTTAAATCTAAGCACTTTTTTCCCCACAGAGAACCTTAATACAGTCGACTTAATCATGCAGTTAAATTCTACAACGACTTAACCGTGCCAAAATGATTATTACCATTATTACTAATCATTTAACCGGATATTATCCAGTTCCCTTTGTTACGTCAGCTGAATACAACTACCAGAATACTTTGCAGTTTTTTCATTTTCATGCACACATTGAATTTCCAAATTAAAGCGAATAGAAAGACAATTGCTCCGGTTAACAATGCAAACAAGATTTCGAAAGGCATTCTGGTAGTTGTATTCAGCAGATGTATTCACGTAGATGTATTCATCGAACCGGCCATTTCAGATGAGCTTAACTCTTTCCTGTACACAGCCTAACACAGGTCTCGCTGTGGTGAGCAAAATTATGACGCGTAAGCCAGAGTAAAGTAATTTGGCATTAGCCAGAGTAAACAGAAGGCCTGTAAGGACAGAAAGAATCCAATTCAGATGTGCCCACCTCTTTTCCGTTCACAGGTCTCCCTTTTGCGAGTAAAATCGTCTGGCGTTCGCCAGTGTAAAATAATAGATTTATCAAGACTGAAAGAAGTTAGGTAATAATTCAGAGTTTTATAGAACCGGGCTCTGGTAGTGAGACAATTGTTGGGTAGATGTCTACAGTTGCTTCAGACAGATGAGGAAATGTCACATTCTTTGCTACTGGACCACCTCGTGATTTTCAAGTATTTTTCATGGTGTCATTCTTCAATAATGGTGCGAAGGAAGTTTGGACGAATGCCATCATGATAATTATTTCCAAGTGTTAACTATTTCACGTGTTAATTATTCAAGTCATAATCAGTTTACCTGTTCTTCGTGTTCCTTCATTTTAAATGTCAGCAAACCAGTTTGGATATTTTCCCTTCTCAACCTACAAATTAAACCAAATAAAAACATCCTTAAGCTAAAATATATATATATATATATATATATATTACACCTTTTGCTGTTCATTACCAGAAAATATAATATAATTAACGCCAACCTCAAACTCATTAACGCAAAAATACATTCATTTTATTCAATTGACATTTACTAGCGTAGGTACGCAACCATTTACATCGAAGGGCATTCCATAGCACCAACAGACGACCATTAACACCATTTTACTATACATTAGGGATACTAAAATTTGAATTACACAAGAGAAATATCTTGCCTAACTGAAATTTTATTATCCCTAATGTATAGTAGTATGTTGTTAATGGTAGTCTGTTGGCGCTATAGAATGCCCTTCGATGTAAATGGTTGCGTATCTACGCTAGTGAAGGTCAATTGAATAAAATGAAATTTTTGCGTTAATGAGTTTGAGGTTGGCGTTAATGATAGTATATTTTCTGGCAATGAACAACAAAAGGTATATAAGGCATAGCTACCTAACAAACGCAGCATACTATAGTATTGTTTTTCAAAGGGTAGAATAACAACAGCTACCTTTCGACACTGCGGGCATCAATGGATGTGCTGAGGAAGACATTAACTTCATCTTCAGGACTATTTTGATTGATACCTAGCCTATGACACGGTAAATGTAGCAAAAAACGTGAGTCAATATAAAACAACTTCAACAAAACAGCAACAAAAATTATATTAGCTAAAGCTTGAGAACTTGTGATAAGGATATTTGCTGCCCTTATAATAATTTTTGCACTGCAAGGGCACTCTAAGCTGAATAATCGAACATGGGTTTCAGTGAAAGATATGCATGGTATAGATAAAACCAATAGTAAGGGCTTGTTCCTTGCGACAGTTCCACTCACGTACTTGCCTTCTCTGGCCAGACAAATAGTTAAATCCGTTTGGCCTAAGCTAACCATTTAATCTAGAAGGTAACCATTCAACGCCTAACCAATCTCTTGGTGCTTCCTCGGCTAGTCATACGGTATATTAAGGGTTGGCCACGCGGATGTTTTATTTGTTTGTTTTTTCATCCTCAAGTGACCCAAACTGTAATCTCGGCAAGTTTCCAAGTGACAATATCTAACATATACAATCATCAACAAATTTGTTGAAACAAAACAGATGTATACATATCACTACACCCCGTTTCCCTACTCAATGTTGCATTGCAAGAAAAGGATGTTTGCAGCCTCTCTTGCGAATCGCTTACCATGATCATCCATGTGGAAGAACATTGAGACGGGGGAGCGGAGGTTAAATTGACCATGCTCTTTTTTCATGTAATTACGCTGAAATTTTTTTAACTGTTTCAACGAAATTTGTCAATGATTGTAGCTTTACCGAAAGAATATTGGGCGTGTAGGTCGGGCCAGGAGACTTTGTGACTTCAACTATGAAACATTCTGGAATTGACCTCTCGCACACAAATTCACTTCCACTAACACAACAAAAAACAAAAAAATAGTATGTCTTGCCATGAGCTGAAAACGTGAACCTGCTGCAGATAACAATGGGTGAAAGCTACAATCTAAAATTACTCAAATTTTAGCATGCCAAGACACGTTGAAATGAACGTTTATACCCTATTAAGACCGTGATCAAATTGAAATCGCAAGCAATGTGATCACCTCTCTTCTCCATTGATAATTTTCAATTGCTACCTTTCCTCAGCCTTCTGATCTTGACTCGGTTGTATTTCTTCTTTTCCATCAAAGAGCTATATGACAAAAAATAAAATCTCGTTCAGTGATAATGAGCTAGTGTTTACAACTGAATCACAAAAATCAACCTAAGTCAATCTAGTCCCCACCTTGAACATTCCTTGGCTTGGAGTATTCTTACGTTGTCTTCTTCTTGCAGCATTCTAACAGACAACAGTACATCCATTTAACAAACTATGATGAAAACAGTATACCCAGTAACGTACTTACTCACGTATCATTATGTACGGGCGCACCTACGAACATACACGTTCGTGGGTGCGCCTCTACAAAAAGGTTTATATGGCAGTGGTTAGAATATGCAAAGACACTGACCACATAACCTTTCTAACCTGGTTAGGTAGCAAAATCCTTTAGAAGGTGGTGCAGGAAAGACACTAATAAGGCTAATTCAGGCGAACATAAAAGAATATTTAAATTGGTCATTATAATGAGAAGAACCCTATTTCTACAGCCAATCAAATAAGGACCCCGCCCGCTCACGATACATATAAAAAACAGTTGAATTTAACTAAGTCCAAAACGACTTGAAGTTTTTCTGCCGTATCAAATTTCAAGAGGTTTAACATACCCTTTCCTTCGAATGCTTTTCACTAATCAGGTACGTTTTCAGTTTATGGTCTTTTAAGTAAACATCTCTTTCTTCTCCGTGCCCATCTTCAACTTCATAATCACCATTAATAACATCAAGCACAGCTTGCGTGATATGAACGCGACTGTATAAGAAGAGAAAAGGGGATAGACTTAACGTTAAGAAGATCGAACTGATTGTCAAGTTTACATTATTACGCAACTTCTTATTCAAGTTTACATTACTACATAACAGGTTAGGACATGGAATTGTACGTATATTATTGTGGGATGTTAACGTGAATGTTAGAACGATGTTATTATAAAATTACTATATGATTACTGAAGTATGCCGATGTAATATGTTAATTGATACATACAGTAAAAATCTCTAGCTACATTACATGCAAATATTGGAATCAAAACAAATGAAGTACCACTCACAGAGCTAACGTAAGCACAAACTGGAAAACACTGACGCTGACACGAACACAGACATTAATATGACTATGACTACACAGATTCAGCATCATATTTTTAATAAATAGACCATTTCTGAATGGTCATATATTTTTGATCTACTCTAAAACAAAGCTTTGAGCAAAACTTTTAACCCTTTCTTTACCACTATTAAATATGCATGTCAACTAAATGCTTTATAGAAGGATGGACTTTTAAGTCCCGTGGGTAAACAAAAGGTTAATATGAAAGTGAGTTTCATTTACCTGTAAATGAACGTCAATTATAATATTAAATCTTTCTCACCGAGCTTCGTTTAAGAGTGGACAGAAAAGCTAATTTAGTTATGGCCTTTAAATCCCAGGGAATTCGTCAACAAAGACTGAATGTTTGAATCATCTGGTTTTTTTTACTCACCCAGGTTTTCCTCCACATTCCATGTGGTTAGCAACAGTAACGTCGTTGGACCATACATCATACTGCCATTTCACTGCTCCAAGAACGCCAGAATGAACTTTCCCGGTGTGAATTCCAACACGCATGTTCAAACTCACTTGCTTAGCTTCACGAACAACACTACAAAAATTAAATTAAAGTTTCAACAGACGGCGACCATCTTGTCCTCAGAATGTGCACCTGAAAATACTTGAACATTGCAGCCCTAAATCTCGATAGCTTTTCCTTGTCAAACGTTTATTGTTTTATTAACTTTGACGTTGATGGCATACATCTCCCAATAGCCCTGGAAGATTTGTGACTCATAACTAAATGACACCTACCACGCCTACATCTGCTGATGGTCAGTACCTTTGCATGGTGATACAACAATAAGAGACTCAAGAATATTAGCGCTACTCCAAGTGAACGAACTCAAACCGGGCAATTAGAGAGAAACACCCTACTTGACCGTTACTGGGATTCACTAAGAGTACCACTAATATCCTTGTCTTTCACCCAAGTACATAGTTGCACACAATAAGAGACTCCTTTTCACATAAAACCTGGTCAAGTTGTCATTCCTATTTCAGAACACGTTTCTTTCTCTGACGAAGGGCCTTTGCCGAAACGTTGGAATTGCATGAGATCAGTCACGGTAACTACCAACTTTCGAACTTTTTATCAATTTTTTTAGTGTTGCTACTTTGACTGATTTGTTTTTGCCGACACCTACCACATATACATCTATTGGGTACCTTTGGATGATAATACCAAACAATAAGAATAAATTTTTTTACAGTTTGTTCTATTAAGTAAATGCAATTTGTGGTTAAGTAATATGGTACGTGCTATTGGAGGTGAAAGTGTATGCAGTTTAGTTTGTGCAAAGCAATTTATTAAATGCTTGTTGACATTGTACAACACAATACCAAATGCCAGCTTTTTTTAAAGTTACACATATATTTTTCTGGTTGAAACAGAAAGAACTCTCTCCTGGACAACTCTTCAAGGGAGTTAATGAGATAGTCTGGAATGGCGTGAAGGTATACACGTGAGAAGAAAAGGACTCATGTTCATTGTGCTATAATCGGGAATACATTTTATGGCTGGTTAATTTATTTTATACTATGATCTCGGAACTTCTCCTGAATGTTTTATTATCATTGTGTGTAGTCACGGGACGGTGTGGTTTCTTTCCAATTTCTCAGTTTCAGATATAACTTTTATTATCTCCAATCTAAATTTTATTAGGGGAATATGCCTATCAAAAGAACCGCTAGGCTTATTCAAGGCTTTCAGTAGAAGCCGGTTACCGGCGGTTTACCGCCGGCTATAATTTAGTTATTTAGTGAAGTACCTAAATAATTTTCTTCTTGATTTTTTTCTTCCAACGATGTGATCAGTTTTTGACGTTAAAGACATCGCGAAAGAGATGATTTTGGCATGTTCCCAGGGAAGAACTCGGCGTCATATTGGCGAATTGCAGAATGTCCAGCGGTTTAGTTCTACAAACTAACCTCGATCCCAAGTAGTAAAAATCAAAACAGCATAAAAACGTAAGCGTGACCGCGAACTAAATATGAATATTGATACCTTTTTCAAGAGGCAATCAAGAGGTGATCTTGAATAGAGAATCAGTGAAGAGTTTTGTGTTGATTTTGTAATGAGTGTATGTTTCTTTTCCTAAGTGGGCAAATATGTTGATCAACATTGTAATTTTTGGCCTGAAAGTTCAAGTTTAAGTAAAAGTGAAATCAATTAGCTTTCAGTTTTTATCGTTGTACTGTTTCCCAAAAAGCTCTCCCGAATTGCTGGAAATGCCATTTAAGAGAGCCCATATTTCAAAATTCACTGGGGGGAGCATGCCCCTAGACCCCGCTAGCATGGTGGTGCCTTCGGCACCACAATTCCTCACAGCCGCCTATTTCTTTCATACAACCTCCTACTATAAATCTTAATGAAAACCCTGCTTATTTTCGTATCCCAAGAAATGCTTAGAAATGCTCACATTACCGACGAGACACGCAAATGAAATATTTTCTAAATGGCACTCTCCGTAGCCCAGTGGGTCGAACATTTCACTGGTAAACCTCAGACGGCGGCGGTTTCCAACCACAGCCTCCATAAATACTTAGACTGGGTTCTTCCAGTAAGGAGAGGTTCCCAGCCATCCCAGTCAGATTCGTGACTTTTTAATGTGGTTTCGAAAAAATTCGAAATAGCCTTTACACTTTTTATAATTCAATGATACCACTTACGAGATGGCATCAATCATATCCAATCCCATTTCAATACAACAATGAGCATGATCAGGCCTTGGATCAGGCAATCCAGACACACAGTAGTAGCAATCACCAAGAATTTTAATCCTCATGCAGTGATTTTCCTACACAAGGTAATTATATTGACAAGGATTAGGAGACGTGCACTTGACAACAAGACGAATTAGTCCAATACAACTACCCAAATAAAGAATGGGTCAATTCTTTTGGTAAAGAATATATATATATATATATATATATATATATATATATGTGTGTGTGTGTGTGTGTGTGTGTGTGTGTATATGTATGTATGTATATATATATATATATATATATATATATATATATCTGTGTGTGTGTGTGTGTATATGTATATATCTATGTATATATCTATGTATATATATGTATATATATGTATGTATACGTATATATGTTCAATCTATATATATATATATATGTTCAGTATGTTCATATACATACATATATGCATATATACACATACATATACATATACATGTACATATTCAATCATATTCATATACATATATAGACTGCACAATAAGAACGAAGTTTTAAAAATCTTTAATGATAACCTTTCGGGGCACAGCCCCTTCTTCACACCAAGAGCGGTAGGATGGCCGTACATGAGTATTTATAAACAAGTCATTAATAAATTAATATGAAAGTTAAAAGAAATCACATGTATCAAAACCCATAGGAATAAGAATGTTCAGTTTATAGGCCCAAAAGCCCTCGCGTTCAGTTGGGTTATTTACATCAACTTTATCAGTAATAGTGGCAGATAAGTCAGAAAGTCCCCAGTGACCATCCGCAAAAAAATGCGCACACAATCGTTCACCAGGATTACCACTCTGTCCTTTGTCAAACCTCCCTAAACTACTCTTATGATTATTAAAACGTATGCGAAATGTGGTGGTGGTAATACTCACATATTGTTTATCACATCTTTCACACAATAGAAAGTACACCACCTCAACAGAATCACAATTAAAACGATGATTAATATGAAATGTATGCTTGGACAAAGAATCACTAAAAGTACGTCCCTGTGAGATAAATTTACAGATTTGACATCTGCTTTTACCACAGGGGAACACACCAACCTGTTCTAATGAATTAACATTGTTAGTTAATTTGGCACCAACTAAAGAATCTTTGAGGTTGCGGGCTCAACGATAAAATATAAATGGCTTATCACAAAAAATCTCCTTGGTAGTCGAACAATTTGAGAGGATGGGCTGAAGCTCAGTCAAAATAGATGAAATCCCGGAAAAAGCTGGATGAAAATCCAAAACCAAAGGCAAACAACCTTCCTTAGATCGACGGATAGGTTCGGAATAAAGAGCCAGATGTCGGGTTCTACGTTTGGCACGGTTCACTTGTCGATCAAGCATTTTCTCGTCATATCCTCTCTCCAAAAACCAAGACTTCATTTCACCAACCCTCCTCTCAAAATCGTTTTTACTACTACGTTTTAAACGAAGTACTTGGCTATAGGGGATGGCCCGTTTCATGTGGTTGGGATGGCAAGATTTACTATATAAATACTGATGAGAATCTGTAGGTTTACAATATAAGTCGGGGGAAGTATTTCCATCCTCAATGCTCACTATAACATCCAAATATGGAAGAGACGTATAAGAAATCTCAACAGTAAATGTACGGCCATCCTATCGGTCTTGGTCCGAAGAAGTGGCTGTGCCCCGAAACGTTACCAGTAAAGATTTTTAAAACTTTGTTCTTATTGTGAAGTCTATTGAGTCTTTGTTTGGAATGATTTGAAGAAAACTGGCACTTGTTCATTTATATTGTATATATATATAGATATAGATATAGATATAGATATAGAACTTATTCGTCAGCATGGCACAGAAATTGCAATTTAATCTGTATTTTGCTGTACAAGAGCCATTTTGGCATTGGAAATACTCGCCTTCCTGGGTAGTGTTCCTAACGCCGTTTGTCGCTGCCCAAACTCCCATCAACTAGGGCTCATTTACATGCATGATATGATTCTTGTGAACTATTCCTCGTTTATGATGTATCCAATTAACACGCTACAGTCTTTTATTAGTATTGTTACATTAGTGAGCGAATCGAACGCATGAATTGTGTCCTTGAGGAAACAATCAACTAATCATGTAAACGGGATGTAGACCGGCCCTTGTATATTTTCTAATTCCTAAATGCTCAATTCCCGTAGTTTACCAGATATTTACTAAATTGCAGTATCATATAGATCGTATGTACGCAAGTTAGCTGGTTGGTTTCTATAATGTAACTATATAGTAAATTTGGAATAATATACACACCAAAGCAAGTTGATCAAATCTGGCGTAGAGTTCATTTAGCGTTTGGATTAACTCCTGGGCAGTGCACTGTGACGACAGCTGAGTGAAGCCTTCAATGTCACCGAAGAGAATACTGAAAGATAAATCATTAATGTATTTGTTATAATTGTGATAATTATTATGTTACAAATTGTCTATTTATTATAATTGTTCACGTTATCATGATCGCTTTTTGCATTGACACTTCTATTTACTGCATTATAACACACATTAAAAAGCGATAACGTCCTCACAGAAGACCAAACAGGTTGAGAAAATCGTTTTAGTCTCTTCATGCTTTGAGACAGTTATTTCAATACGATTGTATTTGAACTGCTAATATGAATTCTAGACGTTTAAGAAGTTTAAATTTTCAGTCTGAGAATGTCGGGAAACCCCCCGTACATATAATGTTCTGTTCCACGTAATTGTACTCAAGTCCCCTTACTGAAATCCTTGGTGTAACCCACTGATGTTCAACAAGACAGGTAAAACAGTCACCCTATTTGTTGGCTTGAATGTGCATGTACGTCGGTGAGATAATGGTTTTACTTGTAGCCTTTTTGTACTGGCTCAAGATTGTATTTCAGATTACCTACTGTATACGGAGCGAGGTCTGTGCGTAAGAAACCGAGGACAAATACTTTCCCGTACAAACCGAACAAACGAGGTTAGTAATAAATTTATTATATGGATTTTGGCTCCTTTCTTCAGCGCTTTGAACGAAGCTTTGTGTTCGTGAGTTAGCGGATTAGGTTGACTTGCTCGTTTTTACCTATTACTTCGTGGTTTTTTGCATCTATTTATCTAGTTTTTTGCTTCAAATTATCTTTGAGAAGATATAACTTCTTTTTTCGTAGTTATTTGTTATAAATCTTTTGTAAACTCTATCTGAATCTGGTTTGTTTGTCTTTAAATTAACTCGGGAATTTTCCCGCCAAAACTAGCCGGTCTGCACGGCTACGGAGCTAATCAGCGTGTGTCATTTTGCGTACAGACCGGGTAGCAAGCTCAGCCATATAATAATTGGATTTATTTGCTCAATACCTGACATTGTTATGCTTTTGAATGTAAATCTTGTGAAATTGGCTGTCCACGTGGTTGCCTGACTCAATGTCTGCTTTCATCTCCGTGGCAACATGGCGAGGTAATACTGACAGTAACAAACGTTCCTATGCCAAAAGAAAGCAAGGGTAAGCCGCTTAGAGAACATCTACAGAAACAATCACTAAAAGCGCCCTTTGGCTATCACTGGTAAAAAGAAGTGGACAGCTCAACTACCAGCTGGTCACTAAAAGGTACGCCACGCAATCGCATAAGTTCCTTGCTGCCGTGTAATTGGGCAAAATTAGACACACAACTGACAGAGGTGCAAAAACATGGAAATAGTGGTATGCTCAGGTAATGTCCATGCAAAAATGTATACTTAGACGAAAAGGCAGATCTAGTGATTTCAACCTTTGATTTGCTAAGCAACTCTCCAACAACTCAAAATTTACTTCAGTTGACGTGTTTGCAATTCCCATGGCAGTCCAATCGAAATGAACTGTGTCAGAAACCTGTCAGGTTGCATCTCCAAAGATACCTGCAGTTGCGAGACACATACATATACATCTTTCTTTTCTTTTTTCCCCATCTTTTTTTTTTATTTATATGCCTTAGATTACATATATAACTCAGTTTTCCAAGCACCCATGGTTTCCCTATAAAACTTGTGAAATGTATAGTGCTAAGAATAGAATTTTGTTATTGCCTGATATATTGCAGGAATGCCAACATTCAAGATTATTGTACCACGATACACATTTATAACCTTTCACAACATGTCATATGCTAATACTTTGCTCAGTATTTTTTTATAGTTTTGCCCCGCAAAAGGGCATAGAATGGTAGAAAAAGTTCACAGACAGTGTCTTAGGAACCTAAGAAACCTTCAAAATTACTAGGAAAACCAGCAATACTGGTAGCCATAAGAAGAAATTAATGAGAAAAATAAAAATATAAACAATACAGCGCAACTTCAAACCAGACGTTTGATTTGATGACAGTGAACACTGAGAATGTAATGACAGTCCGAAGTCAACCAACCAAGGGTCCCCACAGAGTCCAAAGTCATCGAGCTGCATAAAGATGTGTTCACAGGAGAAGGCCGATTTGAAGAGAAGCTGCACCTAGAAGTTGATAAAAAAAATTCCACCCTCCAAAATACCTGTTCGTAAGGTACCAATCGCCCTCAAGAAACCAATTAAATAAGAGTTAGATCGGCTGGTGAAATTGGATGTCCTATCCAAAGTGGAAGTTCCAACGGATTGGATCTCGTCCATGGTCACTGTGCAGAAGAATGATGGGAGCATTAGACTATGTATAGATCCAAAACCATTGAATAAAGCGTTAAAACGAAATCATTATCCACACCCTGATATCGAAGATCTTCTGCCCGACTTAGCGAAGGCCAAAGTATCCACCATGGTGGATGCGAAGAATGGGTTCTGGCATGTGCAGTTGGATCATGAAAGTAGCTATTTAACAACGTTCGCGACTCCTTGGGGCCGTTACAGATGGAAACGAATGCCATTTGGTGTATCACCAGCTACAGAAGAATTTCAACGATATCTGGATTCAGCGTTGGAAGGATTGGAAGGAGTTAACGCTATCTGTGATGACATGCTAGTTTGTGGAGTTGGCGATTCCTACGAGGAAGCAGTGGTAGATCACGACGAGAAGCTTGTAAGTCTGTTCTAGAGGTGTAGATGTAAAGGAATAAAGCTGAATGCAAAGAAGCTAAAATTTCGGCGCGACCAAGTTAGTTTTATGGGGCATTTGATCACGTCGAAGGGCCTGAGGCCTGATCCTGCAAAGGTCGAAGCGATTCAGAAGATGCCGATGCCGTCGAATAAGCAAACAGTACGACGACTCCTTGGAACAGTCAACTATTTGCAAAGGTTCTCGCCAAATTTGTCTTCAGTTACAGCACCGTTAAGAGAAGTACTTAAAGAAGAAAGCGTGTTCCATTGGAGAGATGTCGAAGGAAAATGCTTCAACGAAGTTAAAGAGATCTTGACATCGCCTCCAGTTTTGAAATACTTCGATCCTGATCATGTTTTGGAATTGCAGTGTGATGCTTCTGATAAAGGCTTAGATGCCTGCTTAATGCAAGATGGGCAACCAATTGCCTATGCGTCACGCTCTCTTACCGGTACCGAGCAACAATATGCTCAAATTGAAAAAGAGATGCTGGCGATCGTATTTGGTACTGAGAGATTTCAACAGTACATTTATGGACGGCGAGTGAAAATTGAAACCGATCACAAGCCAATTGAGAGCATTATGAAGAAGAATCTTCCATGCGCCCCCGAACGATTGCAACGAATGATGCTTCGACTGCAAAAATATCAGCTGGAAGTGAGTTACAAGAGAGGATCACAGATGTTCCTAGCAGACACTTTGAGTCGTGCGTATTTGAAAGGAAGCTGTAGATCGTAGGAATTTGAGGAAGAAGTGTTGTCAACCGAAAGTAGCATCAGAGAAGATCTTGAAAGCATAGATATGGTCGGTAACTTAGCAATATCCGAAGACTCGTTGACAATGATCAAACAAGCCACCGAGGTAGACAATGATCTAGAAAAGCTAAAAACGGTTATCAGACAAGGATGGCCCGAGGCCTTTCAGGAATTTGCAAGAAGATTTGAGTTCAAGCATATTACCAGTTCTCCTGGGTATCCGAAGTCAAATGGCAAGTCTGAGAATGCAGTGCGTACAGCGAAACGGTTAGTAAAGAAAGCGAAGGAGAGTGGCAGAGATCCTTACTTGATTGGCGTAAGAATTTTTAAATGTATGATATGGCATTATGGCCTTGGTTCATAAAGGTTGACCACTCCCACTCCTTTGTCTAAAATGATGCCCCAATAATGAGACTTCACAACTATAAAAACAGTGGCCAACAGAGATACTAATACAGAATATACATCAAGTGCTTTGAAGGTGTACAGCTAACTACAAAGATCTACAATGGTCAATAAAGTGCCTGAGAAGTAAAATTTTCTGAATTTCTTACTAAACAAGAAATTAAATAGACCTCTTAAAAAGTGATACTGCAAACAAATTTTCCTATTTTGAAAGAAAATGTTAATCAATTTGCACACTGTGCAACTTCTTATGTTTGATACAGTACAATAATACCTGATTTTGGTTTGCCTTTTGACTTTCCAACCTATTCTCTATACATTTTCTGGTCTCCAAGAAGGCTTTTCTGCGTGATAGCTCAGTTGAATAGTGAGTGAACATACCAGCAACATTTGCACATGTATATATAAAAAAGTCTGCCAGAAGCTGAAAAACACAAATTTTAACAGTTCAGTTACTAATAAATAAATATGCATGAAACTTACTGAAAGAGAAATACATGTAAGTGTATGAGAAATGCTGACAGGGAAAGAACTTGCAAAATAGTTAATGAAGTAAAGAATATTAATGTATGGACCTCTAAACCAGTCTTATGTAATTTTACTCTGGTTAATGCCATGTTATACAACTTGTCAACCCAGATGTCTTCACCCAGGTCCATGTTTTATGATTAAACTTCACCCACTAACTCCCAAACCAGTCTGTTTTAATGTAACACCAAAAAATTTTTTTCATCAGTTGGAGACATCTGGGCTAATATGAGGGTACATAAAGGGTTAAAATCTTTTATTTCACTAAGGGAAATATATATATATAGCAGTTCCAGATTGAGAGATTATTTAGCCAGTGAGTGGTGCTGCATACAAATATTTACAAATACTTTGACCAGAAAAGCCTTGTTCTTCTAAATGACACAGATGACATCATTTTCATTTTATATAATTACTCTAATTGCAAAATTCACAACTAGACCTGCATTTAAATACAGCATGCTGACAACAATTAATTAAAGAGCTTTGGTGATTTAATATTTTTATATGAAATGCTAAAAATTCTCAGCACCATAGCCAAAAAGAAGCACAGTATGTCAGCCTTTGTGAATGGTCTACTAGAAACAGTGCCAGTGTCTCATTCCAAACTTAGAACAAGTCATCCCCTTGGAATCAACAAATATTTTTCCATCATAAGTTACAACTGGTTACAAAAACTATAGCTTGTCCTCTTATATCACTAGGGTTTTACTCTAGTTCACTTCCAACATGTCATCAATCCCTAGGGCCCCCATGTCTGTTTATGAATTGATGTTTTAAATTAAATCTCATTACAGTATCTTGTTATTGATTTTAAAATTTATAATTTGCTTTTTGTGTGACATGGCTGGTTTATTTATATATGCTTCACCCATTTCGAATTTCAGTTCAAGTTTTACTTCAGTGATTAAGTCAACCAAAATTGAAACAGAATTATGCTAAAATGATTAGATGATATAAAACTTTATTCTTGCCATTTTATCCTGGCCATTTTGCTCAGTTTTCAGTTTAGATCTCAAAGATTGAATAAAATGCAATGAGCAAAATGGTTTCTCCTACTGTGAACAATTATCTTCATCATTAGTTACAAATTACAGTATAAAAATGACTTCAGTACAATATGTACCATTTGCAACTAGAAGTAAAGCCATTTCTTTGCATAAAGTCGAAAAATATAGGAAAATTTCTTGTAACAAAGTTAATGTGACTGATCAAAACAAACAATTCAAATGAGGCTACCAGTAATTAACTTTCCCAGACTACTTCTCAGACACAGTGGCTCAAAGATTTAATCACTTAAACTCATTTAGATTTCTCTTCACAATTTTGGCAATAAACCAAATTTTTATAAATTAAGTTAGGTTTTTTTTTTCAACAAATTGCAAATCGTGTACAGTAGATAATGGCCATCACACTTGATATTCTGACCTGTCAATTTTGAAATGCTTCACTTTTTGCTGCTTTAGCATTTACACCACTTGTGCACTGACAGTTTTTCATAAACTATTTTAGATATGTACAAGATGAAAGAAATAATGTAGGTCCAGAATAATATGTTTGGTTTGACAGCTTTGCTCAAGGGCAGGGTTCTACCCTGGACCATCTGAGTGCTGGACACCTGTAGGCCTGGGGTCATACCCCCCTGAAGTCATCAGACAATCTGTTCTGGTTTTGAATAGATATCATATTTCACAGAATCGCTGGTATGTAATTGTGTGTGCATTGCAGTCCTGAATTTCAAAGGACTCAAATCCAAAATATTCATAATTTTTAAAATTTTGTATGACCCAACTGATATACATTTATGTTATGAAAAATTATACCCTTGGGTGTCTTGCTTGCAGTATGGTCACAAGTTCTAAAGTAAAGTGAAGTGAAGCAAAGTAAAGTGAAGTGAAGCAAAGCAAGGTAAAGTAAAGTAAAAGTAAAGCATCTCTATTGATACTGGATATTAACCCTGTCAGCTACTTAAGCTGTACTCCCCAGAGGTCCAGTAAGGGTCATCCCTCATGAATCCAATCTTAGTACAGGAGGAAACCAGAGTATTCAAGAAAACCTGTGATGCTTGGTACAGTCAAACTGAACAACACTCTTCTCAAATTTGACCCAGGTAACTTTAACCAGATAACTGCTCAGAGCCAGAATCAAATCCTAGTAACATTGGTGAGAGACATGTACACTACCACTGTGCTACAAGCTCCCATTCTGTATTTACATAGCTAGTAATGCAATCAAAGTGAAGAGCATATTCAAGGAATACAATATTAAATGGACAATTCCTGAAAATGAAACTTTATAAATAATTTACAGTATTTTACAGTGTTCTAGGGGTGTTACAGTAGAAGCAAAGTAGAACTGACACTGGACATAGCATGCCTCTCACTGATGTGACTAGGGTTTGATTCCTAACATGTGCAGTTGTCTGACTAAAGTTACCTTGGTTTCAAGTCAGAAGAGTGTTGTCCAGTTTGCAGAGATTCAACTGTCCTCTACAGTTAGCTGGTACTCTGCACCAGTTTGAATTTTTTTTGGTACACATTCATGTATAATTGGTATGCCTCATGAGCCAAATTTACAAAGAAAACTTTCAAAAGATTCCACTACCCTTTCTTTTTTGGAATAATAGTAATGCTTAGTTAATGAACTTTTTCATTCAAATACTTAACCTCAAAAATACAGGTATCAATTGCTGTTTTACTTTATACAGGTATTATAATCTTGCTAACTTGTTTCCAATTAAATAATCAGCATACTATACAATTATTAACACTTGGTACCAGCATATATACTCAATACCTATTATTTTGTTCACCAATCTCACGGTGTCAATTTCAAGTCAAGAGACAACAGTTAACTTCACTGTCAAAGGTAGATCAATCATTGTTTTGACTGGCAGTATATGACTGTAGTCAATATTAGAGCACAGAGTAAAATCTTAGCACAAGAAAGCAGCAAGTTAAGATTTTTCCAGTACAAGAGGATTTTCTGCTGCTAAAAACTGGCATATACATCTTTAGTGGAATCTCGGGTTTGACTCCATCAAGCATTACAAGTTTTCTCCAGATACCCTAGTTTCCTTCTGTAGTAACACTGGACCCATGAGAAGTGGCTCTAGCTGAATATCTAAGGCAAACAGCTATGTTAGAACATTTACTTTACTTTATTTCACTTTACTTTAAATTACATTACATTATATTACATTACTGTATGCTATATTATTTTACTTTCACTTGTCATTCTATGTTATTTCTAGTGGCTAAGTTGTGTTTTGGCAAGCTCCAAGATATTTAAAACTGTGTGAACCTGATAATACTTATCAAAACTTTAAAAAAAATTGTTGACATTCCATAGCTCAAGTACATGACTATTGCACTCACAGAATTTTCTTCCTGGTACAGCCTTATCAATATAAACTCTAATAAGAATCATCTATCATATTAAACTTTTAACTGCAACTATACTGTTTGCTGCTAGGTTATCCCAAATACATGTCTAATGCCAGTTTAAGTTTAATGACCTATTAATAAGAAATGTATAATGATCTGAGGTCCTGGTCAATATTTGAAAAATATTTCTACTGTTTTCATCAATAATCTCATTGCTGTTAGTATTCAGTGATTAATATAAAAAAATCATCAATTGATTAATCAGTGGATCAAGTCCAATTTAACTTGTCTCAATATTTTTGTACACAATGTGCAAACTTTAGCAAGTTAGTTCAGTCACTGATCAATAAAATGATTGTTCTAATTGCTAATAACCAACTTTATTTCATATTGTTTTAAACTCATATGTTAAAAAGTTTTCCTCTGGCTCTCAATAAAAGTCTTTATATTTCATTGTACAAACTCTGATGCCAAGTTAGTAAAGATTTTTAAAAAATTTGAATAAGAAACTATGAAGTGGGGCTAGTTTCTTCAATATGTTGTAAACACACCAAACTATTTTACTCTTGCCACCCAAGTTAAATCATAGCATGCTGACCAATTGATGCAATAGATCATAATTGTTATCAATACAATACTGAAAATTGAAGAGCATTACAGAATAATGTGATATGGTGAGTTCACCTTCTACTGTATTTCAGTTTAGTACTGGATTGATCATACAAATCACTAGTATGCTTGATTATACATGTACCAACAGAATTCAACATGCCCTTGACAGAACTATGGTAGGATTATGGTCACATTGAACAAAATTTATTTGTACTACTACCCACAACTGAACGATTTGTCAAATATTCAACTTGCTGAATAAGCAAGCTAACAATCCAGACCTTACGAAAAAATGATGAGATATCATTTTTATTTGAACTTGACATGTTCGCTGGTCAAAATGTAATAACCTATGGTTTACATATAACTTAATCATATCTTGCAAAGTAAAAATAACCTTGGATGCATTTGTTAATCCTTTCACTTTTGTGGTCACTAAGGAATGAATTCTATTAGCATCATGACGATGGCCTAATTAGTGTTCCTTTTTTGAAAACAAAAATCTAATCAGTTATTTTTGGATTTACTTCAAAATGCTGCATTCCTTTTACAGCAAGTCATGTCCAATAGATGACAGAACTGCGATTGGTTCCGTTAAAAACGAGAAAGGTTACTTAAGAGTTCAATTACAATCTTCAACGTCGGCCTTGATTGCTGTCCTGACACTTAATTAGGCAACAGCCAGAACTAATAAAGGGTTGCATATTTAAAAAGAACCATCTGAATGAGTTTTCATCTCACATCTGATCACTGTATCAGTAACTCACGTAAAATCTCTTAATATGAAACGATATGTTGCTTAAACGTGACATAATAAAACTACTTTCGGTATAATGGAGATGCTGTGCTATAAAACTAAAAAATAAACATGATATTTATACATATGGCATCAAGTCGTACTGATGACAAACTTCAAGGATAAGATGTTGACTTTCGGATAATTGTGTTACCATATCCTGGCATACTTCATAGAACATTTCAAGTAATGTTCCGTGAAAAGTTTAAGAGGAAAAAAGAAACTTTCGTCGCAAAATATCTGAAGCAATGAATGCGTAAACTCTCGTTCTCGTTCAGACACAGAAATACAATTGAAGTAAAAATTTGAAAAATTAAGCGCATTATCTTTCGTGTAAACAGACGGTCGGTATTATAGCTTATTTAATCTAAAAAAATTAAAAACTGTTCCTTCCATGCAAAAGCTGCCCCATGTCACAATTAAGTGTTACCAAGTTCAATGCTGAAAGCAAGGTCGTTTGTGTTTGATGATAACAATGGCTTACACAAAACTTTCACGTTACAAAAACATAGAATGGGTTTAGAACTAGTGAAATGTTTGATAGTCAACTCACCATTCGGGTTAAATTGTCAACATGGTCTGACACGCTGCCTGCACAAACTAAATGAACCGTTGCTAGACCACAACCACCAAACACTGCCAGTCGCATTCGTACAGGAAGCACAGTATACGTGAAATAAATGAAAAATATACACAACCAGACCCCATCAGCCGCTGATGTCTTTTCACGGAGAAGGAAATCAACGATGACAAAACAGAAAGACAGTAGAAGCATGGTATAAGATGACAGTCGGAGATGCTTATGCGATGAATTCGAGCGATTTATAACAACCAGAATTACAATGTATAGAATGAAAATTAAGGGAAGGAATAATCCTTTCAACCAAAAAGGTCTCTTTATCCCTCCTTCTTTCCCGAAATGTAGTCCAACTAAGACGGCCAGTTGAAGGAGTATTAAGAATGTTATCCAGTTAATAAACTTCTGGTTTAACCGAAAGAAATAACGCTGATATAATCCCTCCAGTTTGTCTGATTCGAAGCGCTTCGACTTAAATATCTTATTAATAATGTCCATCAAAGAGTGGTTTTGTCGACGATGAGCACGACATTCGCATTCACAATAATGTTCCGAAGTGAACACATTATTAAGCGGTTTCATTTCTATTTCACCTGGCAAAGTACCATCTTTAGCAACGTCTGACACACCGACCTCCACAGACTTGAGTTTAATTTCCGACCGCGTTTTATCCTGGTCTTTCACTAAACGACTGCTTGATCCTTCCCCTTCACTTTCGTTAAGCTTGGGATTTATTTCGTTACTGTCAGCAAACTCTGTTCCTGGTTCGTTTCCATTCCAGCAGGATCGTTTCTCATCATTAACCATTTCGTTAGCATCGGGACTGACCGAGTTCAATCTCCCTGTTCGCTTTGTCATTCCTAAAACAATTTCCCTTCTCCGATATTCACCTCTAAAACACCTGGTCTAGTGAATAATATTAATAGTTGATGTTAATAAGAGTTATGTTCACGCCTTCGAAGTTTCCATGAGGGTAGAACAAGAACTTCGAAAATTTTGATAAAGGACAACCACCGCGTTAGCATGATCCTTTCAGACTTCTTTCGCAACAGAGGTTTGTTGACAATGACTCCCGTCTGCTCAGAACGAGCAGTAATAAATGCAAGCCATCAATACAGTTATGTTCTGCCAATTGTAATACACATCAACATATGTGGGTCATACTTCTAATATCCTTCTATCAACACAAGCCTGGAATTTGCAATCACCTCCACAGTGTTATTTCAGGCAATCATAACATTTTCTCTTTCTTCA
Source organism: Heliopora coerulea (assembly GCA_030142905.1). Taxonomy (NCBI): domain Eukaryota; kingdom Metazoa; phylum Cnidaria; class Anthozoa; order Scleralcyonacea; family Helioporidae; genus Heliopora; species Heliopora coerulea. Next base: position 1,587,638 of record JASJOG010000030.1, on the reverse strand, counting down.
AGTCACAGTTACAGTGATTATTTTAGTTTATCAAACCACGTGACTCGTAGACAAGGCAACGTGTGTTGACGATTTCTAAAGAAATTGCCAAAGCTTCTGTAAAGTTGCAAATTTTGAAATTTCTGATAAAATCGTTTTTCTAGTCACATAATATCTGGGGCAGTTTTAGGCTCCTTAACTTTGAAGACGTAATTGGAAATATTTTTGTCATTGATTGGTTATCTATAAAACAAATGCTTAGCGCAACTTCTCCAGATATTAAGGACGTAATTAAGCTATATTAAACTCACGTTGTGTTGACAGAAACGGACAGAAAGATAAAAATCCTCAGTCTCTCGTTTTCTGTTTTATCTACTTCAAACATCCCTTTCAGTTCCTTCTTCCTAGAGTATTCAAAACTTAATCAAACGAAAAGGAGATAAATTGAAAGACAAGGAGAGGCCTTCAAATTTTCGATTTTGACAATATTGTCGCTTTAAAACTAGTGGAATGAATTCTTGAAGACTTAGATTTAAGAACTTATTTTGGGTTTTCGAGTTTAAGCTCAGTTATTCTGAAATTCAGGCAAAACTCTGTTTCATAATTTTTTCATATTTGGTTTTGGACAGTGATAGTGTCATTCATTCTAATTTGCATCAATGGTTCCCCAGGAGTAAGCCTTTGAATTTATTCCAGGTCAGGAGTTGACTTTTCATCGTATTTCGTTGTAAAATTGTGAGTGAAGACGACAGACGATTGTCAGACGACTTGTCAGACGACAACGATCATTTTGCAAGGGGTGGACTCAGCCTTAAGCCCCGCACACAGGACCAAGTTTTCCTTGACAATTTTTCCTTGACAAGGAACCTTGCTCAAAAGATGGTCAGCTTTCGAAAAATGCTTCTTGTCAAGGAAAACTTTGCCACTTGGTGTCGAACTCGCAAGCAAATTGTACTTGTCAAGGATAACTTGCCAAGGAATATTCCGTTGTGTGTATGGGGGCTTTATTGAGTATGTCACATGCGGGATGCCAGGTTTTCGGTGTCTATTTTAAGGTGCATTAATATGTCAGGTTTTAGATGCCCTTCTGCCCCTAGGAACAGTTGCTGATCAATTATTTCAGCGTGGGCGGTCCACAAGGCGCCGAAATGCACAGGTCAATATAACTTCTGTTACAAAAGATTAAGTATCTTTTTTTGGGGGGGGAGGGGTTGTGCTACCTCAGAAAATATTTGAATTTTAGGAGACATTAAACTCCATTTTCAGCGTTTCCCTAGAGATAGTTGTATTGACATTCGATATACTTTCTGTGATGGGAGCATTTTTACATGCAAGACAGGTACATTTGTTAAGCTTAGAGAGGACTTACGACCGGGAGAGGACAGCCACCTCCAATACGCCAACCGTCCATAAATCTGCCAGTGCCTTGGAAATTTGTACCTGTTGGCTGGGTTGCTTTCTAACTGTATGACCATTGTAACAGCTTGTTCGGTGGCGAAGAGTAATGAGAAACACGGAGTCTCCTTTTAATGTAGTTGTTAAGTAGACATGAGAAAGTGTAGATATCACATGTTCAGTATTGGTAAACGTGGCATAAATACCCATATCTCAATTCACTAGAAAATCAGGCGGTGAGAAAACTAAATGGCGATAGCCGCTAAACGGTAATACTTTCCTGCAGTAATAACACTGATGTAGACAAAGACGCAGATTGGATGAATCGATAGCTCGACTTTCAGTTTTCAAGGTTTCAGGGTGTTTAATGCGCTTAACAGTACCACTGAATTAATCTCATAGAATCAACATAGTAATGGAAAAAATTTACTGTTTGTCATCTTGAAAGTCAAAAATCGCAATTTTGGTTTTCAGCACAGATCTTGTTGACAAAATCGCAATTAATCCGTTTCACTCTTTGGCTTTCCATTAATCGACGCAACAGCTCTCTGACACTTAATTTGATGTTATTTTCCAGCAGTGTAAATTACGCACAGAAGTGTTTAATTACTGCCTCATTTTAATCTTCTTAGTATCAGTAAGATATGTTTGGACTTTATGGCAACAAAGCGACTGTACTTGCAGTTAATACATATACATACATTCGTTCACACACACATGCATACACATACACATACAGCGCACATACATAGTGCCGGCATCTGTATTGGGTTCACGAAGCTGCGAAATTTCAGCGACCATGACTGGTTCAAAATACAATCTGGTTCAAAATACAATTTGCAGAGACAACATCCTCTTGATCTCCTTTCCATTGTTGTCAGCAACAAAATTGAAGCTAGATTATTAACGCGTGCAAGCAACAACCCGTTATATCCATTCTAAAAGTACAAGCCCAGGAAGTGTTCTGTCATTAAAAATGCAGCTACTTCATTTCGAGATTGTCAAGACATATAAATCAGGAAAAATCCTCCGCCAACACTGTCATTATCATTTCTATGCAGGTGTGCGACTTAGCTTTTCTTGATTAGAACAGCTCTTTGGTCACGGAGTGGGTTTGAAATATCACTTTCCATGTTCTGGATACTTTGTTTTAAAATCTGGATATCAAAGGTTGCCACGCAGGATCCAGTGTAGATGGGAATTTTTTTTCCACAATTTCCATACCAGATTAAATATTCGTAATAAAACCAGACTAAAATTAATGAATCACCTTAAGGTGTGTATGGATCTCATTAGATAATCTTTTCTTATTGACAAGCAATTTTTATTGCTACAAAAGGTATTTTTTCATAGTTTGATTTCTTGCGTCGAAATTTTTTTCTGAAATCGGCAACCTGTCCTTCCATGATGTTTGCACGTCGCATCGACACACTCAAATGACACATCCATTCTGTAGCGAGAGAAAGGAAAAATACGAAGGTAAAATTTTAAAAAAAGAAGAAAAAAAATAACTGTAAAGGAGGACAGTAAGTTCCCGAAATAAAAGGAAATATTTACATCTCTAGTTAAGGTCTTACCTTCACAACGATATACACTTACATTCAGTGTAATATCCACTATTCTTCTGAATGTTCGTTCACTTTGAGTCCCTCACCTTGAAATACTGCTGTTCAATATTTCTTTTTGGAAATTTAGCCGCTTACTTTCTGTAGATTTTGGTCGAGTCTTTATTTCTTGGCACAATTACTTTTTCTTCGAGAAGCGACGGTTGGCTATCGCAATATTGACGGTTCAAAATATATCTAGAAAATGAACACGGTGAGAGTTGGGACATGAATTTTTAAACATTCCTCGAGGAGTGAACTATGTCTGTGGCCAATTCAAAAGATTCTGTAATGCCAGCATTTTTTTTAAAACAATCGTAATGTTAGGTTATGGAAAAAATTCACTTTTACAGCAATATTTTTGAAAGACTGCTTGCTATAATATTGCATGCTTGGCGGAAAGTTTTTAAAGAAAAAGAAAATTGGGGAACATTACACTCATCTTCAAATTAAATGTGGTTAAATGGTCATTAGGAGTCATTTTGAATCATCATTGTTGCCATTGCTAAAAAAGTTACAGATACACATATAACGGCCTCGCAGGCTGTATGTGATACATTCGCCGATCAAAGCAAAATAATTATAAAAGTCCTGAAATTCGGTTCTGGCAAAATGTCAAAGGTTTTCATCTCATTTTCTTCTTTGAGTAAATGATATCCTGTTATCCGAGCTAAAATAAGTTATACCAAAGAAAAATACATTTTTTTCCGATCTTAGAAACAATGCTGAAACTCTCCACGTTTCGGGAATAGGGATTCCAGCAAAAACTGCGAGCCATAGTGAATACTGCGACCTATTGCACTTAAACTCACCTAGTTATAATGGCTCCATATATATATATATATATATATATATATATATATACATATATATATATGAGTAAATTTCATCTTACTGAGTGTAGATGTTTGTAAGCTTGGATATATTTATGATGAAAAGTTTATTCTCAAGCTTTATCTCAGAAAATTTCTGAGCTCCCCAACGGGAATCGAACCCGTGTCTCCCGATTGCCGGTACGGTTGTTTTACCACTAAACCATAGGGTCGCAGACGGAAAGCATGATGTTAATTAGAGACCTGGTTTCAAGTACGAAAGAGGCATATCAATATTACGAACCAGGTCTCTAATTAACATCATGCTTGCCGTCTGAGACCCTATAGTCTAGTGGTAAAACAACCGTACCGGCAATCGGGAGACACGGGTTCGGTTCCCGTTGGGGAGCTCAAAAAATTTTCTGAGATAAAGCTTGAGAACAAACTTTTCATCATAAATATATCCAAGCTTACAAACATCTGCACTCAGTAAGATGAAATTTACTCATACACACAATATCATCATACAGGTATGTTCAGCTTTCAAGTACGAAAGAGGCATATCAATATTACGAACCAGGTCTCTAGCTAACATCATGCTTGCCGTCTGAGACCCTATAGTCTAGTGGTAAAACAACCGTACCGGCAATCGGGAGACTCTAGAGTGAACGGTAGAGTGAACGGTCTTGATCGAGAAGTCTTGCTTAAAGGGACGGGAAAGAGAAATTCAGATAGGTCTGATAGATTGGTTTTGACTTTTGACTTTCATCCTGCACTTCAGGTAGTGCATAATATTCTTCGAGAATTGCAAATTTTGGTTGAATCGGTACCTGTACTTAAAAAGCTTTTGCCGATTGCTCCGAGGTTAAGCTTTAGGAGAGCGAAGAATTTGAAGGATATTTTGGTGAGGGCTAAAATGCAGCCTATGGAGGAGGGGTCCAAGGGAATGTTTTGCTGTGGAAAGGCCAGATGTAAAGTTTGTAAATTTGTTGAAACTGGATCGACCTTTATGGGTAATGTTGAGAAGCGGTCTTTTCATATCAATCATTCCTTTGATTGTGACTCTCAAGGAGTGGTATATTTAATAACATGCAAGAGATGTAGCAAACAATATGTGGGGAGCACAATAACACCATTTAGGCTAAGGTTCAATAACCATAAGAGCTCATTGAGACGATATGAAAGCGGACAAAGGGGAATTTGTGGGGAACACCTGTATGCACATTTTTTTGATAATGAGCATATAGGTATGAAAGATTTATCGGTTAAAATAATTGATGTTACCGATGTTAGGGGTCCAACAGCAAGGGAAGGTTTTTGGATTGAAAAATTAAAATGTTATACTCCTCTGGGATTGAATGTAATGGAAGTTTGAAATTTATGTAAATTTAAGGAAGAACGATAAGGTATATAAGGACTCTATTCTTTAACTGTGAGCTGCTGAAGAAGGGGCCGGTCCCCGAAACGTAAGTTGTGGATTTTTCTTCTTTTTTAATAAAGTTTTTATGATGTTTATATGACGTTTAAACTTTATGTTGAGCGGGCTCGTGAAGATATTATATATATATATATATATATATATATATATATACATATATATATATATATACACATATATATATATATATATATATATATATATATGTACATATAAAGTTATTATAATCAGGTGAATGTATATATATATATTTATATTTCTAAAATTCATTATTAATTCACGAGGAAAAGACAAAAGAAAATCATAAGCGTATTGGATCTATATATGTGATAAAGATACATGTGCCTGTATATATGAAGAAGAACTTCAATTTTTTCGGCTTACGAAAAATAAATTTCCAAACTTTCTTCACGAATTAGCGTATTAGGAGGTTCATTCTAGAAGACATTTAAAAACTCGCAGTTCCTGCTTTATCCGGCCTAAAACACTCGGCTATCGACTCGTGTTTTAAATCCCGATAAAGCACTCCTGTTCGGTTTTTAAATATTACATATATATATATATATATATATATATATATATATATAGTTAGACAAGACAAACTTGGTTACTTCATATAAGTTTTAATCATGACAAATTTGTTTCGTATGGTAAGCTCCGCTTACCACATCTGGGGGATCAATGACCTCAAAATCAAACGACAATGAAGTTTATCCTATGACTCTGCAACTCAATGGTTCAAAAAAACAAATTAAGTGGAATGGTGAGCTTGAGGACCTCAAATCGTTCGTTGAAACGAAATTAAATTTATCTGGAAAATGGTCCTATACGACTAATAATGGCGGCTTTCATACTTTGAAGTCGCCAAGTGCCACACTTTGTTTTTATCCAGGTGCAAGAACGCTGGTCGTACAAGGTCCTAATAATGAACGAATTAAAAGACATATTGAAGAATTTGTTTCTGATTCAGTACAGTAAGTCGTTGATGAAAATTTTCTGTCTGACGTCGAAGATGACATAGTGCATGTGGCGCCGAGCAAGATTGAAGGCAAAGGCGAAAGCATGAAGTCTAATACTGTCGACATGCCTTGCCAAGCTGCTAGTATTTGTAGACGTTGCATGAAAAACACAGTTGAAATTAACGAACTAAAACAAAAATTCATTGAATTTGAAGCGGTGCTTAAGTCTAATGTTGCTGGAAAAACTCCCACATATCAAGACCAACTCGACAAGATCAGACGCCTGGAAGAAGAGCGCGATAGTCTTCTCACAGCTCTGAGACTAGTAAGTGAGGATAAAGCGCTTAAATCTAACCAAGATACTAATGTTGATTTGAATGATTCTACGTTCAAGGAATTTGGCTGGCAGGCGGTTAAGGGAAAAAAGCAATCTAATGAAAAATCTGGTAATGTTCTTGGCAGCATAACTAACTTTACATCGGTCAAGCAAGATGTCATTGTCAACTTCCTATAACCTCGCGGCAGTACTGCTCAGTCAAGGCTTCATTCATCCATCCATTGTCACTGCTCGCAACAATACACTTAGATCGATATTCTTCGTTTAGCCTTTTAACATCACACTTGGCTCCCTTAAAAACAAAGAAAGGCTTTCTTTTCCCGCCATCAGCCGTTGCAGTTAAGCAAACTGTTATTTTAGACTTCTCATGACCAGTAGACTTCATATTTACTGACTGAGCACCACGTTTCTCCACTGTTGTGCTGGATATCATGTCGTTCCATACGGCTGTTTCATCCATGGCAAAATATTCCCCAACTCATAGTTCATCTTGTTACGGAGCCATCTTACCTTCAGGATGCACGCACAGAGCTTATCTATCAGTTGATCTGGGCTTTTCTGGGCTTCAGTTGTGCGACGTCTAACACTCAATCTATTTTTATTCATGAATTTTTCAAGCTAGCCCTGGCTGAATGTTAATTTGGTAATGTTCGGGTCTTCTTTCTTCTTTTCTTCCTGGAACTTTGCAGCTTTGAGCATAATAAGTTTTCTTGAGACACGGAGACCTTTGCTTCGTCTACCAAATATCCACTCTAACAAATTTTCTTCTATTTCTGGAGAGGTTAGATGCCTTCCAGCACCATCTAGTCGTTGCCGTTTAGCATCATCAGACTTTTCACTCTTTAGCTCTTCTAATCTCTCTCGTTTTTTCCTCCAGTCACGAATGCTGTTTCGATCAACTTTATATTTTTCTGCCGCAGCGTGGTTTGAGTTAGTCTCAGCATAGCGAATGACTTCCAATTTGAAATCAGCAGAATATGAAAGTATTTTCTCGCCTTTATGAGAAGCTGATTTTAACTCTCGCTCTTCCATTGTAAAAAGTAACTACTTTTACAGTCAAGCAACCAAGAACAGCACTACAAGATAAGATTAAAGCAGAAGTTACTGTACCCACGTGGCGGTGGTGTTGTGCCGGTAGATCTGCTTACAGTGATGTGATGCATAAGGAATGTAACACCTATTCTTGATTACAACAGTATCACATACGTATACCGGTTCACTAGTGACAACTTCAGACAAATACCGGTATACAACCAGAGATTATTTTATCTGCTGGTCCTGTGTGATCTTTGTGTGATATGGTATACTTTAGCTGTATTTTCAATGGCAAGAAGTCAGGAGATATCTTTTGTCGAGCAGTACTATTGCGAGTTCAAATCTGTTGCTCGTGGTCACCACATTTATAAAAAAGTTTGGAAGCCAGTAGTGGGTGAGAAACTCAAGTGCAAGCATGATACAAGAGAAGAAACGAAGTTGTATGATGAATTTGCAGTTGGTATTTACCGTCTGTCAGACAGCAGCTCTCAAGATGAAGAATTAGTGGGACATTTGCCTATAGAACTGTCGTTTCTGTTGTGAAAATTTTTGACTCGTGAAGGTTGTGCCTTAGAATTTTCACCGACAGGAGCGAGGTTTCTCGAGGACGGACTTGTGGTTCCAGGGCGCTATACCGCTTTTTCAAACAACCAGAAAATTGTATCCATTCTTCATCAAGAACTAGAGCGGAAAGTGGAAAAGCTGAAGCACATGAAGTTGGAGGTCATGCAGCCGAAGATCAAAAGAAAAATATCCAAACTTCCAGCACATGAATAAAATATACTGGATCAGTGCAATTGAATTGTGTCGTTCGTGATCAATCATTAATGTAAGTAAGGGGGCTTAAAAGAGAGGGGGGGGCTTAATGACTTCCTATCTCTGAAAAGGGGGCTTATTAGAGACGGGGGCTTGTTTGAGAGGGGGGGGCTAAATAGAGGATTTACGGTGTATATATATATATATATATATATATATATATATATGTATATATATATATGTATATATATAATGTAAGCTTCTCCATCCTGCTCGTCAGCACTACACTGATGAGGCCCAGTAGGCCCAAACGGTTCCGTCTGTAGTTAGATATCGCTCTATGGCCTCTTGGTTCATATTGAGCACTCTACACGATGAGTCATGCCGTTAGCGAATTTGCGCACTCTCACTAGTCTCTAGTTAGAGCACTCTGGCATGGCTTAGATGTATCACAAGTGTGGAACATTTGAGTTGCCTATATAATGTAGGCTTCTCCATCCTGCTCGTCAGCACTACATTGATGAGGCCCAGTAGGCCGAAACGGTTCCGTCTGTAGTTATATATATATATATATAACTATATATATATATATATATATATATATATATATACATACAACAAAATGTAACCGGAAAGCTACACAAGTGACTTGAATAAATAGAGCGCTCGATACCATTACAAGTAGAGCGAAAATAACACAATTAGAGACAAATGTTTAGCTGTCGCTACTCCGAGTTTCACGCGCTCTGGCGATCATGTCGGAGTAGCGACAGCTAAAACATTTGTCTCTATTTGTGTATATAATACACACCTTATGTCTTCATCTATTGAAGATGACAAGCAGCTAGACTTGACAGAAACCCCGCAGTCAAATATGCTTACCAGTGGCGTTGCTAGAGTTATTTTATTGGGGGGGGGGGGCAAAATTGTGGCATGCCCTGAGGTTTTACAGTTTTTTAATGATAATGTTTATCCAATGCGCATTTCCGTAAAAAAGTTGTTGATCAAAGTGGCAATTTACGAAATTTATGGTATGAAAAGGGGGGGCAGGGCCCCTAAATTTACGTTTGGGGGCCATGGCCCCTTGGGCTTCTCCTCTCGACGCCTATGATGCTTACATAAACAGCCGAATCAGTTATCTTGCTTTGTTCAAGGCTGTATGGGTCGCTCCCCAAAACAAACCATATGGTAAATTATCATTCATAACTTGAATATCAAGCTAACAAGATGACGTGTTTTGGATTATGTTTTATTCTTTACTTTTTAAAATTGTCGGCTGGTTATGGATTTGGATAAAGGCTGATTCTGCAATTTTGGGTGAGGGTAGGAAGGCCAGGGATTTTGGTGGGGCCACCCCAGGGCACCCAGCATTCACACCACTGTGACGTGAAAAACATACGTACAAATGATTAACAGATATTTACTGAAGTGGAGGAGGATAATGGCGAATATTTACTGACCCATAAAGTGGCCAGGTAGATATCCACACAACTCACAAACAATGAGGTGAATAACCAGTGGCGTGCTGGCTCCCAAGAGAGACCTGGGAAACTCTAATCTGAAAGGGTCTTTACAGCCACGTACACTAGAAACTTAGATAGTCAAACTACACGTAATTGAAGAAAACAAAAATGAAAGTAAATTCTAAAGACTGAAACAGATGATACAACTGTACGTAACACCGATAGATTCATATCTGAAAGTGCTCTCTTAGGTTTATGTATACATGGAAAGAAACCTTCAAAAATTGTCAATTGTCACTTGTCAACAATTGTAGAGAACGTGGTCTTTTCAGAAAACCAATTAAAGCGTTGACGACTTTCAGTTAATTTTCGCGATATTAAAAAGAAAAAAAGACACACGAAGCAACTTCTTTGCAGTAAATTAGTTTTCCACGATTTCATGCTTTTCAGCCAAGTCTACCACAAGAACCCAAGGGGAAATCTCCCGGTGTCCCAGCACACCACTGTAAATAACTGTTTTATTGTCACCCACACAAGTGAACTAGCAAGCTCGAACCTCCTCCATCTTCTTATAAATGCGGGCAAAAAGTCGCCGCATGAAGTTTTGGTGCATTTACTAATACAAATTAAAAAAAAATACTTGTGAAAACTGATACACCAAATTTTATTGCGTTTTTGTATTTACTGGTATAGCAGTCTAATATATATAGAAATGTACTGCGTCATCCACTTCATTAGAACTGGAAGACATATTTTTGGCCGCAGGTGATCATACTCGGATTATTATTCCAAGATAGAGCAGACAGTCAAAGCGCGAAAAAAAAAATCATAATTAATTAACAAATAAAAATAAAGGCTGAAATGGTGTCGCGAATGTTTCTATCATAGTACTGAGACACAAAAACTATGTTCTATTTCTTTTATAAATTAACCAAGGTTTTTTAGAGTTTTCCCGACGTCATTCATTCTAGTACAAAATGAAAATGACTTTGGCATTTCTCTGTACGTTGAGAGAAAATAAGGCTCATCCAATTAGACCGTGTGAAGGATGCTTGTTATTTTATAGTGCGGTTTATACAATGAATTATTCACTGTTGAGTAATTAATATTCCCTGTTTATTACACCTAAAGCTCATGTAGCGAACAACCAAACATGTCACTGTTTCAGTAAATTTTAGTAGAAAGTTTAAAAAAACAATTTACATCGGTGTGCGATCTGCGAACAGCTGAGTTTTGTTAGTGTAAATTATTGACTACATAAATTCCTTGACCACTTCGTTAACTTCGACGCATACTACATAAGACTGCGAGAATTCATGCAGTGATCAGTGTCGTACAGCGAGGGTCTGAGGAGAACCGTCTGCCACTGGGCTCTAAACATAGGTGCGCTAAATTGTGACGTCAGGAGAATAAATTTTTTGTATAAATATAAAGGAAATATAGAAATATCTTTAAAGGCATAAGAATAATGTCATACTGAATATTGTCTTCTGTCGTTGGCATAATTTTACTTGCCCTCTATGTTTGGCATTGAGGTGAGATGCCACAAGTAGAGTTTGCTCCTCGGCACCGATAATGCTCCATATGGCATTAGTAGGGATCAATGTGTATAAACTGTAATTGTGGAATGAAAATTTGAATAACCTCGATAACTTCAGCAGGACAAAATAGGCATACCAGTCAAAGAAAAAGGGTGATGGACAATTGCAACTGTTTTGAGCTTAAGCAGAAGAAAACGGCCAAGACTAGTCAAAACCATTAACCAGAAGTGAGGTGGAACAGATAGACATCATGTGAAGGTGTAAGTGAAGGTACAAGAGCTTGTAACAATACTGATGAAGGATCAATGGTTGATCAAGAAGGCGTAAGAAATGCTGAAGTAGCAGACGATGAAGACGCAAAGGCTAGAAACATGGCTAATGAAGTAGGAGCAGAGTATGTTGACTTGGCTGATGAAAATAAATAATCAGAGCCGATAACATAAATGATGAAGAAGGTGCAAAGGATACTGACATGATTAATAAAGATGGTGCAAAGGGTGATGATTAAGGTGATAAAGAACGTCAAAGGTCTGGTGACATAGCAAATAATAATAAATGTGTAAAGGCTGAATCAACTCAAAATAGTAACTCTCCTGAACATATTTTTTCAGGTAATGGGCTGGATCCCCGTCTTTTCCTCAGGAACATATTCAAAGGATGTGAGTTTGGCTTGTACATTTACTTACACACTGATACACTTTTAAATGTACACTGGTGGGTGGTTTGTTATAAAGTTTGACATATTGTTAGCTTTCATTTACAGCGAGACGACGAAATTAACCCAAAAAAAATATTCTAAATATATATATTCTAAATGTTGATATATTCTAAATTTTTCGATGAAAATTGTAACAGAAGAGGTAGGTTTGGGTCAACAGCGATTGATGATTTGAATTAGGGGGGGAACTAATCCACTAGCGCTTTCTTGGACTTCACAGAGCTCTTAAAACATCCGAATGTTTGAGCGATTTGTCTAAAATCTAGAAATCAACAATTCATCGAGTCAAACGTTTTCCGCTCAACATTTTCAAAATTGCCCTCCGGCCCTGTCTGCCGGTGCAGCACATGTTATGCTTCCGTAATAAAACAATCTCCTTGAGAGAATTCAACAATCAAGGCCTGGATAATTTACATCGTTTATCACCTCTCGTAACAAGTAGCTGTGATGAATATTTTGTTTTCTTGACATGCATGTGGACGGCACAAGATTCTTCCTCTTCGTGAAATGCTAGCGCTTTCTTGGATCTCACAGAGCTCTGAATACATCCGACTGTTTGAGCAATTTGTCTAAAATCTAGAAATCAACACAAACGGAAAGTGCAGTTCAATGTGAAGAAAAAGCAACTAATTTACCGTACCAGCCGAATACACTGGCATTTTGCTGCTCATTTTTCTGCTTTGCGCAGTGAACTCAATTTCCATATCTGGAATCCTAACTGACCAATAAAAAGTGAAGCCAAGATGGCCGCCCATGGAGGCAAATTTTGTACGTCAGTTTAAGTCCCCTACTCGGGTTTTTACGTCAGTTATAGTCTTCCACGCGACACTTTACAGTTTTTGAAGAGTTCTCTTTTAAAATACACGCAAAAATGCAAAATGCGTCTTAAAAGACAGAAATGAGTTCAAGAATTTCACATATATCTCGACAAAGTCAAACCGAGTCACAGGTTTTTACATTTTCACGAAAATAAATTATCAAAGTGACGATAGACATGATAAAACGGTCTCGAAAAATTACTTTAGGAAACTATCAAGCGCATGTCTTCTTTTTACCGTCAGTTTACCATCTTTAAAAAATTTTGAACAGTTCTTAGGTCATACGGCAATAATGAATCCTTTTAAAGACTCGAATATGTAAAACTGGTCCAGTAATATTTCGTTTGTGCACTTTTTCCATGGTTGTGAAGGTTTTCGAAGCCAAACCAAACAAAAACTGAAGATTAAAGTAGAAATGGACTGGAACTGATTTACAAGACCGCTATGAGAACTGAAACTGACACACAAAATTTCCCTCTATGAGCGGTCATTTTGGCTTCACTTTTTGCCCGAGCAAATGACTGGGAGTTAGCATTCCAGATATGCAAATTGAGTTCACTGGCTTTACATTATTCTGTACACGGCCTGCTAAAAAACTTCACAATGAAGTCAAAGCTAGAAAGAAGTGCACACACATACAATTTTAAAAAAAAACTGAGTCAGTGGTATGACTTGCAACACCTGTTTTATTAAGTTGCAGCTAGAAGGACTAAATAGACAAAGATGTTTGTATTTAAAGTGCATAAAATTTACACTGCATAAATCCTACTGTAACTGAACGCTATACCTTACAAATAACAGAGTTTTTCTCCAATGATTGTTTATTTAATACAATAATTTAATGTAATGCATACTAGAAAAACCATGCATTCTGAAACATTTTTTACCAGTTGAAGCCAAGTCTCTTGAATGATTTCCCAGGATCTCCAAGAATTTTACTGCGAGCAACATTTTCCTGAGAACAGTTCGGCAGTTGGACGCCTGTACTGTCACAGACTAAGTAACTTGGACGGTAACCACTCCTGCCCTCAAACCGGGGACCACGCCCTCCTCCTGGACCCTCATTGGCTGCTTTGATTAAGGGGAAGTGATTGCCACTTGGATCCTTTGCTTTTTGCTCACTTAGCACTTTTTGAGCATAATCTTGGAAATATACTTCCTCTTCAACCATAAGTCTATCGTTTTCACGGTCAACCCCTAAACCTTCTTGGACTTGAGTTTTCTTGTTACGTTCTTTTTCAGCCTATAACAGATGTTTTGTCTTTATTATAACAATGTTGATAACTCTATTTAAGCAATTCATATAAAGAGAATTATACGGTAACTTTGTTCCGGCCAACCCAATCATCCCTGCTGACAAAGTGCGATTGTTACATACAATCCTGGCCAAAAATACCTTGGACAGCGTAATAAATAACTCTACTAACCGTACCAAAAACGTAAGAGCAAATATCGCTCGCCCCTCCCCTCCCCTCCCCTACTCTCCCCTCCTCTCCCCTCCTCCATCAATGTTGCTTCATACCACTATGTCAGATGATGCTGGCTGGGTCACACGTAAAACGAAAAAAATTGGTCAAAAACTCGCAACATTAAAGGGGAGAAGGGGTGTGTGTGAAAAGTGCATTCATTTTAAAGTGTTGTCCCAATATTTTTGGCCAGGATTGTAGTTCTCTCTTTTTACATTCGTAAAGAACGCTTTCGACTGGTTGACTTATGATCACCTGACATGTTACTAACAAAACGTGACTTGCGAAAGGCATGTTTACACGTGACTTACAATTGTCACCTTGGCGTATGTATTACACTCACGAAACAATCGAAGACGAACTAGAACGAATCATAAGTAAATGTCTAGCTGCACAGACTGTCCGGGGTTTAATGCATACCCCGGGATGACAATCGCAAAGCACAAAATCGCACGGATGTTAAAAGTAGGGTGTTAAAGTTGGACAAGGTATCACTTTTCTTTGTGTCACAAGACAACTTGGCAGTGTTGCTTGCTCACGCACGTAATGAGAGCGTGATAGTGTATAGAAATAGTATGATTCAATGTTGTTCACGTTTCTCGCAACACTTGTCAATTTGTCAAACATTTCGGCCGTTCAATCGTGGCCGTTTGAAAAAATTTCCTCTTTTTCACAACGGAGAAATGCAAGGTTTAGAACCGATCACTTAATGACCGGTCCCTCTGAGAAACACAGACATCTAATTCCCCCAAATCTCAATGTTTACCTCGACTTCATCTCCGGCCAAATCCATATTCGCAGGAATTAAATGTCACTATTTTCCTCGGAACTAGACATTACGAATAGCCGGTTCCCCTTATGACCTCAGCTGAATACAACCACCAGAATACTTAGCGGGTTTTTCATTTTCATGCAAACGTTGAATTCCCAAAGCGAATGGAAAGACAATTGCTCCAATTAACATTACAAATAAGATTTCGAAAGGCATTCTGGTAGTTGTATTCAGCAGATGTATCAGGACAACCAGCCATTTCATGCCTGACCGTGATTCTGGCTTCTGGTTTAAAGGTCCTCACACGATGCAATTTAGGGATCAGAACAGAAGGATTCCAGTTCACACGATGAGATTTGTTTAGTCCGACTGCTGAAGACGACTATTCAGACCTTAACACAGTTCGACTTTTAAAGGAAGAGAAATTAAAATGATCAAATCATATCACGTGAACGTTAAAATCGTCTTTTTTATTAAAATTAGACGGATTCGGCCCTAGCAGTGAACTACTAGTAATCAGGAAAAATGGAAAGAAAAATGTAATTCGCAAGCCGGTGCGGATTCATTTCATTATTGGTTAACCTAAACAGAGTAGTGAACTGCTAAATATCGTAAAACTTGCGGGGTTACATTCAACTTACCGGGAAGAACTTAGGCGAGCGTGTTTTACAGAAGGCAGAAAGCTACCATATTTGACCCAAATCGTACAAGGAAAAACTTGTAAAATTGTATAGCCACAACCACAAAATTGCGGTGTTTCGAACCACTTGGATCTACCATTGTTCAAGTCAACGTAAATAACCTACCATTTGTTCAATATGAAACGCTTGCAGTTTTCTGGCATTTTCTCGCTGCTTCATTTTCTTCACTTCTTGGTCCATTCGATACTAGAATCCCAAAACAGAAATGTCATAAAAGGACAGGTGAAATGAAAATATGTCATTCCCCCATCAGCGGACAAACTGTTACACGAAAATTATTTTTGTGGCAAAAAACCCCCTATTGACCAAGACTTGCTGTAATACTCATCCTAAGGGTACCATAACGTGAAAATTTATCTCATTATTGAAA
This sequence comes from Heliopora coerulea, assembly GCA_030142905.1. Lineage (NCBI taxonomy): Eukaryota > Metazoa > Cnidaria > Anthozoa > Scleralcyonacea > Helioporidae > Heliopora > Heliopora coerulea. The sequence goes on along the minus strand of JASJOG010000030.1, from coordinate 1,571,474 downwards.
ATTATCTCACACGTTGAGGATGATTCCAAAACAGTGGCAGTTTTACGTGAGATCTGGAGGTAGAAAGGCCCCCATTCAAAAGCTGGCTTCAGGGTTGGGTTGTTTCGGTTTTCACCCATATCTTACGTTTTCTCAGCACTTTGGGGCAGTTTCTTTCTCTTCTTTTTTCTTTAATTTTTTTTGACGTTTATGGTAGCTATAGGGGTGTGTGAGCCCCCAATCCCTTTTTCACGATGCCGCAACTATTTACCACAGATTCAAGGGGTTTTAGCGTTTGTGAGGTGTTAGAAGAATGATGTGAGAAGAATGAATCCTCATCTGACTCTCATAGTACTCCTGGCTCCCCCTGTACTAACAATCAATGGACCCACGAGGTGCCCATATTGCACCTCTGGGGTGAACAGATTAGTTACAGTCAGTTGATAAGGTTATTCAGTATAAAAATGCTTACTTCTAGAAAACAAAACTCGTTTAGGTCAACTAAATGTTTTACTTAACTTTCGCAGCGCTGGAGAATCATAAAAAATTGTGGAAAAAATATGTACTTTCACAATTTTTATAGTTTCATTAAATTGTTTTATAATTATACAAAAAACGACTTACATTATTGTCAGATTCAACACGGAGTTTTAGTAGCTCTCGATCATTATCTTGATTCTCTTTCAACCTTCTTTCATTTTCATTGATCTAAATGTAAAACGATGAGGTAAGTTCCAACAGCCCAAATGATATTCAACAGCAGTGCAACGCCTTTATGTTTATAAATTTTAATTGCACTTAAAAAACTCATTAAGAATTCATGAGGAAAATACAAAAGAAAATCATAACTGTGTCGTGTCTTTATATGTGATAAAAACACGCTTACTTTTCTCCTCCAATTTTCTCGGCTTAGAAAACGTTAATTTTCAAACTTTCTTCGCAAATTAGCGAATTAAGAGGTTTGTTTTTTAAGCCGTTCAAAAAACTCGCAGTACGTGCTTTATCAGATATAAAACACTCGGCTATCGCCTCGTGTTTTATATCCGATAAAGCACTCTTGCTCGTTTATTAAACAGTACTTAAAAATACCCTGCAACAAATCAACTCCAGGTCTCTTTCTACTGCCAAACTTGGTTTGACTATCTCCTCCAAAGAGGAAAAAGCTGTATAGACATTGAAATTTGGCTTTGCACTTCCAATGCAATTTCAATATTTTGCTGCATTATATGCATGGATGAAATTGCCGGGTCCACGACACTTGGATATACCGTGGGAAGGGGTGTGTCGCAGCAAAAAATTCACCAAGTCAAACGTTTTCCCCTCGACATTTTCAAAATTGCCCTCCGGCCCTGTCTGCCGGTGCAGCACATGTTATGCTTCCGTAATAAAACAATCTCCTTGAGAGAATTCAACAATCAAGGCCTGGATAATTTACATCGTTTATCACCTCTCGTAACAAGTAGTTGTGATAAATATTTTGTTTTCTTGACATGCATGTTAACGGCGCAACATTCTTCCTCGTCGTGAAATGCAGCCAAAACTGAACTTGATTGCTAGTGTCAGAACGGGACACAGGCGCAACACTCCGAACAATGTTGCAACGATTAATAAACAGCACAGACGAGAAGGTTTGAAGGCAGACGGCTACACTAGGATGAGAGCATTAAAGATAAAATACATGCAGTGCCGAGAGCTGCTGGAGGCCCTGGGGAGAAGTAGAGAAGTTGGTGCACTCCCTCCAGTCGAAACTTAATTTGTCTAACCTCACTAACAATTGAGCAGAATGAAGCTTTATATTAATTTTCGGTATTTTTCATAATTGCCCAACGAAATCACGGCAATGCACTAACGCCTCGCCGTATTAATTTCAAAGAGCAGAATAGTAAAGCAATTCTACATCTAAGTTAATAAACACATGTAATACCGAGGTGAAAATTTTATAGCAGGTTTACAAACGTTCCTTCATAATTAGTTAATTCATTCAACATTCCACAAATGTTGAATCCATACTGACTATACTCTAAAATGCTACTTTAAGTGAAAGATTGCACAGTACATTGATGTCACATAAGAGGAAACGTCGTGTAATATAAATCATTTATCTATACGTGTCTGCCGAACATGGAAGTTGCCAAATTGGAATGTGAAAATAGTCATATTGTCTTATTTTATTTAGAACCACTGAATGCAAATGAGCAATAGTTTTTTGTTTCAGTGATTAAAAATATGAATTAAATTTAGTACTTTCCGAGTAGCCGGCCCCTTGATTTCTTCCGACCCCAGGGTCAATTTGACTTCACTGGCCCCCACTATCAGCGGTACTGACAAAATATAGTCAGAACATTTTAGGGTTTGGCTTTTACAAGCCTATAGCTTTGCATATTTTCTTCCCCTCAAATTTTTTCTTCTTCAAATATTCTCCCCTTGTCTCCTTTTTAGTATTTCTCCCAATGTTGCCTATGTAGGATAGTGAAGGAGTTCTTCCTAGCTTAAAAATCAGTGCAAATAGTGATTTTCAGTGCACCAGTTAGCGCTTGATGCCAACCACTAAAAAGCTAAATAGACTGTTCTAGCTTATTACAGTTAAAAATTTAACCTATATGCTGATTTGATTTGAATTTCAGATAGTTAGATCAGAAGTAGCCAAAAAGTGCTCGCATATGTCTTTCTTCATTTTGAGGTTTTCCAACTCAAATATCAAAAACTATAAAATATCCCTTATCCCTTATCCGGTAGCCTACTATCAGCCTGAATTCGATATTCGTTTAAGTTTTCGTTGAATTCGCCACATTCGTTGTGTGTCATTCCTAGTTTATCATTAACGTCAAAATTTCATTGGATTAAAATCCCTAAAGGAATTTGTCCCCAATGTACTCCAGAACAGGAGAGTTGTCGCTTCGCGGGGTTAGCGTGCAATGGATTGGCTGAGGGACCAAAAGAGCGATGAAATGAAAAAGTTTGAGAACTACTGATAGAAACATGTTGCATTAAAAACGGATTGAAAAAGGTGTATGGGAAATGGCATCAGCAGTAGATTCCTGCCGACGTTACTCAACTTAAGGATATAAAGAACAATCGTGTTTTTTCATCCTTCGCCGATCTACAACTTTATAACCCTGCTTCATACTTGTCGTAAAGATCGTCGATGATCACAACTATGTTCACAATATAGTGTTAAAAATCCCAGACCGACAGCGTCCGTCTGAAATTCATCATTGAAATAAGAATGACTTCGATTCTTACGACTCTTACGAACTGATCTGCGACCGTCTCGGACGACGAAAAAAAAAATCTTCACATAATATCGTATACTATGACACTTAATATCATTATCAACATATCGTGGCTACCCCTTACGCAGCACGTATGTCGAACTTGCACCTCAGCTCGCCATCTCAGTCTTGGTAGTTCCATGGTTAGAGCGTCTCACCAGTCATAAGAAGGTTGCGGGTTCCACCCCTTTCAGGGGGTCAGAAATCGTTTTTCTGAGGTTAGGGCTTGACAAACGTTCATCGATTATCTATGTTCACATTACTCGCTTTATGTACTATATCGTAAACGAGAAGCGGTGCTTGAGCTGTTATCAAAATATTAACCTACTTCGAGATGCCTTGATGTCAGATCAAACACTTCTGTTTTAACCCAAAGAATCTTACCATATCAATCCTGTGGTTATGAATGGAATTTTTAGCTGACAGATCCGCTTGACGTTTTGCATGTTCATCCTTCTCTCGTTTCTGCTCTCTTTCCGCAACAGCCTTTGCAATGCGATCATCTTCATTGTCAACTTTTTGTTGCGTCTGCGCAGCAAGTTTATTGCGCATTTTTTCTGTATGATCCTGAAATGCTCTACAGGAAGAAATATGAAAACGAATAAATCTCGTAGCTATCGACCCTCCTGACGGAAAACCAATGGACGTAACATAAAGATAAGAGCGCACTTCAAAATTTTCTATTGAACCATATCGACAGGAGACAATCAGAACATTTAAACCAATTTCACTCAGGGGTGGAACCAGCCTCTCACTCCTAGGTAGGCAAAATCAGAAAAATTTCCTCAAAATGAGTTTCGAACGTGAAGTGGGAGCAGAACTGCGCAGGATCCAAGGGTTCATCTTGAGGCCCCTCGTGGGATCCACTGTACTACTTTTACTACAGATCAGTTAAACCTGATTTTTAATCTGGTTAACCACACCTTATTGGTTGCATGATCATGTAGCACAGCGGATTTCCTACTTTCTTTTTTTTATTTTCCTCTTTTTCTTTGTGTTTTTTCTCCATTTTTCCTCTTCTGCTATTCATTCGTTTCCTTTTCCTATTTACATTTATCTCTTTTCTTATCTTTCCGTGTTTCTTTCTTTCTTCTTCCTTTAATCATTTTCCTCATTTTTTTCTTAATTTTTCCTCATTGATTTACTCCGGGTGTGCAATCCGCCCACCCGGAAAAGCCCAGGCTACGCCACTGACTTTACCAAAGTTTGACAGCGGACTTGATAGATCATCAGACAGAATGTATACATATGTTATTTATAGGCTGGGAGGCCCATAGAGAAAAAATATTTTTCCGAAATCTCAAAATACGGCCTAACAAGCCGTTGGCCGCTATTGGGACCGAGGGAAATATTTTCCCGCATGGAGAAGAGACAGACCAAAACTGTGCGTAGCATATTTATTTTGTTCATTCTACGTTGCCCTGAAACACTGACAGCCAAAAACAAATTAAATTCTACGCCGATGAAGGACATAAGAAAGCATGTAGAATTTCTGTTTATTTTTCTTCACTACTTGGTAAGAAGGTAAAATGTTGAGCTTTTGAAGAATTATGACAGGAAAAAATCCAGTAAAACACGGGATAAAAACTGTTGACAGTGAAAAGAGTTTTGGCCGGAATTCCGTTGAGTGACGTTAAATATCACAAAAGACCGCCCGCTGCTACAGCCAACCACACAGCAGGAATACCTGCGATTCCACCTGCTCACCATTTGTAAAAATATATTTATGCCTCGACAAAATCTAAGCATCTATTGACATCTGAGAATAATTAAGCAACTAAGCAGTCCAAGGAGGGTAAGGAAAACATGTCTTCCATACAGCATTGTTTAATTTGTTGCATACGGCGGCTCTAATTGATGTTTCCTTCGTCATTTTCTCATCTGTTATCTTTAAACCTGGTCACCTTATTTCGAATGTTTAACTGATTGATAAGGTCATTATACGTTTATTGAAGGGCTTTCGTCTTTATTTTAAAATGCCCCTGTGATGAAATTTTGTCATTCGGCATTTTTATATTTTCGTGAACACGAAATCCTTACTAAGCTTGCAAAACTTCAGTGAAGGACAAGATTGGTGAGTCTCCTTTTTCCTAAAGTGTAAAGCATAATTTTGCTGCGGCCATTACCGAACTTGATCTGGAAGCTCTAAATGTGAAATAGAAGTGACGTCACAGGCTCAACACCAACATAAACAAGCCAATGGTCGTATGAATATACAGATGTTTGGAGAAACCCTTTCACAAATCCTGAACATTTCGAAAATTCTTCAAAGATAAGAACACAGGAAAAAATATATAACCACCATAAATCACAAAATTTGGGTTAAGCCTTTGATGTCACAGCTAAGGACGCCGCTGCTAAATCGCGGGCTCGTTCGGAACAACTTTAGAATAATGGCGTATGAAATTTTCGCAACAGTGGAGAAGAAAATAATCATGGTGAAAAGTTTCTTTTTCGTTTCGTTCGAGAAATGTGAACGCTTATAAGTCTAAAGTGATATTGCGTGACAAAAAATCGCAGGAAGAAATGTTGCGGTCTCAATTCTCAAAGGCACTTTATGATTAAAGTTCGTTATAAATTAATTATGTACGTTTGTAGGTCTGACGACACGAAACCACAGCAATGCAAAACCCTGAACTATCAAATGTGGGCTCCGCTATTTAAAAAGGTTGTGAACGTTGCTCACAATTCGCAACATCAAACCTTCTTTAATTCACTAAAAACTCTACAAACGAAACACTACACTTTATTCAGTGCCATACCAAGGACTCCATCTTTAAAATCAAGATCTTAAGCTTTGTACATTCTCGGACAATATCCCAGCATTATCTTAACTCCAAGGTAACCGATCGGTCCGTTTACGACCCCACGTTTGTTTTTCGGGATTTTCATCCGTAAGAAATCGACGAATCAAGGGACCAAGCGCAAGTTTAAATTTGTTAGATATAAGATTGTTAAAAGATGACAAAAAGCGAGAAAAAAGCCCTGGTCTTTACTCCTCCCTCTACCACCCTCAGGTGGACCCTGGACTAACCGAAGTTCGGCAGAACCCACTTGCATGGATCCACCCTCACGTGGGCTCTTTGATTTTTGCAAAATAGACGCTTTTCATGTGGGATCTCTCTCCCTGCCTTCAATCAAGATATCTCGCAGAATCGCATACTAAGTGGACTGATTGAAAAGAACTCTAGAATAATCGGCCACTGGAAGATTAAAGAACAACCTACATGATCCTTATTAACAATTCTTCATTTAAAATTTTTGAGCTGGGTTCTTGTCTTTCCTACCAAATTATATCACATCTTAAAGACGAAGATCCTTCATGATTCACATTGTCAGGCCTTCGTTCAACATGTAAGTTTCTTTTACTTCAGATTTGTAGATTTGTTTCATGTTTTTTGTTGTTGTTCTACATTTACAAAAACCGATCCAAACAACAATTTCAGTCTTTATATAAATTAATAAAATTGACTTGCTAGAAGTAATGGCTTTATTTAATTTTCATTTATCCTCCAAATATTAAGCAAAATTGGCATTCCGTTGGTTAATGTTTTGGAAAAATTCTTATTTTCATCAACAAGGAATTGCCCCAAATAACCCCCTTAAATTAGACCTACGTCTAACTAATCCTGCTCCTGTGATTGGTCCTATAGTCAATGTCATTAACTACAAGAATTCTTTAGAACCTAAGGGTCTTTAATATAGCCACTTCGTTTCAATTATAACAGTATTAAAGACTATAATGAACAAGAAGACTCACTTGAACAATTCCAGTTCTTTCTCTTTTCTCATTTTTGACATTTTCTGTAAAACGAAGCAGGAGAATACGTTTAATTATGTATCAAGCAATACAACATTCGTGGATTCAGTAAACTAAATATAATCAAAGATCATCTGCTTCTATTTTCATTGCTGTTTGTTACACTTGAACCAATGCGATTTCATCAGGACTCGTACGTACGCTCTCCAAATGTCAGCGAATTTTAACTTCACAAATGAGTTGAATCTAATTTAATTTCAAAATCAGTCTTCGTCAATATTGGAAGCCCATGGAATATCACCGTCAAAGTCAAAACCGTCACATAACTAATCCATGTGCACTTTTCCCTCTTGCTAAATTTTTACTTTTCTCTCGCTGGAGAACATCCAGGGCTTCAAAGATCCCGTCAAGTCTGGAATGTTCACTGCCTCGGCAGCAACACGAAAGCTTTATCCACGAGCTGACTTCGAACCAGCTTAAATTTTTCATCATACAACACCTTAGTTTAAACATATTTCCCTTGGACCGCTCCGATAGCCAGGCACGTATACAAGATTGTTCAGTAAGTGGAGATAGTAAGGAAGATGTATATCTGAAAAAGTCCTCAAGATATGGAATCCCAGGCTCCGGAACATCCCGAAAATTCTGCCAACGTCTCGAATTCAATTTAATAGAGATTTTATGAAAATAACCACACTATCATAGTGAAAAATACAACTAACCAACTTGGATATCTGGATTACTTTATACACAGGATCCCGAGGGAAGCTGGAACGGCCCAATTTCAAACACCTGCTTTACTGTGCTGTCAAGCATTCGATGCTCACGTCTCCAACCGAAAACCTAAATCTAAAACTTCTCTAAAGGCATGGGATATGTAACGTGGTATAGAGGGATTGGCTGACCTGAATGGCCCAATCGTTTCACGTGTAAATGATATATTACCAGCCGCTGAGGACACATACCTTTTTAGCATTTGCAAACAGGCGAATCTCATTCTCTTCTTCCTCTTCTTTCTCGCGTTCCTGTTGCAAACGAACCTATTGACATGCCATAAATGTTTAATGAATATTCATTCTATAGTGACAACAGATTTTGGCAAGATAGTCAGACATAGTACGGCTATATCGATTTTCTTGACTGTATTAGTATTTCCAAGTTCAACAATTCTCATACAACCATCATGAAAATTACTCCACCTCAAAAGATCTGCAATTTGTTTCATTGGGGATTGGGCAATGTTGTCTTTAATAACAATGCAGTGAATAGTATTTTAACTAAATTTGTTTAGGGTTCTGCAAAGATCTACGTCAGCCTCGGCTTTTAGTGCTACATCTTACTATGGAAGCAAAACGACATCAATGAATAGGGGCGGGGTAACTCACGAGTGTAGTAAAATTCTTGACTTTGTTCAATTCAATGTCTTCTGTAGAAACATAGTCAGTCAGGAAAAAAGGTCTGTAAACTCTTTGTTCTAAGTTTTTGTTCACTTTAACGCAGGATCACCGTGCAGAACACAATGAAATTACAATTCAACCAACAAAAAAGGTTTGAATCCATTCTCTTAACCTTGACATGTGAATTTTAATTGCATAAAAAAAGTAGTGCATAGTGACAGCGCTTGCAATGCTCCGTTGGAGGATTAATTCTTATAAAGAAAAGTATTTCCAGTGATTATTAATTCCTTCATTCATTTTACGACTGTTCAAGGTATGTGACCATCAGGCTTACGGGCTTTGCAGTAATAACACAAACTTTATCTACCAAAGTCAAAACCGAACTTCCCGAAAAAAAGTTTCGTTTATCAAGGAGCCGTTGCTTAGAATGCACTGGCCACAACCTTAATTACTACATAATAACCACAATCATAATATTAACCTGACATAATTTAAGCAATTGTGAAGCAATAATATTCCTGTTTAACTTTAAATTAGATTTTTACCACTTTTATATTGTATTTACTTAGTTATATTTTTATTATACATTTAGTTGATTAATTAGCTTTCTTGTCTATAGAGTTTTGTACTTAAGTATTAAGAATGGCCTTTTAAAAGTCAGTTAGTCTGAAAGGCCACCGTTTTTAAATAATCTTAAAAAACAAACATATAGATAAGAAAATGAATGAATGAACGAAGGAACGAAAAGACGAACGAATGGATGAATAAATAAATAAATTCGCTCTGTGAAAATCAGAACACTGATGTTGCCTTCCAACATGGCCTCTTGACGTCACAAGAAACCCCCTTTTTGTTGCAGCTTGATTATCTTGTTTCGTTAACAGCTGTGAAGTTAGCCACGTTTCAGTCCAGACCATGCTTCGATTGACCACGGTTGATAGTCTTACCAGTGTGCAGTGCCCTCATCCCCCGTCATGGGTAAAGCGTAGATTTGTCATGTTTCTATTCTCATCCTGACAGATCAAATTATGAAACAGAGGCAGCTTATCAATAAACCATTTTTTTCGCTATAAGAAAATTATTCCTTTGCCTCATAAGCTCATAGTGAACTAAGGTGAAATCAACTTAATTCATAAAAAGAAATGTCGAACCGAGCGATAAATATCACCCACAGGGAAAACAACCTTTTTTTGATTTAAGGTGGATTTACACTCTAAGTTCTTGCTGACTGCTGTATGTACGATTTGTTTCTTTATTGAAATTGTCATTACGTGGTTTTTATACATAATTCACATCTTTAAAATTTGTTTCACTGTCAGTTAGTACTTGATGATCAAAATTTATTAATTTTCCTTAAATTGTACCAAAAAAAGAGAAAGTTGAACCAAGGCTAGTTTGAATCCTTTTCGTTTCCCTTGAGAGTTCTCGGTAGAGGATTGTTCCAGATATTTAGATGGTGAAAACAGAGGTTGGAAATTCACTTGAGAAACGAATTGAGACATGGCACGCAAATTGAATGAATGAATTTTAACATATGGCACGATTTTCCTTGAAAACTGCAGTGCATGGTTCCCTGGGCACCTTTTTAATGTTCGTTTCGGTGGTCTGACGACGTTTGACGAGAATCGCTCAGCACTGGGGAGTTTCATTCCCGGAGATAATGAATTTGTATTCCGGTGAACAAAGCAAAATAACTCAGTTGATAAACGCTAGTCTAAGTTAATCAACAAATAATGAGACCGCTTACTCTGTAACGGGGTGACAAACTATATGAAATCTCAGTACCATTAATGTACAATAAATACCTGTCGGTCCATTACTGATTTCTTGTGGCTTTCCATTAAAGCCAATTTTTGCTAAAGTAATAAAATGACCAAATATTAGACTGATCCTTCGATCTCATTATGGCCGGCAACTAAGGCAACAGGGTAATTGTAAGTACTCATTAACTACAATTTGGAGTTTAGTTTAGGACGGATAGATGGGGCCGGCCCAGGTCCTCTAAAAAATGGAGCCATCATTCGAAAGACCGTTAAAATCTCTTTCACGAGTAAATTTTCATCTATTAAATTTTATATTTAATGTATAGAACTTGCAAAAATATACCGTTTGGCAAAATTTTAGAGCACGAAAAAGTTTGCGTAAGTATCAACACATTTTTCTACACTGTCCCGAGTGTTTGCGTTAAATATAAAACAAAATAGCATCCGAAAAGGAACATTTCGAAATATCAGCACGACACAGAAAATCAAGACGACGTGAATTATTAATATGAACTTCTACTTTAGTTCAATAAAAGTCTAAAAACAATAGTAAGGTTTACGATTTGAGCTCAGTCTGAAAGACCTCGAAATCTTTCGATTGCTTGGTCGATATGTCTGTCCCGTTAATGATGAAAGTTTATTCTGAGACGGATTTTCACCAGGTCAGACAAACCCTCGGATACATCATTTCAAAATAACCAAATAGAGAACCGTATGGAAAGTTTCCGATAAAGGTTATCATTCTGTATAATAGCATTTGAGTAAACTTCACTATCAAAAATTCGATGAAGGGATTTCTTGGAAACTTTAGTAATTCATTGTTCGGTTTATGCGATAGTTCTTATCCTGTCATTTACTTTGGATTTCGGCTTTACCTGTCGTCTTTGTTCTTCAATTGACCGTTTGGCAGCTTCATACATTTCCTAAATTGAAGGAAAAAATGAAAATACGAGAACTTAATTATAAACAAAAAATAAAACCAATAATTCTTTATTGAAATATTTTTCTTTGCTTTTAATTAATTACTAATTAATTATAAACAAGAAATATAAACAAAAATCAAATAAAAATTCAATCCTCAGGCCGTAACAGATTTCGATTATCCGGTATGTTACTTAAGACGTCTACGAAATTCAAAACAATATTAAGAAATGTGAAAAAATCGGGACTGCATTTATTTACGGACGAGTCCAAAGTTAAAGGCAAGTGAATTCATGTGAACATTGAAGAATCCAATAATAATGCTCGGTAACACTAACCGATTAACAACCTAAGTTGTAGAACAACAATAAATCAAATTAAATGTACACGTCTTTGCCATCAATTATAAGACAGAAACATTTACAATCAAATTAAAAGTCAAGGTAAGAGAATCAGGACAGCAGTATGTCAGGGTTTTTCTTCACTGATAAAACAGCCATGTTTGAAGTCAGAACAATACTTTGCACTTTGTAAAAGTTTTAATTGAAAAGACAAGGTCAGTTAAAAGGAACCGACAAATGAAGAAAAACTAAAGCAAAACTAACCACTTGTTGCTTTACATTTTCACCCTCTGCAAAATCCAATTCTTTTTCTTTTACTGCCTGCTCCTGACGTTCTTTGATTCTGTCCAGACAAGGAAGAAATTGCAGTAATATCAGTAATAGTGTAAGATACTCTAATGGTAAAAATGCACGCAACTCAAGCGGGTCTCAGACACTCGTGAGATGACCTCAAAAATCACCGGAAGCCCTGCAGTAGCTTGAATGTTGTCCCTTGGCCGACCAGAAAAATTTGATGTTTGTTTCTTACAAAAGAAATTCTGATCATTAATTGCTATTTTGTTATATTTCATTTAATATTTTTTAGCACAACAACCTGAAAAACTCAGCTAGTTGTTCAGTGAATAAAATTAAAACAACTGGCTTACTGTAACTTCTGAAAATCTGAAATTTTCTTCCTTTCATGGTATCTTTTAAGTGCTTTTTCTTGGTCATCGAGCACTCCCTCTTCGTATTGCTAGAGAAAGAAAGAAGAATAAACGGGGTACACGAAAGAATGGTGAGTACTACCGCGAAATCTCAACTGTTTCAGCAAACAGGAGTACAAATATGGAACTGATTATGCTTTCTTCTTCTGAACACTCTTATTCTAGCTCATCTGAGGACGTCCTTGTTCTTACTCAGTTTACTCGTGTGAACATTCCTGTTGTCGATGATTCTTCACGTGTGTGAACACTTAACTTCGATCTTGCTCTTGGACTCGTGTGACCCAAACCCAAGCGTTTGTTCTTCAGCTTACTAAAGCTTGGTTGATATATGGTCTTAATAATCACGGGATAATCGCACAACATGAAATCACATCTATTGCATGGTTATGAAAATTGCTTTCTATGGACTCCATGCCATGACTCGACCTCGATCCAATGCAAGTATTTGTTATTTTTGTTGCGTTTCTAGAGGTTTCCCTGTGATTCCTTAAATATCAAAGTAAGTCAAAGTAGGAACTTTAAAAGCTATTGCCTTTTAAGTGTTTAAAATTTTGGAACTTCTTCTCAACAATCATCGTTCCTTTGGAGTCCCTTTTAATGTCGATACCTCTCCAAGCTTTAATGGTGCTTTTTGTTTATGCACATTAGCCTTTTGTTCATGTTTCCAAAATTCTAAAATAACCACAATAATGTGTTACGATTGTCAAGATGTCTCCGTTAGAAGCTGTGTTCGGGGGTGCTGGTGGCACAATGGCAGTGCACGTGTCTCGCACCACTGTGACTCGGGTTCGATTCCGGCTGGGTGAAGTTATCTGACTAAAATTATCTTGGTCACATGTGAGAAGAGTGTTGTCCAGTTTGTCTATACCAAGCATCGCAGGTTTTCTCCGGGTACTCCGGTTTCCTCCTGCAGTAACACTGGACGCATGAGGAGTCGCCCTTACTGGACCTCTAGGGAGAACAGCTTATGTAGCCGATAGGGTTGTCCAGTATAAGTACCATTAAGTTGTCGCGAGAATCTCTCATGCTCTTATGACGGATTAATCGAGCATACTATTCCCAGTTGACTCGATAGCTCAAGTGGTAAAGCAGCGGTCTGGAAATCCAAAGATACCAGTTCGAATCTCGCTCAAGTCAACTCTTCTTGTTGACTTTGGTAGTGTAGGTTAATCATGACAGCTGTCTAATTGTTCGTTGTAAATCGCATGCAAATCGCTCTTATAGATGTAAACCCACCCTCCAATTACCTCGGCTAAAATGGCATATGTATCCCTGCAAAAAAGGTAGCTAACACGGTTATTTAGATGCATTCCTACTATAAGCTATAAACTATCCATTTCTTACGGAAAGTGAAATGCTGCAAGGTAGGCATAGCCAAGTTAAGAGACAACGTCTCTACGTCAGGTATGAGTTCGTTTTCAAGAGCCTTTAGGGCCCATTTACACGATATAACTGTCGCATACGATTATTCATTTTGATGTATCCGATTCAGTCATAAGAGTCTTCAGGACTAATTGCTACATTCGCAAGCGAATAGCAAGCAGGAATTAAGCCTTTATGACACAATCGCATATGCCAAAGTGAAGAATCGTGTGCGCCAATCGTATCGTATGGACAGGCCTTAAGGTACATGAGGTCTCCATGTGTGAGGATCTGGTCGACTGTGTGGGTCGTCTATGGACGAACTGCCACTGACTGAGCAAACTTCAAGGTCGAAAAACTCAAACGGACACTGTCTTCCTCTTGAAATGTCACTAAATCGTTCGTGACCTTGATGAATAATTCCATTAACGAATAAAGTTGAGTTGGACATTATAAGACACTTTCCTAACACTGACAAACAAACTGAGCTTCTACATGCAATGAGCGACGTATTGTCTGCCGCTGACCATACGATTACAACGGCTCAAAATTATTCCGACATGATCGAAATCCACAAATCGACAATTTTGCTGGTATTCAAATACACAAGTAGCCCACCCTCAGATGCAAGCTTAGTGTGGCTGCTCGCCTAATGGCTCGCAGCAACAATATTCGTGTACGAAGTGTTTGATATTTTACTACGGCTAGTCTTGTAAACGCGATACAATTCCATCACTCATTGTGTCGATTGCATAAATTAATCAAATTGCTGTTAAAGTATTTAATTCTGGTTGTTTTCATCAAGGATCAACCATTACCTATTTATTAGGATATATCGCCACTAAAAATTAAGGAAATACTGTATGCTTTACTCACGAACAAAAGGAAATGATCTAAAGCTTCCAATCATTTTATACGTACACACTTTTCAGGATCAGGGGTAAGTTGCTCTGAAAGTTGCTTAATTTTAACTATGACTAGCATTAACTACGTGATTAACTTCTTAAACACGGTTAGTCATGATCGTATTCAAAATCTTTTGATAATGCCTTATGGAAAATGACTGTCGCTGATCGGTCGTTGGAGAGTTTACGCAACCACGACGGCAACGTTTACCACGAGTCCTTGGCAAAGAATCTCTTCTTTCAAAACAAAGACGATGTATAATTTCATGTCCCAAGAGTGTTGTCCACAGCGTTCTTGTTCTAAACACGATGTGACAAATGGCATTTCCAATTATTCAAGACAACGTCAGAACTTAGAGCGTACAAAACTTTTGGTGTTTTTCATCAAATAAGTGAATAACGTTGAATTACCGACTGCAATTACTCAAAACGGTTAAGAGAAGGAAAAAAGGAACATCCGTAGTTCATTGTAACGTCAATGACGCGTGGTTTTCTTTCGATTTTTAAACATTATGTCACTTCGCAGCTTGAACAGACTCTCGATCACCCGTCAAATTGTACGGGCGAAAAATGTTTCTTCTATATTTTTTCACGAGGCAGTCATTTAAATTGATACTAATTCGCATGTATTAAAAAAGTTCGAAGACAAATGTTTGAAAGCATGACACTCAACAAGAAGGAGCATCTGAAAAATATGCACTTCGGATACTCCAAGTTTTCAGAATTCTCCGTCCCAGACTCCCTAGTAACTGACACTAATGGAATGCACACTTGTCTCCTTCAGGGCGAAAAATCTTAGCTCGAATTTGTCTTCCTTTTTCCACCCCTGACAAGAATCAATGACCACAATCTCAGCCTTAGCAATATTTAGGCTCAATTTGTTTTTTAAACCTGGTATTGAGATTCCTCCGCTCAAAGTTCATAATTTCCTAATGATCCATGAGACGCGAGCTTTGAATGTTAATATTAATATCATCTGTATACATTCATGATCAGGGCAAACTGTTGTTGAGGAAACTTATGCGATCATTGATATGAACCAAATACTGAAGAGGGCCAGTTACAGAACCTCGAGGAATGCCATAGATAATCGGGCTATATATTGGACAAACGCCCACTTAAATAATATCTTTTTCTCCGATCGGTTAATTACGATTAACACGATTTTAAAGCAATTTAGTCAACTTCATATTGTCAGTTTACTTAAAATAATCGCGTGATCTATAGTGTAGAAGGATTTCTTCAGGCTAAAATTACTGTGCTCATACACCTAAAAAGCAGGGGGTAGGGTCTCCACTTTATACAACTGGGTGCCATGCCCCAATAACCCCCCACTGACTATGTAATAGACTAGTATTCTGCGATTAATTCTTTGCGAAAGGAAAATTTAGAATAACAGTACAGTGAAGTTCTTCAGAATACAATTGATGCTGGGTGCATGCAAGGATGAGCCGAACCCGAAACCTGCCAACGTGGAACCTCATTTCTACTTAACAATTAGATTATGACCTCATAGAAATCGAGAGCGAATAATCTAATTGTTTTAGTAGAAACACTTAGCAAAGAACATTTCTCGTCTTCTCTGGGATTGCACTTTCACGTAGGCAATCTATTTCGTCTTCAGAAACTTCACAAAAACGAGAGGCGGAAACCATTTTCGCTGCTCGCTATCTATCGACGAATAGATAGCGAGTAGCGTAGCAAATCAGAATGCAGCATTTGCAATAGTACTCGACCAGGTTTCTACTAAAGAAAATTAAATATTACTTTAGGTAGCGGCATGACTCCTATTTCAGAATTTACAAACATAAAATAATAAACATGTTGGAAATATAAACGCTGTTTATTATTAACACTTACTTTCCGCTGGAGTTGAGATAAATGCTGGTCTTTCGACTTTTCTGCGTCGATGTGGTTATTTTTCATTTTCACTTGTGCATCTCTCTCTCTCAAAACTTCAGTTAACAACATCGCACTCTAAATAAAGTATTACCAAGATATTTGAATGACCAAATAATATTGGGCAACATTTGCCAATACCCTTGCATTTTACTTTAATTGCTTGATTGACATATCTCAAACTCATGAAAAATTTAAAGATAGAGGATTCGCGGTCAGGTTTATCTACTCTTTATATCATTAAAAATTCATGAGCAAAACACAAAGGAAATAAGTACCAAGACGTAGTTTGGATATCTGATCTTAATTAGCAGAAGACTTAGACAACTTTTAACCTGATTTTCTTTTTAAATACGGATTCGTTTTGAGATGTAGTATCATACACTCGAAAGTCGTGCTTCATCAGATATCCAAACACCTCGAAGTTGGCGAAAAAAACTCGGCTATTGCCTCGTTTTTCAACTCACTTCTCGGTGTTTAGATATCTGATGAAACACTCCTTCTCTTGTATATTACATGAAACACCAGCAAGAAAAGGTTCTTTTCTAAGATGTCTCCATCTGATTTCAATAAAAGGACGCAAATTACTTTATTGTTCATGAATCTTTCACAAGGTTTGCATATAAAAATCTCAAACTCATTAATAATTCATGAGAAAAACACAAAGGAAATCAGTACCGAGACGTAGTTTGGATATCTGGTCTTAATTAGCATAGAATTTCGCCAAATTTAAACCCGATTTTCTCTTTAAATACGGATTCGTTTGAGATGTAATATCATACACTCGAAAGTCGTGTTTCATCAGATATCCAAACACTCCTCGTGGATGATATATTGCGTCAAGGGCTTGATTAAACTTGCTTTACGCACACCATATATATCATCAGATGGGTAAATTGGACATTTGATATGTCATACAGTCATACTATACTACAGAATAAAAATGTGCGGCGTTTGCGAAAATAAAATAATTCCAAACGGCCGCCTAGGCATTAAGCAGGTTAATCGACACAGAATATCATTTTCAAAATTTCACTACCAGACACATATAGCGTTTCTTGATAGCGTTTCTTGGTATAAATATGATATGCAAGCTTCTTAATGATGAGGAAATGCAAATATTCCATCGACGGGCCAGAAAGAAGGCCCTGCTAGGGGTACCACTGGAAGCATTTAACAGCTGAACTCCCTTCTATAAACAATCTTGTGTGTTTACAATAACATAAAAAAACGTAAGGTTAACAGAACCAAGGAGAAGGAAGAAAGAAAGAGGACAAAGGAGTAAGAAAAGTTTAAAATAAAGTTATTTCAGAGTCAAACGATCTGGTATACTTTTACAACTCTGGTTTGGGTCCTAATGCTCCAATCCATATGCGTCAGAAGCATGGGGCTGGGGGGCGCTTGGCGACCACTTTTTTGATGGGGAGCCAGTGTATGTGTGGGCCCCCACTTTTCAACTGGCCAATAATATAAAACTACAAACTTTTGATTGCCAGATAAAATCGCTAATGAATCAAACGTTACTTTCCCCTTAAAATCCTTAAACTTTTTGACGCCTTTGCTCCTGTCTCAGAAGTGTACGCAGACCAGGATTACAGTGGCGTAGCCAGGCCCGGGCGTCAGCTACGAACATGGGCGTTTCCCAAAACGTATTTGGCATATTCAACTGAAAAATACACGACAAACTTTGAATAATTTGATATCAGCCCTTTAAGTTTGGTCCACGAATGGAATTTCTTTGCGCAACTTTTTCTCCCACGCTAAAAATTCGCGCAATTTGTTCTCATCAATGAGATATCTCGTGGTTTTAAAAGTAATTTGGAGGATCTGTACGATTGAAGCCTTCGAATCCAGCTCGATGCCGCAGCCTAAAAAACGGGATTAGCGCCCTCATAATGCAAGAAATAGCAGTGGTGTAGTCCTGGAACTTTAACAAGGGGGGCTCACCAACACAGTGTCCTGAACATCAGGGGAGGTCCGAAAAAATGATAAACTTGAAAAATACTATTTTTTTATTTCTGGTAACAGTAATTCTGTTATTAAAATTTAACAGTGTTTCTGTGTTTGTAAAAGGTAAAATATTTGGAATACAATCGCCACGATCAGTACTTGGGCGGCACATGTTATGGCCAACTAGAAATTGCTGAAATCATTCTTGTTGGAAATGACTGAATATCTTTACATAAATTTCACAGAACATTCAAACATGATTAAAGTTACACAATCTGCAAAAAAATATAAAGGGGGGGCTCAGCCCCCCCTTAGCGCCCGTCCACTACACCCCTGAGAAATAGCCTTTCAGAGACCCAAGAATTCAAACATTTTCCGGGGGAGCATGCCCCCCGATCTCCCTAATTAGAATGCTTCCCAGGCCTGGGCATCACAGATTCTCTGGCTACGCCACTGCAGGATTACATATTAACAATTGCCAATAATAAATCACAAACTAGTTTGATTGATTGATTATGAAGGGTAATAATCCTGAGAGATTGATAAGCTTTTGAGTGCTTTTTTACCATGATCAAACCCAGTAAACACGTTTTGGACTTGAGTAGACAATTGAGTCACAAATTTAACTAAATGTTTAAAAGATTGTTTGGGAAATCAAAGTCTCATGCTATAGAGTTGTAAATCCATGCAAACAAGGTGGGCAGGGCAATGATTCTTAATTTCAAAGTTTGAAATTTTAATCTTATTTATATCTTTTGGAGTCTTCTCTTGCCCCTCTGTAATGTAAGTAGGAACACTGCAAATCTCTGTTCCATGACTAAATGTATGGTGGAAAACTAGCTGATAAATTTAATACTTAGTGTGAGTGTGGCAGATGAGATTTTCAGGAGTATAGTAATTTCCTGTAGCTTTTCTTGTTTTCTAACTTGATTACAGTGACAGACAGTGGTGGACCCCCACACCCCCAGTCCACTGGTATAAAAAGATGGGTGACATATAACACCACCAATGGATTTACACCACTGGAGACACTAAGGTGTGCCAGAGTAATTCATATAGATGCTCTTTTCTCTGACATTGCATGGCCAAAGACCCAGGTCAGTTTATTGTCTTAAATGATTTAGAATTAAAAATTTTAAATATTTACTGACAAACATTCAGAAAAATTTTGAGACATTCATACTGAAGTTTCAATGGTTCTGTCTGGCTTAGTTTTACCAATGCAGAACTGCCTGTCTTGCCACATCTCAGGATGTGTCTTGACAGATGTCTCATCAGAAGACATAAAAGCACCTCTGAAGATAGTGATATGACTTCTGATTGGACATCAAGATCCCTACAGGTCTTGATATACAGGACAGCACATTCTGACTGGAGATCAAAGTTCATCTGTCATTCATTTTGGCATCAAAATTTGATCCATGCAATTAATGAAATTCCTCACTTCAACTGGATAGTTAGAGTATGAATCAATAACGAGTTTAAGAGGTACAGTCTGCCAAATCACATCAAGTCAGATCTCATGTCACACCAACTTCAAGTTGGTGCACTAAAATGCAGCATGGTGGGAGGAGGTATAACTACATCTCTCATCATATTATGGTATAACTATTAGGGACACATAGTATCACTTAGCACAGGGGTGTCCAACCTTTTTGTGTGAGGGCCTGCATTCCCATTTTTTCCCAGAAGGAGGGCTGCACAGTAAATGTGGGCAAGACAAGCCAATGGGACGGATAAGCCATGATTCTATTTAGAGTTTAGCTAAACTGCTAAAGAAAGTATAATCATACAGTTATATAGTATCTACTGTACTATACTAGTTGTGTTGTATTACTGCAGTGTACACTGTACAATGGCTTGATTGGCATTTTAGTGAGATATCTGGCCATCTTTGTTTTGATAAGTATTTCGAACTAGGACTAGGCTTTAGCTGGCGGGCCGGATATGTTCCCTTGGTGGGCCTGACTCTGGCCCGTGAGCCATATGTTGGACACCCCTGACTTAGCATATACTGCACAGGTGAATAGTTGTTTTTCTTTGCACAATTTGTTTAGATCTATCTTGGAATATCCAGTACTACTCACCTCTGAGCTGGACAAAATGGTTTCCTGCTCCTGCCCCACACCACATTGCCCTACATTTACCAAAACCCAACCCCACAATGAGTTGTATATCATCCCTCTCCACATCACACCATCACACACCACATCAAATCACTCCACCCTATACCTGACCACATCACACTACATCACATTACATCATTCCACCCAACACCACCTCACATCATACCACATTATGTCATATTTCACTTCACCTTACCTCACCTCATCTAAATTCATTTGCAACACATCACATCAACTCATGTCACCACAGTACCTCACCATACACAACACATTATCTTACATAACATCACCCCACCTGATCATGTCATCACATCAAATCATCCCATGTCTTATCAGCTCACCTTTACATCAAGCACACTTTCACCCTGTATAAGGAACTGGATTACATATGAACAAAAATATTCTTTTAGTATAATTTCACATACATGAAAGCCTTTTACTCTATCTGTTTTGTAGTACTGTAATGTTTTAGCTCTCTCAATGGCTTCTTTTCTCTTTTGAGCTTGGAATTTGGCTTCCTCAATATCAATTAATTTCCTTTGTTCCTACAAAAAGTATACAATATTTTGTGGTTAAACAATCAATAAAAAATTAGGTATAATCACAATGTTCCAGATACGTTTTAGAGGCTAAGGGTCACAGAGGAAATGAAAGGGGGCACATTTTCCAGGGCCACAAGCCTCCATTCCCAACAGGCAACAGGGTCTTAGAAACCACTGGGTAGTCACTTTTTTTACTTTGACAACATTTCTCCAAAGATTTGCATTTTCATGTCAGGTCAGGTAGAAGTCTTTGTCAGGTCAATGACCAAAGACCCATCTTTTATCTTGAATGCTAATCATACTGCTCAAAACCTTGAATACTTTTCATTCACATGGTTAGACCGGTCAGTCTTGTAAATTTTAGATACCTGTAGCAGCATGACAGTTTTGGGGATTATCAATCTATCCAGAAAATTTTGGCCAAATGAACAAGAAATTCATTCTGGCCCAATATTTCCACCTTTAAATAAACATGACCATTTGAGTGTTTCATGAGTCCACAGCACAAGGTACATCAAATAATACATCAAGGATCCAGGCATCTTCATAAGTTGTTACTGGACATTTCCTTTAAACCTTACAGACTGCACACATGAGTATTGAAGGACTGACAATTACATAAATGTACTGTACCTCTTCATTTTCTTCCCTGATCTTTCGTTCTTGCAATTTTTTAAGTCGCTGTCCCTGGACATTCAATAGTATATAAAGGTCACAATCAATATTTCAAGCTATATAAAACTGTGATCAACACATGTCAGCATTTCATGGTATTATGTTATTACCATATATAGCAGAATACCATTACCTAATAAACTTGCCCAGAATGTTCACTGGACTAACATTTGAACACCTGTAACAATGTCTTTTGGTTTTGGGGTTTTTTTGGGGGGGTGTTCTCACGAGATACTGCAAATTCCATTGCTTCTGATTAACTACATAAATATTGGTACAGTATTTGAGAATTGTAAAATTCTCAAAGAAAAGAATTTTTAGTATCTGGCACTATCTAACCTTGTTCATAGTTTTAATATTTGTGGGGTGAAACTTTTAATGACGTCTTGGTCACATTTAATAATTCTCAACCACTGATCATCATTGGCTAAAATCAACACATTAATTAGGGGCAAGGGTACATTTAGGTATTTTACTCTGGCTAATGCCAGACAATTTTAATCATCAAAGGGAAGAGCTCTGCCTGTTAAAAGGTTAAAATCTCTTTAAACCACAAAGGGGCAAGGGTGTGCTTAAGTATTTTACTCTGGCTAACACCAGATAATTTTACTAGAGAAAGGGATGAGCCCTGCCCATTAAAGCATTAAGCACAAAATATGATTAAAGTCAAGCACCTCTTCATGCAACTGGCCCCTAATTATGTCAATGAATAGTGCAGTACAGTATTTCCTGTAGCAGCAACTTACAGTAGTTTAATAAATAAATGGTGTATTATGGGATTTTCCAGCCAAACACTGAAAAATCAATTTGCCTTACTGTCCAGTGTTAAGAAGTCTGGTCTCAAAAAGTAAAAGTTATTGTAAGCTACAAAATTAATCTATTGTGAAGAAAACAAGCTACTCAAGACTGTCACCTCAATAGTGTTTCCCCAGTTCTTCACCATTTGTTTTGAAATTTTGTGCAGGTCCTCTCTCTCTTGCTTAACTGCTTGTTGTCTCATAGCCTCATGGTTGGTCTGGGATAAGACATCTTGAATCCTTTTCCAGTCAGAAGGTTGAAGGACTGTGACCTACACAATGTACAGGTGTAAGTGGAATTTAAATGTGAAACAGCAGTTACATGAACATGCTGTAAGTAATTAAGCTCATGCTTTAATTCCAGTCTTACAGATTGAACTTGATAGCTTCAAGACAGATATAGCTGATTCAAATAAGATTAATCATATCAATCAATTTTTTCCATAGTATATTCAGATGATGTCCAGAGCACTTCACTCTACATGTTTGTTTTCTTTACTAGGCACATCATTAACCCTGCATTAATCATTATGATAGGTGTATTAGAATTTGATAGAGATACATTTACAGTACACAGGCTTTGAGGTTACAAATTAAAAACTGAGCAATGTTAAATTCCATGTACCCCACCAAAAAATCAGTAACATGAGAATGAATACCACAGCCTGAGAGAGAATTCATTAAAATTTGACATGGCATGAATTAAGTTTTCATATCATTAATAATTATAAACATTCAAAACAGGCTTTGCCTTGTTGACACATCTATTTACCCAGCTGCTTGGTTGATGTTTAGGACTTGGTATTGAAGCAGTCCCAGATGATTCAAAATTGGTGAGATGTACACCTGGCAAGCCCATTTTTGACTTTTTACTTGAAGTGGAAGGTAAGAGAGGACAGCGAAAACCAAAGATGACATGGATCCAGGTGGTAGAAAGGGACATGAGAGAATGTGGGTTGAAAAGGAAAGATGCAAAGGATAGGGAGAGGTGGAGGAGGCTGCTGTGTAGAGCTGCCAGCCAACCCCTGCATGAGCAGGGAAAACAGCCATAAAACAACTGTTGTTGTTGTTTGTTGAAAATTTTTATCTTAGCTGTACCAAATTTTTAACAACCCTCATTGATATTTACTATTGCATTGCTGATTTCTTGCTTTAATACAATAAATTGGGTTAAAAACTAAAAACTTCCATAACCATTGTTTTTATTACAATAAACAGTGTTTAATCTTAACTCTATAGGGATTGTAGCCTTCCTTTGTATCATTATGTTAGCTAATTACCATTATAAAACATTTACTGTCAAAGTGGATTTGTTTTATCACTATGTATTCTGTTATAACCAAGTTTTGATGGACTCTGACATGGCCAAAAGAAACACCTGCCCGCAAGTTCACATCCTGGTTATACTTAGCAACTTTGGTTTAGATTTACAGTGGCTAATTCCTTTATAAGAAACTTACAACCAAGCCTGAAGACTTGGAACAAGCCATGCACATTGTCAAGTACAAATATCCCATATACTAGCTAGTATATAACTTCATAGTTATACCGGTACACTTCATCACATGAAATGGGGTCTGTATTAGGGAAAAGTAAATGTCTGCATGTCAGAGTTAGAGTCATACAATCTAGGTACTAACTGGGACAGGTTGCAAAAATGTACTCTTAGGCCTCTAGCTAGTAATCAAACCTCCATAAGCATTCAATCATCTTCTACTTTTGTGAATGTGCAGCATAATTGAAACTCAAATCTTGTAAACATTCTCATTAATTTAAAGATGTTACATGTATGTGACCAGTAATGAAACATCAGCAGTTGAAAATATTACTATTTGTCTCTCACTTAAATTTTCTGAGTAGTTGAATGATGGTTTTATCAATATTACATGCTTGGCTACTGTATAATACTTATAATCAGAGATAAATTTCATACCTCACGCGGATCGACTCCACTGGGTAATACCGAGATTGGATTTTCAGCCATTGACCCTGCGTAATACCATCAAAAAAACCGCGAGGAATCACTAAATACTAATTTTAAATTCTCAGTAGAGTTAGAATTCTGTCGAAAATACAATCATTGACCCGAAACGTACCTCGTATTTGTCCTTCTCGTCTACCATGCATCACTTTCGTGGTCGCCATTGATGTTTTATTAGGATGATTTGTCGCTATGGTGACATATGATGACGCTGCTTGGTTCCTATACCCGTCGTAAACTCTGTCCCCGATCATCGGGGTTTTACACCATATATGAGAACGTAAAAATATAGCATCTCAGACTGTCCCCGACCTAGATCGTAAGATTCGGAAGTATTTCTGCTTTTCCAGGTCGTCCCCGACTGTCGGCGACTATCAGGGATTCTTATGATCAATGAAATTCTTCTTGTAAATTTTATTATTATTTTATATTTTACTAAAATCTTTTAGACCACGTATTTATTATTTGTGAACTAATGCGATGCAGATATTCTGCTTTATCAGTCAATAAAGCAGAAGTGCAAACATCATTTGTGTCAATCAGGGATGTTTCTGCACACAATCTAATCAAAAGTAGCGACTTCACAGAGGGCAAATTACTTCAGAAACCTGGCACAAGATGCCAACAAAGGCGTCCGAGTAGAATAGACCGGATTCCTTTCGTTTTTGCAAATGTAGCCGCACTCAGAATCTTCTTTTCCTCTTTTCTTTACATACCAGTCGCTTCTTGTTTCTGATCTTCATTCAAACCATTAACTGGAGGAATTTTTCGCGTAAAATAACTTTTTATTGAAACCAACCAACTTGTCGGCCTTCTCATATTTGGTTGGTAACTTCTCGTACATTCCGATTGTTACGATTCTTAAGACAAATGAGAACATTGTAGTTTGGAATGTCCTAAAAATCGCCGACATCAGGGTCTGTTTTAAACACAACCTAAAATTATACTGATGCCTTGCTACCTGGGCGCAACTAGAGGGGGATTGAGAGGTCACGACTCCTACCATTTTTGTATTAAGAATTTTTGGTAGGGATTTAAGGACTTGATTTCTTGTACGAACGAAAATGACTAACTGACTCAATGTTAGTTTGGTTTTTCATTTTCATTCGGCCTATAAATTCCTGACAAAAATTCTTTGTGTCCTTCGACGTGTGCAGGTTATTTACAAAATCCCGTTAAATGAGACAATTGATCTGGTTATAAACAGCATATAAGACAAGGGGATCTACGTATAGAAAGAGAAGATCTCGAAAAATTATTCAAGTTTGTGACATCATGATTCATCCATGCACCCACTTGCAACTCAATGGAGTTGTTTACGATCAAATTGATGGTTTAGCCATGAGATCTCCCCTTGCATCGATATTAGCCAACCTATTCACGGCATATCAAGTAGGGAAGTGGTTGCAACAATAATGACAAAACTGGTGCAGAATACTACCAGCGGTATGTTGATGACACGTTTTGTATATTCGACAACTACGAGTCAGAGGCAATGTCGTTTTTTTTCATTATGTCAACTCCTGACCCACGAATATCTCATTCTCAATGGAAAAAGAAGTAGAAAGCAAACTTCCATTATTGGATGTACTTTTTACAAAGAAACTTTCGGATAACTCTTTCCAAACATCCATGTCACACAAACAAACTTATGCTGGGTTACTGATGAATTTATTCGGCTTCTCTCCATTTCCATGCAAAACTGGACTTGTCAAAACACTCATAGACAGCAAACTAAGACTACGTTTACACTATACCGTTACGAAGTGAACCCGGTATGAAAATGTACCTGTTTCCAAATTTGTTGTTCCCGTTTGGTTGTGCGTTAAAGTTTAAAGCATCTTGAGTGGCAACCAAGTCAGAGTTAATTAAACCATGGTGAAGAGTGAAAGCATTGTTTTTGTTGGGTGGGTAATCCGTAGATAGTCATTCTGTATGTCATGCTGGGGTGTGATATTGTCCTTCATGAGAGTGATTAGGGTGGGAGTATGAGGACTGGTAATGTA
Source organism: Heliopora coerulea (assembly GCA_030142905.1). NCBI lineage: Eukaryota > Metazoa > Cnidaria > Anthozoa > Scleralcyonacea > Helioporidae > Heliopora > Heliopora coerulea. The sequence goes on along the minus strand of JASJOG010000030.1, from coordinate 1,545,091 downwards.
TGTTACATGGAATGGGGGAAGAGATAATAATGGAGTTATATCTTTACATATATGAAGTGGGTATTCTAATAAAGTTAAGAAATAACAGGTATTTACATTTTCAATTGCATTGTTAAATCTATTGGTTAAACTTTAATAACTTTTAACCGTCAAAAAGCTTTCATGTGATTTTCCTCTACGATCACGTTTTCTTTTCTGTTTATCGTTCCAACGTTTCAAAATACACTGTATTCCATTTTGTCAGCTGTTGGCAGTCGACTCCTCACGTTTCCAACTACTACCAACTTGCCAAATTAAGAGGGAGAAATAAATTTTCTCCGTCTAGCAACCACACAAGCTCGTACTTGCCGTATTTCTCAAAATGGTGTTGTCGAGACTGCTTAACACAAAAGCCTGCATAGATGCATGACCAAAGTTCATACGTTGCCACACCTTGTGAGTTTTCCCTAGATGCGGGGGGCTTGTGTTGTGCAAAGGAAAGGGGAAAATTTTCTGCAAGACTCAACTAAACCTTGGGAATTTTTTGAGGGGAGATAATTAATTATATTTATTGATTTTTAGAGCCATTTTATGGATTTTTATCCAATAAAGAAACGTTTGTGCAACACTTGGTAGGCTCTAGCTTAGAGTTTTGCTGGGAAATAATTTAGTCATCTGAATTTCAGTCTATGTGAGAAATACGAATTAGGAAGAACTGTCCATGCTTTACTTTGGCGCGTGTAATACCATTGGTATAAGCATGTTGGTGCAAAGGGGCATTTGGCGCCTAAGAGATTTCCCCCAAAATGTATCAATAACACAGTCATAATAAGTTGGTCGTACACTAGTAACACTCAACATTATTGTTCTTAGTCGTTCGATAGTATAAAGACAGCACCCTTTATCCACCAGGAAAGTTAATTTAGCCAGTAAAATAGCCATGTTTACGTCAGCATTATCCAGTTTCAAACGCTTCGCAACTAATATGCTGACCTGGACAGGACGTCTGAATCAATGCATGTAGTTCCTCAGTTATCAAAGCAAAATATTCTTTTCTCCTCCCCACTTTGAGAAAATCCAGCCGATGCCCGTGATTAGTACATAGCACGAAATATATTTTTCAAACTCATTTAAAAGAAATATATAATTAATCAGTATGTAGAAATTGGAGGAAGATTACAGTTGAATTTTGCCAACTTTCGGCTGGATTTTCGCCTATAATACTTGTTTGTTCGAGACGTAATTTCAAACACTCGTTAAGTGTTTTTCCTCCGATTTCAAAATACCTCGAAACTCGTTAGAAAAGCTCGGCTTAGCCTCGTTTTTAAACTCGTTTCTCTGTTCTTAGAAATCAGAGAAAGAACACCAACTCGTGTTTGAAATATTACTTCAGAAACTAATTCATAATTCAATTTCCGACAAGCTTCTGTTCGTTTCTATGGCTCATTAAATATTAATTTTCAAACTTAGTTTTCAAATAACGTACCAAAGGTCAGTTTTCGAAACCATTTAAAAAACTAGCTACAAATACTTTGTCGAGTCCAGTGTTTGAAACGCAATAAAATACTACAACTGGTTTATTAAACATTACATTAAAATTAAACCAAGCAGTGACATAGGATAAGAACTTTCGCACGGAAACCTAATTGTAAAGTTTACGGAAGGAAGAGCTGAGGGTAAGAAACGGTAAGGGACAGTGGCGTAACCAGATCCGCGCTGTTGGAGGGGGCACATAATCGAAGATGTACCGACAAACTATATAAAAACATACTGTTTGTAGTCTACTACACTACTGTGTCTATGAACGTTATGGAAACAGTGGTGACGTAGACTTGTTACGCAGATTGCACTCGTGTACCATCTCAATTATTACTATTTACTTATTACTACCATTTTTCAATTATAGTTTCGAATTGTTTAGTCTACAGTTCATACAAAACATAGCAACCAAAGCGAGAGAATGTTAGGATAAGTTCAAATTAAATAAGAACTTTAATAATTCATGTCGTTAAAGTAAATCAGTAACTCGAAAAACTGAAGTAGAAATTGTCGGAATCTTTTTGAGTAGACCAAAAACCACAACCAGAGGACAATTTGAAAAAGTGAAGAATAAAACACAGACCGCAAATTGTCATCTTGTGACTTGATATTCAAGTTGGAACAAGAAACAGACAAGTTGAAAACCGTTTTTCAACTTGTCTGTTTCTTGTTCCAACTTGAATATCAAGTCACAAGATGACAATTTTCGGTCTGTGTTTTATTCTTTACTTTTTGAGTAGTTAGAGGGAATTTTGTATGAAAATGTTTGTTGCTGGACAATAAAGAAGGAAGAACAACCTTGCTATTTCACCAATGATGTACCAACAGTTTACTCGGATGTGCCGACAGACTTGGAATGGTCATGGTTGGAGGAGGCACGGACCCCAAGGACCCCCACTTGGTACGCCACTGGTAAGAGATATATCATCGTAGATAAGAATTGGGAGGCAGGAAAGTATAAAGGGAGCGAGGCCATATGTGTGGTTTAGAGGCTTGCTATGGAAAAAAACCTATGAGGGCAAACCTGCAGAAAGGCAGAGAATCACAATTTATTCATCCATGTGCCAAATAATAATAGCGTATATTAAATTTTTTCGGACTAATTAGGATTATGATTGATTATCTTTGTTTCACCAGTAAATAATCGAGATGAAAAGGCTGAGCAGTGTAATCTTCGACCACATGCAATCAAGTAGTTCTGAATCAAAGCGCTAGTTAAAAAGAAATATTTGGAAAGAACAGATAATTTCTATCAATTTGGAAAACTAAGTCATTGCCATCTTTTCGTGCCATTTCTGGTGTCATACGAAACAATCAACGATGATATTCCCAGCGCTGGAGAAGCCTAAGGAAATTTTATGGAATGTGAAGATTTTGTTTTTTGCATGAGCTAGGAAATTTCGAAATCTAACAATTTTATACCAATATCCAGTTACAAATTAACTTTATTAAAAGATGCTTATTTCTAGAATCTTGCCGACTGGTAACCTTTTTAGTGATACATGGGTTTTCTATTGTTTGGGTTGAAACGTTGAGGATGTACGCAGGGACGTAGCGAGCGGGGGGTGTGGGAGTGCGACACCCCCCAACTGAGACGATGCCAAAAAATCAGATAAATCATGAAACAATCAGGTTAAAAATCAGGTAAACGACTCAGGTAAACAAATCTGCTAAGGAGAGAAAGACAAAACATATTGCGATACGGAAAATCAGGAAGATTAAACGAAGTTAGCTTGGATACGTGTGCGAATTTCTTGTATCAACATAACAGTGATAACAGGTTCAATTCATTTTGGTTTAATTTAGTTTAGTTTACCATCAAGAGAAAGTAGTTCTTCAAATTGGATGTGTATAACATATCCGACGCCTCCCGCAGTCACAACGCAAATGAAAGCTGACACATTTGGAAAATAGTTAAAATGCTTTAACTTTTCACAACGTTACCGATAGTATTAGATTACACTAGGCCACAGACATTGAGCAGGAAAGCAATGCCATCATTCGCTTTGGTTATGATTGCTGCCTAAAAGGCTAAAATCGTCGCTTCGGCACAGCCGAGGGTACTGTGTTGTAGTACAGGTTGTTTTATAAAATGTTTGTTATCTTATTCTCATTAAGAAATTACAGTGCCTAGCTTACTACGGGCGATGAATATGAGACGTTTTACTGCACTTTAGTCTTTTCTAGGCAAATGACGCCGCGTCGGTGCGGTGACAGTCTGACAGAATATCATAAAAAGAATGTATAATTTTTGGAAAGTCTGTTCATTCCTTCATGAACTTCCTTTGAAGTTAAGAACTTAAGATATACAAAATAAGAAAATATATATTTGCAAATGTGTTGGGATTAACAGTCAAAAGTCGAAACAAGAACGAACCGTACGGAATATCCCTCTAGACTTTCTTAATTGAGGATATGGTAAGTTTTGTACGGTCATTCTATTAAAATTGCATATTTTGCTACAACCGGCAGTCCGGCAACAAACTAGCTACGGAGTTTCTAAATCTGATTATAATTTATGGCTCAACAAGGCTTTATTATATATATTTCAACTTTTAAGTTCGGAAAATTACATTATATAGAATAATAGACTCTACAAGACTACAATGAAAAGTAGGAAAGTTGAGCGGTCAAACCGAAAGCGCGTCGTTTGCTTGCGGTGTGACTAAGTATTAAACGCAGATAACACGGCACATCAGCAATCAAAACATGACGGTCTGACGCCTAAGTTTAAAGATATAGTGGAAACATTAACTTGCTGTTAAAACATGGATAGAGAATCATATTTTGCCTTTGAATTTTAGCCAAATATACATTTAAGCTTGCCTTACAGTTTAATTGATTAATATAAACAGTATTGCTATATTATATTACTGCACAGTGTAATTTTACGTAAACTTAACTACACTGTACCACAAAATTCGGCGGATTAGTTAAACTATGCGGATCATTATTTTGAAAGGAACATGTAAATTCTATTATGTACAAAGATTTTATATTAATAATAATAATAACTAAAAGATATTAATTAAATAATATTATTATTACCATGCATAACATGCGCAGAAAATACTAGGTATGATCAAATTCAGAAAAATGCCAAAATATCAGGGAAAAAGTTCAGGTAAATTTTCAAAATAGTTTTTAAAATCAGGTAGGTGACCACATTACATCCCCCCAACTACCACGGCTTCGCTACGTCTCTGGATGTACTTAATTAACAACAATCAGGTTTTGTAGGTTAAGTCCCACGTACGAGTTTAGTTATGAACTCGTGAGTACCAAGATTCGAATAAGAACTACGTTGAAAGAAAATGAACTAACAGCGCCAGGCAAAACAACATTCTTAGACAGTCCGCGGTAATTGTTACTGGAGAGCCTGGGTGCCATTATTTGTGGTTTTGTTGTTGTGTCGTGCTGAACAGCAGTTACACATGTGTTTGACCTCAGACAGTGCGAAATTTTTTGTTGGCTTGTACACCATAAAATGAAGTGGAAGGTATGTTTTTAGTATTCTGTCAGCATATTTTAGATGAATATCCATTGTTAAAAATATGATCCTTGATAAAAAAGCGGTGACTGACTCGTTGCCAAGTCACAATTATTTTTAGTACGTTGACCTATATCGAATCTTGATATTTCTTACACTCTTAAGATTTCTTACACTCTTAAGTATTTTGTCAATACACAGTATGAAAGCATTATAAAATAAGTATCCAAGGCTGTTTGATGATCATTTCATTGCCCTGCAAGGGTCGTTGAATCTCTAAATTTGGAAAGCTGGTTGTTGTTCACAGCTTTTTGAAGGATGTTAATTTATGCGTCAACAACATCAGACAAAGGCAATGTTTCCTTGCGCGTTTCAACATTGGAATTATTGGGTATTCTATTGTTATGAAAGAGGAGGGTTATAGCGGAAGAGAGGTGAACTAAGCAGATCGATCGATCACGTCTAGTTTATGTTGGAAGTGGGTCAGCTTGCAATTGAAGCAGAATTATTCATGAGTCCAAAATTGTCCAGAATATTCAAGGCGTCCATAGAAATTATATTATGCCGGTCAAGATTAAGATCACAGCGTGCATAATGAAAATTCAAAATGGTTTCAGAAAAACAAACGAACTTCTTAACCTTGCTTTCCGGAATATGTAATGGTGTTTTCATTGATGATTGTTTTCGATTCGTTTGTTTTTTCGAAAATCCATCAACAGTTTTCATTCTAGTAATTTTATACTCGTTGTGGAACATGTGTTCAATGAAGTCATGGTTTGTTTTACTGAAAACTTCTTAGCGTATTGTGTAATTCTTGCTTTGGAACGATAGCGATAATGTATATATTTAGGCTTGGTAAAATAGTAAATCATCTTAAATGTTTATCTTTCACTAAATCTTGCTGACTGTATCAGAGTATAACGCGATAAGCTTGTCATTTAATATCAGCGCCAGACAGTCTCGTACGGTAGGTAACGACAGATGATTCTTTCAAGTTTCCCTGATAGAGTAAACTCTAGACGTCGGTGAAAGACATTACCACTACGTAAAAATTGCGTTGACAGTATTACAGACTAAGTTCTGACTTGGCAATCCCCAGTCTACACTTCAATGAACATGACCAGGTGGTCTGGCGCCACCAAAACACACGCCATACATCAACAGTGAATAGAATAAAATTTGAATTCGAGTGACGCAACGTTCAAACTAAGCGGGAAGTGTTTCTATGTGTACCTTTTACACCGGAGTGTTTTTCTGCTATTTTTCTACGATTTTCTAGTTGATTTTATTAAGGGCCAATTTTCGGGAATTTATTGTCTTATTTCTTTCAATTCTATTCACTCGTCTATGGCGTTGTTTCATCAATAGAAAAGGGTCAGTGACCCTGTCGTTCACTTACGCGATTTGGAATTACCAACAAAATTGCAGCGTGATCCCTTAAACAAAAACAATTATAAAATTTATGATGTTCTATTTATTAAACGTTCACTGGATCTACTGTCATTGAGCAATGGTCTCAGTACCTTGACTTCACAGAAAGTACAACTTATTGGTTCAAACCTTGTTTGGCAATTTTACAAATTATTTATTAGAGTTTTTTCCTTCTTCTTTATTTGTAGGTTTGGGGTTAGGGTTAGGGTTTTGGTTGGATTTAGACCCCGTTCACACGATACCGGTACGAAACTGCACCGGTATCAAAATATCACGGTACGAACCTGTTCACACGATTACGGTTTTACATTACGGTTTCAAATCGTTACGGTTAACATTATGGTTTCATGCTTTTTCATACCAGTACCGTGTGAACGCAAGGCCTAACCGTAATAATTTCGTTACGGTTTCATTTCGTACCGGTATCGTGTGAACGGGGTCTTAGTGATTCGGAATGTGCATGTATAAAATGTAGTTTTATTGAATTACTGAGAGGTCAAGGTAGACTGGATATAATCTATGTGTTACTGTTAGTCCTCTCTGAGGCTCCTGAAGGGTGATGAGCACTTGGTTAGGCATTGTCAGTTTTCAATGAGCTCAAGGGGTGGATTGAACATGTGCAGGGCCTCTGGCACATCTGCAGTTAACCTAACCCCCCTCAAAAAAGGTGCTCAAAAAGGGAAACTGGGAATATGTATTAATCATGAAATGCAATGAAATGACAATATACATTGTTTGCAATGTGTTTCATATTTACCATTAAATCTCTTAATCATACTAGTATATTGTGTTCATTTAAAAAAAAGACAATAAATCAAAGCAATATTAATGTAGATGTAATTGCATATACATGAAAGGCTTGAAGTCAGATGCTGTACAGGCCTGTAGTTAGACATTTCATGTATTGAACTGAATAATATGTCAGGGATATAGGGGCATGTTCCCCCAGAAAATTTTGAAACTGTGAGTCTCTAAAATGCTTCTTCATGCATTTTAGAGTGGCTTTTAAGGTTGCAAAATGCCAAATAAAAAACTCATTCTGAGAAAGGGATTGATATGAGATTGAGAGTGGCATTGGTATCAAATACTTAGAAGGGGATCAACCTCACTCTTCTGGCTTTAGGATCAGGGGCATCATGGCTTCGATGTTTTAAGGATGGCCTAGAGCACCATTTTTCTTACAAACATGATTTTTTTCTGACATTAATAGATTAATATAAGAACACCTTCATGAAATGTGAAGTGAGAATCAATATAATATTAAGAAATTTCAGAGAAAAACATAGCTTTAGAAATTATGATAAATCCACAAGCAAAATTCTCAAGATCCTCGATTCAGTCAATAAATCAATGAAGATACTTGATTGATTTATTTTGTTGTTTACCATTTACAATCTCTAAAATTCCTACAAAATAAAACATTTCTACATTTCTGACATGTTTCAACATAAGGGGGGTATGGTCCTCCTTGGCCCACCCCTGCCATGACACTCCTGTTTAGGATGTGCCAACCCCCACTCCTGCTTCTTTAGGCCATGATATATTATAAAAAAATATTTATATATACTAAATGTGTAAGTACATATTAATAATTGATCAAAATCTAATGTACAGCATTTATTATTCAATGACTGGAAATTGATATGTTAATATATTGTCTTTATATTCTAAGAGATATAGCCATGTACCACATTATAAAATATGAGGACTTAAAATAAATGACAGGCTTAGCATCTTTCACAGCATATTAATTTCATCTTAGGTACAGTTTGAGTACTGAATTTTTCATAAGATTTTAAATCAACAAAGCAGTAGAAAGTGGAAATTTTGAAATCTGGATGAGAGGTAATGGGAGGTGTTTATCCTGTTCCACCATTATTTTTCTACAACAAGTTGAATCGACATTCCACGTTTAATTTCTAGACTCAATATACTCCAACCAAATTGGTTAGTATACAAGCATACCAGTGCTAAATTCTACATGGATTTATTAGTTTTACTGATGTATCAGGATGCTCAACATACCAGGATAAACAATATACATGCTCCTTTTCCCTTATACAAAGGAAAAGGAGCAGGTGTAGGCAATTGTAATATTTTTCATCAGACCTCAGTTAAAACTCCTTACTAATTAACACTTAAATTACGTTGTACAACATATGTTATGGAATACCAACTTAACCGTTTCCCTGCAAAGGACGTACCCTTCGACTTCACTCTTCCTAGTTCTACTCTGGCCAACGCCAGGTCCGTCTAACCGAACTGTAGCGTTTCCTTCATAAATTGTGTAAACGATGGAAAAGCTTTCGCAGGTAAAACTTCTTGCAATTGTTTGAGATGAATTACGACCATATTCAACATAGCCCTTAACTTAGACTTGTTTCGGTCGGCCGTACTGAATTAAAAGAAGGTTTCTTGGTGGTGTAAGGTCGAAATTTAAACGAACTGCAGTGCTGACGTTTTGACCAAAGCCCTTCACGAGCAACTCACTGCTTGCCAATCGGAAAAAAATATTACTATCGGATGAAATCGGAATCCAACGTGACAGCAACCGCGTTCATAACGGAGGTTGTTGAGACGTAGTGATCCATTCCAACCGCGTTCCTGCTGCGTTCCTACCGCATTCCGACCGGAGACGCAGCGTTAGGTTATTTCTGAGCAGTACTGCAGCTCATTAACCCTTTTCCCTACCAAGGACGTCCTCTACTGTTTTATATATAAAATATAGACGAAGTCCAGTCAGGTAAAGACATAGTAAGAATAGCTGTGCAGCGTTTTCAAAACAATTTGGTCAGAGAACGCTTCAAAATTATCCTTGATATCTTTATTATTTTACTCTGGCTAACGCCAGACGAAGTTACTTTTCAAGACCTCCAGTCAGGAAAGGGTTAAATAAGCTTTGTTTATCCACTGCTGGATTTAAAAACAAAAGAATTGAACAGTTCGAAAGTGTCTTTGTTATTTTCATGGTTGAGTCCCAGAAGTTTCGTTGTCTCCACAATTCAGTAAGCGATTTAGTGATTGATAATGGGTGTACGGACGTATTCTATCGCTAAGAACAGTTTATCCTGGCTACTTACTTATTTTAGGCCATGGATACAACTTTAAGGAGTAATCGAGATATTGTATATGTGGAAATTGTAGGCAAAATTTTTTCGTTTGGTGATGTGATACCTTAAAAGACATTGGCAACATTTTTCAACCGACCGTTTATTGAAAGAACATTTTTGAATAGTCTTCGATATGGTGTTTGTTTTTCCTAGATGTCCGTACATTGCGAGCAAAATCAATGAAACGTTCAGTTGTCCGCCATCTTGAAGAAATTCCCGATATCCAAATTTATCTACGTCTACATTAATCGGTAAAGTCGTAGGACAACACACCAACTATTAAAAGAATATATAGAAAATTAAAATAATCAAACATAAATTTAAAAAAAATTGAATTAATTCGATTAATTAATAAGTTAGATATTTCAGAAGTTTCACTTTAAAAGTCCCTAAAGAACTACTTTCAACTAAATCTGCAGGAAGGCTATTCCTAAGTCTAATAGTTCTAGGGAAGAAAGAATAAAAGTAAACGTCCTTAGTAGCCTTATCCTGTTTAAATTTATAATTATGGCTTGAGCGAGTTCTGATTCCACTAAAGTGAGGACGAAGATAACGGTTTACATCGATGTCAACAAGACCAAGGCACATCTTATAAGGCATAAGAATTAACCTGGACATTGTTCTCTTTAATTCCAAATTAGTCAGCTCTAAGTCACTAATCATTTCAGTAACGCTAGCAGTAGGGTGATAATTATTTGCACATAAGCGTGCTGCTTTCATTTGCACGCGTTCCAGGGAGGTAATATCCTTCTTAAAGTGAGGGTCCCAAGCTTCACAGGCATACTCAAGCTTTGGACGAACCAGTGTAATGTATGCAGTTTCCTTTACGTCCTGTGCGCAATACCAGAAATTTCTCCTTATCATACCCAAGACTTTATTTTATGCATAAATTTGGAAAGCTTGTCGTCTGAAAAGCTAAAAATCTATGATTTTTGACACTGCCAGCATTACGCTATATTTTATAAAGTCATTACTACCTACGAAAAAGTATGCAAGCAATTATTCCTCAATCAAATTTTAACCGAGTTATTACAATATTAGTGCATTTTTCGCATAAAAAAGCTCTTTTTATCAGACACCTTTTGAACGTTGTTAAAACCCGTCCATACTTTTTGGGGGTTGGTCCTAAAATCTTGGAAGCCCTAGAAGTATTTACATTGATTCCTCAGCAGTAAGTAAATGTCCGTAAAACTAAATACGTCCGTGGGCTCCAGAAATTTAGGAATTTCGTGCACCATTTCTCGGCGTGACAATTCAAAATTAAATATTTGAAATCAAACACTACAATTTATTTACTAATCAGGCTGGATTTTACTGAGCTATAATCTAAGAATAATCTATAATAATCTATAATATAAGAAAAATTAATCTATAATCTAAGAAAAAACCCGGCGGTTTCTCCTCAGAACTAAAGTTTCTACTAGAATACTGGTAGTTTTTGTTTGCGAGAGATAGGGGTCATCAGAAGCAGAAAAGCGCAAGGAATAAAGATATGTAAAATTTTGCAATTTTACAGCTTCTGGAAACTAGTCGCTCTAGCAAGCCAGTATCTTTGAATATCTGGTGGTTTACGTCGAATGAAGAATCTTCAACTTCACCTGCTTGATTGATAAACTCGTTACAAATGTGATCAATTCAGTACTGGAAGAAGGTAGACAGAGACGAGCCAAAATTAAGCAGATCAACAATTACGCGAAAAGTTATTTGAGCTCATATCCTGCCAACCGGTATCCAACTGAACAACAACAAAGAATTCACGGCTGAAAAACTCACGAACGTTCAGTTTTGCCTTATTAAAGTTCTTTCTTTTTTTCGTTTATGTTGTTTTTGTTCATTTGTGAAATAATTTTTAAAAGAGTACACTGCCACCTGAAACAAAAATACTACACACCCGCATCTACTTGTTCTATAAACCTTTGAGGATAGTTAAGACTGTCGATTGATACATACGTAAAGTTTCGTTGGGAATGCAACAAAATTGATTTTAGGAGTCTTAACTCATATTCTAAGACTTAGCAAGGCATAGATTCATAAGACCGTCGCTGAGGCTTGAGAAAAATTCTTTGTTTAATACATTTAGCTGCACTGGGTCTATATCGGCCAAAATGCAATCTTTGTTTCGGGGCTCATTATGTCGTCTTGTCAGTTTGAAAAAGTGTATTAGTGCTTAGATATTCTCGTGGGCCCCGGCGCTTCGTGATCGCTCGGCACGCGCCTACATTGCCAATTAGTTAATCTGCTACTGGCCGTATGCAATTGTTTACTAAGCCGAAGTAATTCTGTTGCCGCAGGATTTAAATGGAAGAAGTTTCGGGTTGTGACACCCAGTAGAGTGTTTTTTTAAGTGCTATTCACAATATAAGCGGCGGTGTCGTATCGGACATACGAGCTCAAGCCGGAGGTAAGTGATAATATTTCTGATACAACACCGAAGCGAATACTGTGATGAGTATTTATGAAACAAATACATGTAAACATTCGTGTTCTTCAAAAATGGTGACAATTCCAACGATTTTAGTTGAGAAAACAGCACGAAAAGTTCACTTAAATCAACGGTTGTATTGATACAAGACGTATGGTTGCATCACATTTACAACAACTGATTACACTTTAAGTTCTTTTGTTTTTCTTGATGAATTGTCGATGGGTTTTATAAGCAAAATAAAAGGGACTTTTTTCCACGACCTTTGACAGCATGCAGTTCTTCTCTTTTCTTTAAATATATTTTTAGTCATCACTGAGCATGTGAAAATAAGATGGTTTTGCTATCAAGGCATTATGTAATACTGCGTGAATAAGCTTCCCCCAAAGTGTATACCATGTTTTCTTTTATCCAAATATCTTCCAGGTCTCGGCAGTAGCTATGCTAGCATTTGGTACCAGCCAAGCAAGTCAATATGCTGACAACAGTAAACAAAATGACCCCACAATTCAAAGTGATTACAATACAAGTAGTAACAGCTGCCAAGTTTACGTTATGGAAAACAAGATGAAAGGAGAGGATATAACTTTCGCCACTATTGCTGCAATTTGTATTGTTGCTGGATTTCTTCTCGCGTTAGCAGGTACGATTGGTTTAGAACCTTTAAATGAAACTGCAATCTGTCCAGAGAAACTAATTTTAATTTTTTTTGAGCATTTCAACTAAAGTTGCTCGGTGAGTTTCACGGTCAATGGTTTTACCACTCTTGTCAATGCAAGTTTACCCTTGCATCGTAATTGACGAGTTCGGCCTCACCAGTGATTCATGGGTAATCGGGATAAATCAATAAAAACCTTGATCCTGTGACCTCAGGCGCGGATCTATAGGGTGGGGCGTAAGGGGGGTACGCCTCCCCGTTTTGTGCATACTTGCCAGTTTACATACTCTAGACGCAGACAGTTTTCTGTAGTGATAATGAAAATAGTTACCTATCCTCAGTTACTAACACACGTTTTTTTGCAATCGCAACTGGGAATGCTCTTCAGCAGGTAAAGGCAGATCAATGAGAATTGCGAAAAAGATAAATGTGATTGTCGTGATGCGTTGAGGATCATTGTCTGTGGCCAAAATAACATTCTGCTCAGAGATGTACTATAGAGATATTGACTTGTGCTTCATTTTTCGACGAGAATTGTGTTATTTTTGACTAGGTGTTTTCTTAAACTCTTGCTTAAAACTACCCCGAAATGCTAGAAGTAGCAGTTCAGATACCTAGGAATTCAAAATTTTCCGGGGGAGCATGCCCCCGAACCTCCCTAGAAATTTCTTGCGCCTTTGGGGCTCGTCTTCACACTCCCCGTTTCTAAAATCCTGGATCCGCCCCTGTGACCTCCACGAATTAAGTTCGTGTACTTAATTGAATAATTGTATTTTAGCCTGATTAGCCATGATTAGCTCGTAAGGCTGACGTCTATTAGCTAAATTAGCTTATATATAAAATGAAAATAGATCACACCTGACCTCTGACAGGCTGATACCCGCGTTTGGATTGGAGTTTCAAAACACGGAAGGTTTTCAATCAAAAGATTAACTGGACTTTGTGTCACTCTTTTGCGCTTATTTATTAAAAAACACCTAAAATTTTTTTAGTGTTTAGATACTGTGATCCAAACACTTGGGATGTTGCTCTTCTTTCGAAAAGGTAAAAAACACTTGTCTATGGGCTCACGAGTTTTTACACTTTATTCCTGTCTTTCAACATCCTGGCTGTTTCGATCTTTGTATCCAAACACGGAAACCGTTAAATATTCCATAAATAAATGAAACTATTTCAGCGCCGACCAACGATACATTTAGCAGCGTGCAAAACTAAGTTTTGTCCAAAAACAGAAATACAAATGATGTTAAGATGCAGATTGCACTACTGGCTACTGTTGAAACTGCATGTGTACTACATGTTTTACTTTTCCAGACTGTAACTTCTAAAGTTGTTTGATATTCGTAAGATAATTTCGCTCCCACAATTGTTGAAAAAACATATCTTAATAGACAGTTTAGGGCTAGAGTGTACTTTAGCCACTGACGTATATATAACTGGCCGGCTGGAGAACCCCAGAAAACTGTCCCCAAAAGAACCTGAGAACTGTCCGATAATGTCAATAACCAATCAAATGCATTGAACTCTAAAAAGTCTTTTTATAGAGTTCAGTGATCAAATGTCGAACAAGTATTCATCCGGAACAGTTCGTTTTACGGAACGAAGCGATGTTTGGATAGTCTCTTGAAAAACAAGGGAGTGTATGACTTATCACATAGTTTTGAGGCAAGGTGCATAAGATAACCGTTTAATAGAGCAAAAAACAAATCCCGAAAAATAATGACATCTTGTATGTCAAAAATAAGATGTAAGTCAATAACTAGTCGGCGAATGATTGCGGTGATATTTCGACTTTATTGCAAAGTCATTGTCAAATCGGTTTGAATATCTCATGACACCACTGGCGGATCCGCAGACACGATCACAGCGCAGATATAATGTGGTTCAAATACGAACAAGAAATACTGTCGAGAGAATGTTTGGAACATGGAAAAGATTATTTCCATGTTTATCTACGACCCTTCGTACAAAAACTTGAAACCACACTCACTATAACTGTAGCTACAGCAAATTTGTACAATTTCATAAGAAGCCGACATGATCCGATGGATGAACCACATTATATTCCGGGTAATGAAGACGACATACCAGATATGCAAGCCGATGAACGACGTTTGGGTAATGCCGTGCGCGAAGCCCTGATAATATAACATTTCACATAAGCTATTGTATAATAATTACTGATTTCACTTAAGAACACAATACATAACTTTTTTTCATATATTTATATAAATATTATATTTTTATACTCCAGTTGTAATGGATAGAATATCCATTAACAAACACACGTATTTGTTTTTGTTCGTAATGATATGCATGGTGGTGATTTAATAATTTTGTTAGTTCTGCTTCCTAGCACGTGTGTTTGGTCTCGGTTGTTGTTTCTGTGTGGTTTTTATGGTCTTCCTCATCGCATTCCAGTACTCAAATTCTGCGTCTAGCACTTCCATTTTCCTTTTGTGTTCTGTTAACAAATTGTTCTTTTTTATATGTAAGAGCTCCATCTCCGTTTCATGCTGTTGTTGCTGCATGTTCAAACAACGCTCCTGGGCCGCAGATATTTGAGGTTTCCTTGTAACCGATGGTGAAAGAGCAGCCTCAACGACAGTGGACGCCAATTGATGTTCTTTTTGTGATAGTGCAGTTGTTCCAACTGAATCAACTGCATTGTTTCCGTTTGCTCTAAATTAACAACCCGATAAAATAAGTCATATTCTCATGTTTAGATATTGATTTAGCATGTATTTCCGCATCTCTACAATTGAAAAGCTATTGATAGGTTGTACAACTACAGTCTACATTGCATTATGTTTCATAGCACTGCCATACCTGATTCATAATTATCGTCATCAAAAGGGTTCTCTAGGCTGTCTATTTGAGCAGGAATAATAGAGGCAACAGCCGACGATTCTTCGTCTGGTATACATCTTGAGGGACCACTACCAGTTAACTTAGCCTCTCTCTTCTCTTCAGCCAGTTGTTTTTTGGCACGGGCCTTTATATTTTCCCAACATTTTTTAGTTGCTTTGCATCCCATTTAGTCACACCTGACTGTGAATTGAACTCTTCCGATAAAGTTTCCCAAACAGTGTTTTTCTGGTGTATCGTCTTGAAATCATTCTTTTTATTTTCAAGCACCTCTTTGTGCTTTCCTACTAATTCTGTTAGCAGCGACTTTTCCAATTGTGAAAAATATTGCCTACTTTGAGACATCTGGCATGTGCAGCAGCGACTTGCGAACTATGCAACCGAGACTCAACAAAAAGTATCAATAGCTCAAACAATCCCGATTATTCACCGTAACGCACTCCAGTACGTGACACTTGAGTAACCTCTTTGCATACAAATTCACCAGATTTTTTTAACGAATGAGTGCTCCCTCACAGAGTGAACACTCAAACTCATACTCCACTCACACTCACACATCAATCGTACTTGAGTGGATCTCACTGAAGTCGAACTCAAGCGTGAGTGGGAGTGAGCTTTTAGAATACAGGCGTTATTCTATTTCATCAAATTGTCTGCTGGCACCGAATTTTGTAACCATTTAATTTGTTGAGAAATTACTTGAAGACAGGAATCCAAGGAAAAGAGAGGAAAAGAGTGAAGTTGTGATGCCGTGAGGTTGTGATAAAAAAGTGATGTGATGTCGAATTGAAAACAGCCAAAGTTGTTTAGGTTATAATACCTGTTCACTTCATGGTTCTCTAACCTGGCATAATCACTTTAATGCCTTGTTTATTTTTTGTTTTTTTGGGTTTTTTTTTTGCTACCTGTTTATGCAGACAACGATATACTCGTAAAAAACAAATCAGAAGTTCATTAGTCACTGCCGAAATTAGTTCGAGTTATTAGTTAATGAACTGAAAATTCGTTTACGTTCTGTTGATACTTTTGAGGAAATACGTCTTAAAGCCCTAAATCCATAATTAATGATAACCAGTCGCGTAAAGAAAGAAAAGCACTTTATGTACCAGGAAGATGTTGAGAAACATATTTACTGAAAGAACTCATAAAATCGCCAACAATTTTGTTAAAAGCACAGGTCAGTGGTTGCTGCCATTAGCAGAAGTTTCCATAAACTTCAATGCTACCGCCATCCTTCTGCGAATTCTTCTCGCAACTCAAATGTATTGGGACCACGCAGTCCAGTTATATATAAGTCAGTCAGTTTAGCGGACGCTTGCAAATCGCTGATCTTTTAGGGTTAGGGTTAGAGTAATGGTTAGGGGTTGGGTTAGCGTTAGGGTCAAGGGTTGGATTAGGGATGGGATTAGGGTTTGGATTAGGGTTAGGTTTACGTTTTGGCTTGGTGAGTTGATCCGGGATTGCTTAATTAGTTCAGGAGCGTCCGCTAAACCCATATGATCCCAGTTTAGCGTAAATATCCAGCTGGATATTTCATTAGTTATGCCGTATTTTGACTTGGTCGTTGGGCAAGTCAATTAAAATACGAATGTCGAGTGATATATCTCACAGCATTGTGCAGTGAATTGTCGATTCATCTCTAATAAAATATCTTTTATCCAACTTTGGCAAAAATATTTAGTTTTTGTTTCCAGTTATTGTGGAACAGGAGTCCGACTTGCATCGTACGAATTTTGCTTACAAATTTCACCCTGATGCTTGCTACTTACTGAGCAGAATCTTTTGGACAGCTTGCAACATTTTTGAGCCAATCTTTAACAAGAATTGTGGTTATTTATAAGTGAAACTAAAAGAATTATTGCAGAGTATTTATATTTGTCAATCGCAATATTTGTGCTCCTCGAAACAATGTTGGATAATTAATGACACGTATTAAGAGCTGTTTTAAGGAGGCGAGCCAACCCTCTTGGTAGGGCTAGCCCCAGGAAGAAGGCAGAATTTTACCTCACTTTTACATGGGGATTTTCTGACGATTTTAGGTGGGCTGGATCTAGCACGCATGTATTATAGGAAGGCCAGGCCTTCTGAGTGTGTTTATGTGGAAAATTTCCAGCCCTCCTTGGCGAGATCTCGGGTGGTCGATAGCGAGACTTCGCTTAGGAGGGCTGGCCCTCCTTTCATGTAAACGAAAACAAATTTTACAAGGGTTTTCACAGGGAGGCGAGAGCTCGGCAAAAATGGCCAGCCTTACTAGAAGGGCTAAAGTGCCCTGATTATTTTCAGTTTTACTCCAAACAATGACACTAAAGTATCCTATTGAATATCATTGCTAAGTTATATTTTTACTAATTAATATTGTTTTTTTCGTTTAGGTTATCGATATTTCCGGATATCTCTCTTCATTAAGGGTGTAGCTGTTGGCTCGTTTGTCACCTACATCGTCTGTGGCTTTTATACTGGTCTTTCTTTCTCAGGTCTTATTGGTGTGTCAGTTTTTGTTGGTGTCGTGTTTGCTGTCGTTTCAGTGCTAGTTACAGTTTTTGGGCTTTTCTTATCGGGTTTCACTGTAGGCTTTTTCATTGGTCTAGCTCTTGTCATGGCTATTTCGCCTCTCTATGTTCTGTCTATTAAATGGATCCCATTTGGAATGTTGTTGGGATTCGGATTGATTTTTGCATTACTAACTTTGAAGTTTCAGAGGAGTTTAGCCATTGGTTCAATGTCAATGTTTGGCGGTGTCCTTGCTAGTGTTGGTGTTGACTTTTACGTTGAGAAATTTCTCTTGCTGACGTACGCTTGGAAACGAATTATTGCTGCAAGTGAAGGTGATTATTGCTGGTTTTCTTGGATCATTTTGGCAATTTGGCCTTTATTGTTTATTGTTGGGTTTATCGTCCAGTTCAGAGTCACGGCGAGACACATTGACCACAAAGGAAAAGGTATGGAATGGTAATTGTCAGGGTTCCACCTGGATTTCAAGAGATCTTAAAATTCTGATGATTTTCCCCCATGCCCCCACCCCAGAGGTTTCGCCTTAGATAATTTGTTAGGAAATGGAAGACCCGTACTTGTGACATATTTATCGTTAAATTAACGTTGAAAAGATAACAACTCGATTTGCAAACCTCGGCAGGAGGTAATCGTAGTTTAATGGCAAAAGTTGAGGCCCAACAGAGAATGAGGAAAATAAAAAGAAAAATCCTAAAATCATATGAGATTTAAAACATGTTTAATTAACCCTTTTCGGTACCAAGACGTCTCCCTTCCACGAGTAGAATCGTCTGGAGTTAGCCAGGGTACAACTGAAAAGTCGGGTAAGGACCGAAACGCGTTAATACCAACGTTTGGTTGCATGTCACAAAATCATCAGAGTGTGACAGATATTATTGAGAGCTGAGTATATATTACATGCACATCAGATAGACTGTAGAATTAAAATGAAGTAAAAAGCAAAATTACTGTTTAAAATTACAGGTGATCTAAAGTTTAAAATGACCGTGTAAATTTTAGGGGAAAATTCTGAACAAGGAAAGTGGATAGGGAGTTACAGTAGCTTTTACCGAAGGTTAAAGTTTACTAATTAGGAGGTGGTTTTCTTTCAAGAGGAATTTGAAAGTAGTTGACTTACAAGTCAAGATAGAGAAATCGTAAGGAGTAATAGGGTGACTCAGCTCGATGGTGTAATGGCGGAAGGTGACAGGCTGCTTAACGTCTTACCAATCAAAGCTGATATTCCTGTGTGGTGTGAGATACTAATATCGCTAGAAACTAGTATCTCTGGTAGTTTCTTGAAAGTTCTTAAATGGGATCAGTTGATCATCGCGTCACGGCCACGAGTCATCCAGGACGAGTTTCAAGTCACAATGCTCGAGCTCAAGTCTGTTGAGAATGACTTTTGGCTAACTCAGAGTCCTGAAGATCGTGACTCGAGTTGGACTCGACGACGATTCACAAGTTCTAAAACTCTGATCAATTCCCCCATACTTCTCTTGGGGAAGCCCTGGAATAAATTATTCTGTTACTTTAAATGGCGCTATAACATATACTCGGAAATTTTTCAAAATTCCTGATCAGACCATCCTGGGAAGCAAATATTCTTTACCCAACGCATCTTTATAACCCCAGGCCAAGGTTCTCAAAAGGCTACTTCACGTGTTACGTTATATAATAGCCGATTTTTGAAGCCGACTGATCCGATTGTCTGATGAACATCATAAACGATTTCACTCCATCCGATTTTAGAAACGGGAAGAATCCAAATTGCGTGGAACATCCTAAATGAGGAATTTTAGACTTGATCATGTAGCAATCTGGTGATAATAAATTCATTAGGAAAAAAACAGGAAACGAAATTTTTGCTTCTAATTTTTGTCTCAGTTTCGGAAGATTAAACCATAATTTTTCTGACAATGTTATTGTCTTATAACATTATTATACTGTGCAATTATTCGTAACAGGTTGTTTCTTTGCGGCCATGTTGCTGGATACGTATGGGCTGGAAGTGTTGACATAAAGCAGGGGTGGGTAATTAATTTTTACAAGGGGCCACATGAGAAACCTGAACTGTGTTGGAGGGCCGAACCAACGATAACTTTTCTCTATCAACGGCATCAGCTTTTCTTTTTTTGGCGTGAGCTGACATTTTGAGGGCTAACTGGCCAGCATCACTTGGGTCTATTCACGCATGCACGTCCTGGATGCATAATACACGCGTGCGTCACGTAAATAAAACAAAAATGGCACAATTTTCAAAATAAAAGCAACACAATTGTATAGCATGAACATCATAAATTATATTATATAATATTTTTTCATTCATGTTCTGATTGACCTCACACTCACGCGGGCCGGACAGGGACGTCCAAAGGACCAGATGTGACCCGCGGGCAGTAAGATGCCCAGGTCTGACATAAAATGTTGATAGGCGTGTAAACTAAGAGTGATGATGAAGAGAATTCGTATGACTTGGGTTTCGTCTAGTCAGTTGTAAGAATAAGCTTCAAGAAAAAAAAGTTGGGGGGGGGGAGAAATTTTAGAAATTGGTATTTGTGTCTCCGAATGTTTGTATACCAGTAGTTGTTTAGTATTGTAATCACTGGGGTTGTAATTTTGATTTGACGCTAACTGCTCATTTCTAGAGAAGCAAACCGAACATTTTTACGGAAGTGAAAAGGCCATCAAGAGATATCGAAATATGAACAAAAGTGGTGATGTTGTCACGACAGTAAGTAGTTTTGGTGTTCAATATGGATTGAAAATTTGAAGATCTCCAATTTTTTTTAGTTTAGTCAATCTTGTCAGTAATCGGATGAAATGCTTAAATCTGAAACAAGCTATGTACCTTGTGTTTTAGCCCGGAGTATTTGTAGCGTGAGAAATTCAAGATTTGACGGACGAACCAGGCGGAAATCGTAATCTAAGTATGAATATCAAAGCCCAGCAAAAGACTCGTTGAAGAGGCATAATTATGCTAATTAACGTGTAACAGTAACCTTATCGTTAGTCTCTGTCGCATGCGATCTCATTCTCTGATGATGTTGTGTTAAATGCAACGAAACGTTCTCAATGAACATTTTTCCTAATTACGCCTCTTCTACGAGTCTTTTGCTGGGCTTTGATATTCATACTTAAATTCAAGATGTGGTATACATATGTTGTTATACCTTGGAAAGGGAGAGATATTGTGAAAGAGGTCATACAGGCGTGGTCTCGTACAAAGGTTTAAATTTAGTATTTCCTGATTTAAACTAGGGGATTTTGACATGAACATGACTGAAAACAGATTTAACCGTGCACCAAATAAGAATCTAACTGATTTTTGCGAGAAATTGTGTTTACAAAACCAAATTTCTCAACCTACCCGCGTAACAAATAAAACAAGCTTTTTAATTGATATGTTGTGATAGCAAGCCATCGAACTCGTTATGCAACCGGTAGGACTTTACAGTTAGGGATCAGTGACCATGATTTTATTTATTAAGTCAAGACCTAAGCCTCGAACCATAGAATATAGACGCACTGGTCAATACTTCATAAAGATATTTTAGATGAACATGCACCAAACAAAAGAAAACAAATTCGAAGCGATCAGCTACCTTGGCTCACACCAAATATTGTATGAAAGATATCCCGTAGAAATCGATTGTATAAAAAACGTAAACAGAACCCCACTGCAATATCATGGGACAAATACAGGGTACAGAGAAATAAGGTAACAACTATGAAGCGTAAAGAAATCATGGAATTTTGTCTGAATATATTTACTAATGTTCAACACCAAAGAGAGTTCTGGAAAAACTTGCCACCACTCCTTCCAAGCTATAGGTTTAGTAACCGTAAAACAAATGGTATTACCATTATTGAAAACAAAACTCTTATTATAGAAAGGAACCAAGTCGCAGAAATAATTAAAAAGTACTTTGTTGAAGCAGTACATGACAAAAGCAGCGGTTCAACAGTCGATGATGTCTCTGATCACCCTAGTATTAGATAAATCCACAGACACACTCCAATTAAAGGTTTCAATTTTAATATGGTTAGTTCAGATAACATCTATTATATACTTATGGACGTTGACTCAAGGAAAATTGTGGGTGTTGACGGCATATCTTCTAAGTTAATCAAACTATCTGCGCCAGCTATAACAGAAGAAGTCTCTAAAAAAGAAACTTGAAGAATAGAAACAGAACAACTATCGTCCTGTTTCAGTGTTATCAACATTACCAGAAGTTTACGAGAAAGTGGTGTACGATAAAATGTACGATGTAGTTAGTCCACAGTTATCAAATAATCCTTCTGGATTTTTGAAAAGACATTCGTTTGCTACTCCACTGTTGAAGGTGACAGAAGATTGGCGAGTAAATTTAGATGATCAGAAGTCTGTTGCAATAGTTACAGTAGACCTGAGTAAAGCCTTCGACTCGGTATGCCACAATCTTTTGATGGCAAAACTTAAAGCATATGGTCTCAGCACAGAAGCTCTCAACTTAATGAGAAATTAATTAGTAAGTAGACGGCAAAGAATGAAAGTTGACGGGGTATTTTTCTAACTAGAAAATTATTTCTACTGGATTACCTCGAGGTACACCATCGGGGCCACATTTGTTTAATATTTTTATGAATGATTTGAATTATTTTGCATCCAAAGTGTCAATGAGGTTGTATGCTGACGATTCACAGTTTTCTACTGGATAACACTACACTTGAAGTTGAAAACACCCTTATGATCCTAGGAGTTCCTTTCAAGTAGGAGCTTGCGTTTAAAGAACATTTGAAAGGACAATTAAAAAAGGGTTATGCAAAATGTTCAGCCCGACATAGAATTCGTAGAATTAGAAGAATGGTCAATTCCGAAACCATGATCAAACTGTTTAAAGCATATGATTTACCACACCTGGAATACTGTAGCCCAGTTCTAATTGTTATCGGAAAAAACTCCAATTAACAAGCTCGAAGAAGCAAATTATTAGATGCTTAGAACACTGTTAAATTTAGCAGACTAATACGTATGAAAATATCCTTCAACAATCCAAAACGAAGACTTTATTTAAACTATTGCAGACGTTTTCATTTCTCAGTTTTACTCTCGAAGTGTATAAAAGAGTAAAGACCATTTACATTCAAGAATTTTTCAAAACTCGAATAGCAGTATACAATCTACGTGGATCAGGCACAAAGTTAGGACAACAATTATTTAATTCTGCATGGTGTAAGAATTTATTCAGCTGTATAATTAGTCGTCTTTGGAATAATATCCCGGATACGGCTCATAACACAGATAATGTCAAACAGTTCAAGAACATCCTAAACAATATTGACCTTGATTTTGGTATTTATATCAGATAATTGTAACGTTATAATTCTTAACTGTAATTTTTATACATATCGTATTGAACATTTTAATTATTAATATAAATTTTGTATCGTAACCCATTTTACTTATTTAATGGCATGCGCACGTTTTAACGCGTCTTGCACTCCTTGGTTAAATAAATTGTGATTGATTGATTGATTGATTGATTTAAGACGTCAGAAAAAGTATGAATATTTAAAATGCTAAAGGATGCTAACATAATGCTAAAGGATGCTAACATAATGCTAAAGGATATCAAAATGGCATTGATTTTGTTTGTTCTTTTCATTTTTCTAGTCCTGGTTGAGAGAAAAAAGAAAGGAAGAAGGACAAGACCAAAGTGAAGATGTTACAACTGTTTAATGTCGTATAAACCTAATTCTGATTGAGCTAAAATCCAAGTAAAGAGATAAAGTTTATCTATATTTCATCACTCGTGTGCTGCAAAGTTTGCTTCAAATTCCTTGTTTGAAGGAAAGTTTCCATCTTCTCAGGACATCTGAAGGATGCAACTGGTATTTTCAAAGAGGTGGATAAGCAAGTTTAGAAGGGGGATCTATTCCTGGGAAGGTCAGCAACCATGGTTTTTTACAACGAAAGTTTACTTCCATTGATTTATTTAATTCATGATGAGATGGGAAACTCGTCCAAGAAGCAAATCTGCCCGACGGATGATCGTAAAACATAAATAGAACGATGGTGAAACCGTCGTAAAATAGCGACTAGCATTTGATGTTGACTTTGTTCCACATTTCACTGTTGATCGTGGAAAGTACGAGTTTCTCGTTTATGACGATTTTCTCGTCCGACTTTTCCGTCTTCACGACGAGGAAATAATTTACTGAATTTAAAATAAACTTGTTGTTCATCGGATTCATAGTAGATGAGTTCGTCGTCCCGAGCATGCAAGATTGCGGTCTTGGATGAGTTTCTCGGCTCTAACATGAATTCCGCTATTCTTGTAAACTGCGTTTCACGCAAGACGGAAATGTCATTGCATGCTTTTGGCGCTTCCTCTACTTTCCAGCTTTTGGCAAAGAATTTTCTTTATCTGTGTAAAAGATAAACCTGAGGTCACGGGTGAAAATTAATGACGAAGTACTCTCTACTGTACGATTATTTTCAAAACGCCAAAAAACAAGTCCTGCATGCAGGCTGCATTCGTGTTTTACTTGCACCATGCTTGTAAACTTGACTTCGAGCATTGTACGGGGAGTGTTCAGCAGCATTATTCTTGATATTTTTACAGTTGACCACAGTTGATATTTTTGCCGAAAATTGGGTGCTTTCCATTTGCAGGATTGGACCAGGTAGTCCGGTAGTTCTAGAACAGTTATTGATTAAAGACCTGGAACCTTGACGTATTATGTGACGTACCAATTATGTCACCGGACCCATCCAACAACCTCGTTTTTTTAGAAGTGAAAATATTTGGCCGATATGGAATTCCTCGGGCATTAAACCTAAATTTTCCTACCCAACTGTTCCTAGTCCGCAAAATTATCTTGTTAATTTCTCAAACTTACCCGGACTGACGATTCAAAGGGAAGGCACCTGATGGCCCGTTTATGTGTTATGCTGTACCAAAATGGTTCAAGTCAGTTTCCCCTTATTCCTGAATTAGGTTACAAGATTAAATATTACCAGAACGGATGATCTGTGGCACTAGGCGAGAAAACACGTTATGAAAACTCACAAAACATTAATTTAACAAGTCTTTTCAAGTTCCTGAGATCAGATGACAGAGTCTGTGCATGATGAATTGACTGCATGAATAGAGATGGCGACTTATACATTTGACTGTAATCCTTTCAATTATGAACTGAAGGACAAGGTGATAAAATGATTAAATTTGGTTATTAGAAAACTCTCACCTATTTAAGTAATGCAAATATGTTGATCATTCTTTAGCTGACATTAAATCTAATTTACGTTTGCAAATTGTTGTTAAATGAACAGTCGCCATTTCGGTACTGTTAGCCTTGAACGACGAATGTCAACCTGCCCTCAGGAACGCAAAATAATGTTTCAGAGTTTCTCATCCCATGCTGCAAATCATAGATTTCAGTAATATGATCTGATCATTTTTGCGTAGCAAATTTAAATTTCTACGGCTCGTGATCGAGTCGGTTTATTGAACTCTTGCAGGTGATTTCCCATTCGCCTCATTGAGTGGCACTGATAGCAACGTCAAAGTTCCGACGTTTAGTAGACCGAATAATGAATGGAAGTTCTTTGGCTTGTTTACGTTTGCTACTGCAAGAGCTTAATAGCTACAAAAGCTCTGAGCTACTATAACAAATTCAACTATTTATTAAACTTTTAAAAGGCTAAAGTATAACCAAATTATAGTTCATGTTAGGCTAGGAAGGAAGGCGAACTGATGCAATTCTATTCATAAAAAATTTCAAAAATTCACAAAAAATTTACCCGAAAGTTGATTTGATTTCTTTACTTTTGCTGCTCTCCAAGGGTGGCACGTTTGGACAACCTTTCTGACCAATGTGAAATGGAATTTACGATGAAAATATTGTCTTGTATCACAGAGTCGTTCACATTATAGATTGTCAGAGCAAGAAAGACAACGCTGATATAATTCTAATTCTCATTTTCTGTTTAACATGGTTTATCATAGCAATAGGAAACGTAAACCTTAAAAGTTCCTTCAGAAGAGTGTGCGAAAATTTATCTTAAGCTATAAGATTCACCATTAAAAATGTTTGGGTTTGTTCTAATTTTTCGTAATGTCAATGCATTTTGGACTACCTTTATAGAGGTGTAATAAAAGAATCACAGATAGCATCAAACTTTCCTGGTGTTTTTGCAGAAATTGTACATGCAGCTCATCAAGGACTTTAGTGCATGTCGTGAGTGTAGTAAAAAGTAGCCTCCTTTAACTTTCTCAACAACTTTCAGACAAATGTCCATTAAAGTACTTACTGAATTTGAACACTTACCAGCTGTCTTAAAAGACCTTGGCGGTGAAACTGATAAAACGTGCATGATCACATGAAAGTTATTCGATGAAAAATGTAGTATTTGTCCGTTTACGAGCCCTGTAGTTGTATCAAAAATGGAGTGCTGCGTAGGCACTTCTGAGTGAAGCTGAAAAAGTATAAAAGAGTAAGGTACTGGTTTTTCGAGCGAAACTTTCATCCAAGTTAAATATTTAAAATTAACATTAAGATGTTAATTATGATGGGCTTTCCCTAGAGACGTAGAGTACTACCTTAAAGCTTTTTTCTGCAACGCCTGCAGACAGTAAAAAGAGTTCCTGTCAGGCAATCTTGAAGTTGTCGAATGGACGCTCTTGCTTGCATTAGATCGTACATCCTGTCAAGAGGGGAGCCCTTTACTATGCGGTGAGTTTGCAGGAATATAATGATCAAAATATCAACGCCTTACGTTGCATTTAACATTCAAAATTGATACGTACTCAGTGTTTCCGTTATTTACAAAGTAAATCCAGGGGTCGGATTTAGAGTTGGGCTGAGGGAGGCGCGCCCCCTTTCCTTTGGCAACTAATTGTTAAACGGATGCTTAACTCGATTCTTGACAACAAAATGCTATTTTACTATACAAAATATCGTTATAGTTTAAATAGTGTACACTGGAAACTCACTTTGATGGAACGACACTTCAACTGTGCGATGAAAGGGCTGCTTCCAGAAGAAAATTGAAATTCCACTTGGCTGACCAGGTTGAAAAAAAGCCCAATTTCAGCCCGGGCTGAAACTGAAATCGGAAGTTGACCCCAGCAGAAATTTCACGGTATCCTTTGTTATTTTAGCAATTCGAATGGTCTTGCATGTGTTTTTCATCTTTTCAGCCCGGTCAACCGGGCAGCTCAAACCGGACTGAAGTTTCAGCCCCGATCTAAAACTTTCCTTATGTAATTGCGAACTCCGTTTTCTCAAGTATTTTATCGGAAAGCCGAGATGAAATCTCATCTCGGTTAACCGGGCTTGAATTTCAGTCCGGGCTGAAAGTCTCCGTGTAATCGGCCTTATAAGGTATCAATCCCAGAACTGTTCACACAATGAAGTTTGCGTTCGCAATTCACCTTAGGATCAGCATCGAATTAATTGATGTCGATCGTCATCAATGCTTATCGCGGTTGAGATTCCAGTAATTTTGCCCCGAGTAAACAGGGTACAACTGTAGTGGTTGATAACAATTTTTGCATTTGAACTTCATTTGATTGTAACGAAACTATTCATTTTATTTGGCTCCAAAGCTGTTGCAGAAGATATTTTTCCTGTATATTAAGACCTTGTACAGGGTACTCTTTCTGGCCTCTCCTCTCCAGGGTTTCTGGATCCGCCCCTGAAACCTAATAACTTACTTTCTATCACTTGTAACCTTTAATAAATAAGGACTGCGTTAGAATCGATAAGAAGATGTACTGGAGTGTACGGTTTGACTGTTTTACAACTGTCATGAAAAAGTGTACTCAAATAATGTAATTGAAGGTGGAAATTATGTTAGGAAAGAAATTTTTTTAGGATTATATTTGAAGCAACTAAAACGTAAATGTCTGTAGACAGGGAAAGCTTATTGGTTCAAATAAAAGAATCAGCTATAATTATTTTTGGAGGGACTAAGAAAAAGAAACCTTGTTGGTCAAAACAAAGGACACATCTATAAGTTTGTAAATCTCTGTCATACAGTGAATGGAAGACTGGTAAAAAACTGGTGGGCAAATAAGCCATTTCTGAATTACAGATAGTAGTGAAGCAAGGACACAATGACCAGTTTCATGAGGACTGGATATTTAAGTTCACTAGTCAGAGTTTGTGTTTCTAACTGATAACCATTCATCCCACTGGAGATTACGGTTGACCCAGTCTTCAAATGCTTGTTACCTCCATTCCATATCAAGTTTCCTCATATCAATGATGTGGAGGTAGGGCAGTTTCTCCCAGACAATACTTAAAGATGGGGGCATCAGTGGAGTGGCATTAAATGACAGCAGTAATTGTACAATGTCATGTACCTCATCCTCTAAATCAAATCATCTTTGAAGCTGTGGTATACTTTCGATTATAAATGTTTGGGAGTCTGATTAAAATTTGTCACTATTTTTTTCTGAGCTCCAGCCTTAATCTCCTGTAGGGTAGCTAACTCTGGTACACCAATATAAATGTGTCTGGAACAGAGATGCGCTTTGTGTTGGGCATCCATTGAGTTGATATCCTTTTGGGTTGGTCTCCTTCACAGTGTTGTATGGCCTATTTTAACATAGAATCTGGGTGGTGAGCTAGGTGCAAGTTCGACATAAACTGCATCCATCATTATTAATACATAGTGGCTTCTGCTTAGGTTGCACATATATGTCGAACTTGCTCCTAGCTCACCATCTGAGTCTTGGTAGCTCAATGGTTAGAGTATCTCACTAGTCATCAGAAGGTCGTGGGTTTGATCCCTGTCTGGGACTCAGAAATCATTTCCTGAGTATAGAGCTTGGCAATATTTCATCTCTCTTAAGTTATATCCATGCTCTCACATTTCTAAAATCATAAACTGCATCCATCATTATTAATATATAGTGGCTTCCACTTAGGTCACATATATATGTTGAAGTTGCACCTAGCTCACCATCTGAGTCTTGGTAGCTCAATGGTTAGAGCATCTCACCAGTCATCAGAAGGTTGCGGGTTTGATCCCCGTCTGGGGCTCGGAAATCATTTTCTGAGTATAGAGCTTGATGATCTTTCATCTCTCTCACGTTATGACTTTGTTGTACAAAGTTGAGTATGCTGTATCCAGACGTTTCACCAGCCCTTCATGCACTTCTGTCCCCTGCATGTGAAATACCCAAACCACACCGTGAAGTTGAGCCAAAGAAAATTAAAAATCTCAAGTTCAGAGAAGACAGTAGACTGGACATTGACAAAGAAGGTTCAAAAAGAGAAATTTCTTCAGTTATGAAAAGAGAATTTGATCCAAGAGGACTGTGTGGCCAAACTGTCAGTGAAGAGAGCAAAGAGAAATTTTTATCCCAGTAGAAACTGATCAACAACAAGTCGGTAATCTTTAATAGCCCTTTCACATTGTGATGAGCTAGTTCATAATGCAATAGCACCCCCACCTCTGAATCTGGCAGCTGCACTTCACACTGAAACACATGAAAATATTGGAGAAGCAGAATATATAACTGGTTTTCTTGAGTCACTACACTACACAACAGAGCAGTGTGAAGCAATTGAGAAAGTTATCCAAGGTCAGGGTAGTTCAACAGACTGGATTGAACAAAGAAAGGGGCGCATCACTGCATCATTATTTCATGATGTACACACTAAGGTTGTGGGAGGAAAACAGTTGTAATGGCATTTTCTGAGTCAGGGGGTTTGTGAAGGGATAGTTTTTCGACATGCGAGCGAATAACAAATTTGTGAGGATAACGACGATCATTATCGCAACCACCAACACAGCACTTGTCTCCACGGCCCACCTTCGACGCCCAAAACGATCAGGCAATGTGACTGTAAAATGCCATTAAAGTACTGTTAAATGCCGTACAGTTTTATGCAAAGTAAGGACGAAAGATTAGATTTGCAAAATATAACACCTTTCAAGCAAAGATAGTGAGATAGTATCTTATTCGAGGCTTTTAAAATTTCATCTCGCTTAGCAATCTGAATTGAATTGGGATGGTTTGCGCTTCGCTAGTCAAGCGTTAATCACGCTAAAGCCGAATAATTCCTACACAAAAGGTTACAGCTTACCTTTTTGACAATTAACAAGTTTCCCCAAGGCATTTGAATATATATCTTTGAAATATTCTAGTAAAAACAGCGATTTAAGTCAGACAGCTCTGAAAACGTACAGTATTCAACAAGTATGGCGTCGGAAACTGTGAAAGCGTTGTTGTGCTGCAACATTATGTAAACATTAGAAACAGTGGTTCAGTAGTGCAAGTTCCTCGAAATTTCCTTCGAAAAAGAAGTTTCCTTTAAGGTGGAAGCACTGGAGTAAATCCATAACAGGGGCGACTCGCGTTCAGCATTAGGTTTATTTTCGCTGTCTTCCGCAAGCAATCGTGCCATAAATCGACTGATGAATTCGACTGATGGCGATGACCCATCAACTATCGCAACATCAGAAACAAATTGTTCTATAAATCAGGATCCTTCAAATTACTTTCAAATCCTCAAAAAATCCATCAAATTTCTTTCAAACTTTTATTTTTTTCAAATTTCCATCAATTCGCCAAAATTTTCTCCGAAAAGGTAATTTTCTTCAAAGTGGAAGCACTGGTCAAGTTCGAAACCAGGCCAAGTGGCATGACCGTACAAATTGGGATAAAACAGGAAATCTATGGAATTTAGGGGCAATTTTGTAAGTTTCTTGAATGTGCTTGTATTTTCTAAATTTAGAAGTCAACCAATTTTTCAAAACCGAATCCATACATGTAGAAAAATCTTATATATTGAAAATGTCGGATACTCAACGCCTGATTTTCTCAATCATTGAATTTTTAAACTCAGAGATTCAATCAAGTTCCGTTTCCGAAGATGAGCGTGAAAGTCTTGAAGGTAGAATAGTCACTAATCTACAGTAGTTTCAATTTAACCACAGCTTAATAGTGTACAGTTTTTTATACGTGTTTTGTTCAGTGTTGGGGCAAAGTATATGATTCAGGGTTAGTCACACAGACCTCAAGCCAACGACTAAATTGCGCAGACCATTCGTTCACAAAGTGTTTTTTAGTACGGCGTACAGAATAATTTGTTTTTATTATGCAGTTTCATTCTTATCAAGACTTGAGTGATAGACCATTCTGTTGTTAGACGTTTGTCAAACTTGTAATTTCCGAATAATGTGTTCAGAGTATTTGGCACAGGTCTAGCCGGTCAAGTCTAACAAGTCTCAATGTTCTCATGACCTATTGGACATCTTAATATCAACCATTGAATCCAATGGATATACGCTCAAATGGTTAGCACCTTAGCCCTTTTTTACTGAATACATGAAACACTGAGCAATTTGAGATGAAATAGCCTGATTTAATCATTGTAATCTTTTTCCATGAAAACTTTTACTTTTTTACTTTCACTTTTATATTTTACTGACCAGAATAACTTGAACATACATATGAAGAAATACGTTTTTGTGAAATTAATTTTGTTGAAAATTCAATTTAATAAATTGTGAATCATTTTATAATATATAATAAAACCTGTTTAATGATATCTGATCATTTGATCATGGTTTGATGATAAAGGGTTATTAATAGATGTGCTTAAATTATAAAATATACCAGGAGGAAGTTGTGGTTAACAATTTTTAGGTTCAGTAAATAATTTTTATTCTAATTTTTTTCATATTATGAAGAGAAAAAAGAATAAAAAATTGTTTACTGAACCTAAAATTTGTCAACCACAACTTCCCACTAGCATATTTTATAATTTATACACATCTGTTAATAACTCTTTATTGTCAAACCATGGTCAAATGATCAGACTTTGTAAAACAGTTTTTGTTATGTGCTACATTGTTCAACAGTTTGTCACCTCATTTAATTAAATATTATTTCTGCAGTAATGTTGGGAAAAAATTTGATCAAGAGTTCAGTCCATCCAACACCCTTTTCAACAGAAATGTTGGGTTAATGGGTTTACATATAAAACAAGTAAAGTTCTGTAGGAATTTTATCCAGTCTAACCCTGGATGATTTTATTCAGCAAAAGGAGATGTTTGTGGGTTGAAGGATAACAAAAAAGGATATATAGTAAATCAAACCTCATGAAAGTAACTCATAAAAAAGTTAAAAACATGTGAGAACAACTTTCAGTGTCACAGATTGACTATTATTATTTTTGTTACAATAACATTACAATGTATTTGCACTACATTCTTAATTTTTGATGCAAAAATGTCTTCTTTCTTTCAATGGCAGGTTCCCTTTGTACATCTGCTGAATATAACTACCAAAATGTCTTTCAAAATCTTGTTTGCAATATTAATCAGAACAATTATCTTTCCACTTGTTATAGGAATTCAATATTTGCATGAAAATGAAAAAAACTGCAAAGTGTTTTGGTAGTTATATTTAGCTGATGTGATAAGGGGAACTGACCACTTATTAAAAATTAAAATTCATGTTCTGTTTTCTTGAGGTGATTTTTGTAAAATCATATAAGAGTTATAACTGTATTAAATTTTGTCAATTTTTCATAGATTTAAGCCTTTAATTCCAAGATCCCTTGATTTGCTGAATAAAATAATCTGACTGGTAATAAAATTTTTGTAGCCTGCTTTAGAAGTCAACAAGTTAACATGGCTAATTGTTGCTTGTTTATTTTAGTTGCGACTGAATGCTTAGAAAGAGTTTACAATCTCTCTGTTACTAACCCATCTGATGTATCAAAGTTCCATTATGAAGAACCATTGAAAGATATATTTAAAAAAGCTACAAAGGTATAAATGACAGAAGTTGTAAACTGTAATACTTTTGTAACTGTAATAGAAACTGTAATATTTTATAGACAAGCTGTTATACATTATTTTGTTTAAAACACAGGACTGCTGTTTAGCCATTTTACAGTAGACCCCATTAGCCCCATAAATGTAAAATCAAACAACTGGAAAAACAAGTAATCTAATTTATACTGTACATTCATTAGCTAAGTTAATAAATTCTTGCCTGAACAGATCAATGAGAAGCTTATCAAAAAAGCAGTTATGCATTTATCACATTTAAAGACTCGTGGTAATCATTTTTATCAATATTTACTCATTAAGAGGCAAGCTCTGTACTTTGCTAAATTGAGTCAGCTGGTGTTTGCCAGAATAAAACTCAAAAGTGTGCCCTTGCTCTTTAATGGGTGGATTAGTTTTTGAAAAGGCATGTCAAGTTTGTTAACTTAACAGACTTGCAAAGCAAGTAGGGACCAGTTATGGTAGTGTTGTAGTTGAATCCAGTTAGTAAGGGTATCAAACCTTCCAAGCATAAAGAAAAGCTGTATTAAATTTTAATATTTTGCATATTATACAGCTTCAAACTACATCAAAGTCACCTACAGAGGAAGATAAAGCTAAGGCAGAGAAGCTTAAAGTAAAAGGTATTTTTATAAATATGACTGTAAGACTATTAAGTAGTATATAAAGTCCGTTTAGAAATGCACTTGTGGAGCTATGCACATGGTCAATAAATTTTCTAAGTATAATGTATTTACGTGTATTTAACAATTGATTAATCACACACTCCTAGTTAGGACCTCTTTCACGGGCTTGAATTAGAAATCTGAAGTGCATTCACAAAATTCTTCATTTACACTTAACCATATTTATCCCTGAAGGACACTCATAAATGTTGCTTTCAAAAGTAGTAAGCCTTCTTTGTACTTGACAGAATTTGCTCTTAATTTGAAAGAACTTAAATGAATGTCAAAACGGTAACAACAAAGATCAGAGTTTTGCACGCCCACTTCTGAAGTTCTAAGTTTGATGACATGAAATATGCCTGTAGCTAATCACGTCTAACTGATCTCATTGTGTAAACTTCAGTCACATGTAATGGATCTCATGGTCTCAATTTCAAACCAGATAATATGAAAAAGAAAAAGTGCAGGCTGTAAGAATGTTGGTAGGGATTTGCTGAATTGTTGAAATTAATTGTTTAATGTAGAACCAGCTTAGCAGGCAGTTGCAGACAATTGACAAACAAGATGCACATTAAGAAAACATCCATTCACAATTTAACTGATTGTGCTTTTGCAAAATGTAAATGTGCATTTGCAAACTGCAAATTGCGAACCACTAATTCAAACCCTGTTTCATAGTGTGAAATTTTCTTATGTACACACATGCCAGTGGATCCCAGACTAGTATGTTTGTTGTGATGTTAATTTTTTGGGAATTGGTCAGAAAAGGGACAAGAACTCATATAGAGATGCAGGGTTTTCCAAGTCAATTACATCTACATCATTTACATGAGTTGAATCCTGTTCTTATGCTGGTTTGCAACTACATATGTCATTGCAAACTTGGTTATGATGAAGGACTTTACTCACTGTAATTTTATACTTCAGAATGCTAAGATTGCTCAGTCTGTTGAATGCTGTTTAAGAGCATATCACTTTAATGTTTTGTAGCTCCAAATGCTGCTTTTTGGCCCTGTATTCCACAATGACCTTTGGCTTCTTTCCTGATTTACAGTAGCTCATGGTTAAGGTCTTCCTTACATTGTTCTGCATGTTTCTGCTAGAAATTGCATAACTTCTTTATTTAAATTCAAGCTGTCATTAGGAATTCATAGGTTACATATATCCTACATAATATTACAGTTGGATATGGAAAAGTGCAGATTTATTTCTCCAATTATTGCATCAGTTGTGGAGTAAAAAATGCAGTGTTCATGGTTTATACAGTGCATGTAGGGTCACATAAACTTTGCTATGAAACTTCTTCACTCTAAGTCAAACAGGGGACATTCATTTATAGGGAGACACAACTACTGTTCAGGGTGGCACATGACCCCAAATTGACATGCCACTTACTGTAATACAAATAGAATTTTGTACACCAAAACTGTCTAGTATTCAACTTTTTTTGGTCTTCATCTGAAATATTAATTTTGCTCTCACTGGCTAATGCTGGACAATGTTTCTCATCAATGGGAAACATCTCAGGCCAGAAAGGGTTAATAGAAGGTGGGTTACAATAGATTATTGGTAATTGGTGAACAAATACAGTTATAATACAAAAGAAAAGACTCTTCCATATTCAAAGTATTATGCTGTATAATACAAATTCAAGTATGATTTATCTTTTTAGGAAATGAATTGATGAAAGAAGAAAAGTACACAGATGCCTTAAATACCTATAGTAAAGCAATAGAATATGACTGGACAAATGCTGTATACCTTTGCAATAGGTAATACCAGCAGTTTAGTAGCTTGAGATCTACTTCTTAAACACTTTAAGAAAGTAATACTGCTTTACATGTACGTACTGTATACTACAGGTAGATATACAGAAGCCAAGTGATTATCACTTGGTAGCAAAAATACAGTTGAAAAGTTCTTAGAACTAAATAATGAACACATTTCTCTTATATTATCCGATAAAAATTATAAATACCAACCACAAAGCACTACTGTAACTGCAAATTTGCTCTTGGTATGCTTGTTTCTTTTAGAGCTGCTGCATATAGCAAATTATCTAGACATGAAGAAGCTGTGGAGGACTGTAAAAAAGCATTAGTACTTGATCCCAAGTATGGAAAGGCATATGGACGAATGGGGTGAGTTAATCAATTTCACATTGGTCTCTAATTCCAATAAGATATAAATACATTAAATCTACAAATATTGCAGTTATGAAACACAATAAACAAGTGTTTGAAGTAGCTTCTCAAATAACCATTCCTATTGATTTATTGCTTGTTTGTCACAGTGATTTGAATGACTGTGTAAATTAGGAAATCTGATCCAGATCATGCACTGGTGATTTTCATCCAGATTTTCATTGTGTATCAAACTGCAAGCATGTGATGTGGTACATGTTCATAGATTGGCTACAATAATTCACAAACAATAAGTTAGACAAGTCATGGATGTAAAACAATATTAAACAAATCTGTGGATGTCTAGAATGATTGTAAGTGCTTGACATAACAATATTTCATAAATTTAGTTTTTGGTTGAGACAGTTTGATTAATGTTCACTTAACACTGCTCATAATTCATAACCATACCTGCCCCCAGTCACACTGAGGAATTTGTCAACATTCTGGGATAGATTTTGGGTGTGAGAAATCATAAGCCAGTGAATACAATATAAATCAAAGCTTTTTGCTTTTTTCCACATCAGTTACCTATACTGTAATCTTGTAATTGAGATTGTAAATGTAATTACAGTAAACAGTAGCTAGCTACTATCAGAATGGCATGCCTTTTCAAGAAACTTCCTTCTGTTTTTTGGTAGTGCAGCATATGTGGCTGTACAAAAATATAAGGATGCAAAAGAATGTTATTCCAAGGTATGACAGCATAATCAAGCTTCAATTTATATTTATTTGATTTTAATTAGTATTATATTTTCATCAAAAGTGCACAGTCTTAATTACCTTTCAGCAGTGCAACTACATGTAGAAGATTTCTTGTAAAGTCTTTGTAATTTTTTTGGGCCAAAATATTGTGCAGATTTGATGGAGTACTGGTACTGTACATCTCAAAGATGCAGTCTATCATGTTGTACACTTGCAACTGGAAATGTCTAGTTTGATAGAAGTTTAAGATTACATTACTGGTTGGGGTGGGTCTCAGGGCTCCTTTTCATCTCCAGGGTACTTTTTTTATGAAGCAGGCCCCCCAAACCACCCTTGTGACTAAATAGGTATACCACTTTCACCTTGTTTGTTTCTTGTTTTTTAATTCAGACAAATTTTTATGAGGAAAATATATCTTTATCATTGTTTTTTATTGTTTTGTTTTGTTTTGTTTTTTTTATTTCTGAA
Organism: Heliopora coerulea; assembly: GCA_030142905.1. Taxonomy (NCBI): domain Eukaryota; kingdom Metazoa; phylum Cnidaria; class Anthozoa; order Scleralcyonacea; family Helioporidae; genus Heliopora; species Heliopora coerulea. The sequence goes on along the minus strand of JASJOG010000030.1, from coordinate 1,508,277 downwards.
CAAATTTATTCATCAGATACACTTTTGGAGATCGACACAGATAACTAAATCATAAATGATACCAATAAAGTGTATTGTGCAATGTGGCCGGGTCTATATTACAGTTCAAAGTGTTACCCTATGGTTAATTTAACGGAACTTTACAATGCTTTATTTATTTGACAGGCCGTTGAGATAGATCCTAACTGTGAGCTATATCACAATGGGCTGAGAATGGTGGAAGATACATTAAACGAATCTGCAGACCATCCTTCATCTGCATCTCAATCTTCAAGTAAGCGCAAGTTACCCGTACTTGTTGTCATTAATTATCAGACAGTACATTGGAATGCAACCACATGCATTTTGAGTGAATATGCACCTATTACTTCATAAATGGAACTGAACTCGAAGAAAAGCTCTCGACAACGGCCTACGTGGCGTGGGTGGCAGAGCGCTGTACTTTTACGCAGGGTCTCGGGTTCAATGCCCCGTCGGAGACCCTAGAGTTCCCAGTTGTGTCTTAAATATAAAAACCTGAAACTCCAAAAATTTGGTTCATAGTTGCGGTGATATTTCGACTCTATTACAAAGTCATTGTCAAACCAGCTGAAACTTGGTTTGACAATTGCTTCATAATGTATGAGGTCCATGTAAGTACCAAAATTAATATTAAGTCGATATATATTTGTAAGTATGCGAGCTTGGAGATACCGTGGATGATCGATGAACGTTCGTGAAGCCGTAATCCCCAGAAAAACGATTCCTGGGCCCCAGACCGGAATCGAACTTGCAACTTCTTGGTGACCGGTGAGACGGTGTTAAAACCGTTGAGCTACTGAGATCCAGGTGGCAAGCGATGATGCGAATTCGACGTATGTGCTGCCTAATCAAGCGGGAGCCACGATATGTTCTAAGATGCCGTTCAATACCACGAAATGTGAAGTGCTCCCGGTTTCGAGAAAAAAGCACCCAATCCCTACCACATATTTTGTCAACAATCAAGTCCTGGACCAAGTTCTGATGCAGTCAGATTTGGGTGTCAAGGGTAATGGTAAACTATCATCGGCAGACCAAGTAGAATCAGCATGCTCCAAAGCCAAAGAGATGTTAGGGTTTATTAGACGCTCTACACAGGAAAAGACTGATACAAAGGCGAAACTTTCATTATATTTGGAGCTGGTCCGCAGTAATATTGGCTATGTGTCTCAAATTTGGTGCCCACAATCGGTCGAGCTTATTAGAAACATTGAGAAGATTCAAAGGCGTGCTACAAAATACATTTTAAATCTGGGCTTTTTGTACTGATATTTCGTATTCTACAAAGCTCCATCAACTAGATTTCATGCCCATTACATATTGGCATGATTATCTAGATGTGCTTTTACTTTACAAGATCTTAAATAATCTGGTGATTATCCCGGAAAATATTAGACCTAAGGAAGTCTTGTCTAGAACTACAAGACACTCGTCAGTCAAGGAAAATATCAAATTGAGAGTCCCATTTGCCAAAACAGTAACCTTTCAAACAAGTTTTTTTATACGATCGTGTAAAGTATGGAACATTTTAGAGAGTGAACTTACGGATAGAAATATTAACCTGCATACTTTTAAGTAAAAACTTAAGACGTATTATTTGCGTGCTTTATTCAATGTTTTTAGTAGTGAAGACCCTAGAACATGGATATCTGTTTGCGTCATATGCAGACAAGCTAGGTCCTTGGATGTTTTTTCACCCTGCTGTTAAAATTCTTATTTAATTTATTTTATTATTTAATTCTTAACCATTGTATTTAATTTTCATTGTAGGGACCGTAGTAACTGGAGTAATGTGTGACGGCTACCCTTGCCTTCATTTTAGTTGTTTTTTATATTAGGCAGAAGTTTGATAAATAAATAAATAAATAAATAAATAATGATATTAAGTCGATATGTGTTGTAAATGTGGGAGCTTGGAGATATGGATAATCGATGAACGTTCGTCAAGCCCTAACATGAGCTCGCCGCCTGAGTCTTGCTAGCTCAATGGTTAGAGTGCCTCACCAGTCATCAGAAGGTTGCGGGTTTGATCCCCCTCTGGGGCTCAGAAATCGTTTTTGTGAGGTTAGGGCTTGAAGAACGTTCATCGATCATCCACAAAATCAATATTTGTTGAGTTAAAATTAGTTTAATTTACAGTTTGACTATTTGACTGTCTCTTAGGAAATCCTGGTGGTCCAAATATCCTGAACTCTTTGTTTTCCAATCCTGCAGTCATGAATATGGTAAGAGAAATACGTTAAATTAGGGGGTTTTCAACTCGATAGCGTTACTCTTTTGGCGAAGTGCGATATCTTTATTGGAACAGCAACCAACATACAATAACTAACATTTATAAATGGTCAATAAATGTTCACTCCAGCAAGAAGTTCATCTGATTCTGCTTACTTTTTTCCTGCTCTCCTTTGTCTGCTCTGCTTGATGGGGAAGGACCGTCTCTTTTTATGCTTTTGGTAGGCAATTTCGGTAGACAGTGATTTACATGACAGGTTGACCAATCAGATATATTCTGACTAAATCTTTTGCATTGCCAGTTAAAGGCGTTGTTTGGAATATGACGTGATTAGCAAGAACGTTTGAAAAAGATTTTTGATACTAAATGAATACGCCTCCTTACCAAATTAAAATAGTAAAATTAGAACGTAACAGTATTTATCGTGGTTATGTTTTTTGACAGTTTCATATTTCTTTTGTGATAATTTTGTTTGGATAGATTTGTTTATGTGGGAACGTTTCACGAAGTCGCAAACATCCGATCTTCCATTGCGCATGTACTCCTTGTTGTAGGGAACAGAATGCTAATTCTTATAAAATTAAGATGAATATACATGTATTAACAAATTTAACCACCACTGATAACATCTCTTTTGGTAAATTTATGTGATATTGAAAGCTGCATTTTGATATTCCCTCGGTAGTAATTAATATTTCTGTATTAATTTTATGTTATTTACCGAATAGGAAATTGCTTGAGCGTCCCTGTGCTGTGATAGAAACATGAATGACGTCATTTCAACCGCAAAAATGCCACAAGGCGTAGCCGAAAAGTTTTCTGGTGTTTTTTCCGGTTGAGATGGTGTCATGAATGTTTCTATCACAGTACAGAGACACGAAAGCTATTTTCTATTTGTTTTATAAAATAATCAAGGTTTTCTCTAGTTTTCGTGACGTCATCCATGTGTCTGTACACCAATACAAAATGAAAATGACGTCAGCCGTGTCTCTGTACTCTGAGAGAAAACAAGGCTCCCCCAATCAGAGTGTGCGTAAGACACGTGTTATTTTATAAATAGAAATAGACATGCTGTAAATTACTCAAAATTTGACAATTAATTTATTTTTGTCTAAAGATGAAACATAGACTAAACTGTGTGTCCACCTAAATTATCTAGAAAATTTTAAACATATTCTTCCCACATTCCAAGCCTACAACAATAAAATAAATTCCTTAGTCTATAGATAATAAATCTTTTGTTATCTGTACAATAACTTTTTTTTTTAATTTTTGGTGTACATTTTTAAATTTTCAGGCTCAACAATTTATGGCCAATCCTCAGATGCAACAGATGTAAGATTTTACCACGGTATTTCTTTGTTACATGAAAAGTACAGCACTTTGGTCATTTTTAACTCTTCAGATCCCACATTTTTAAACCAAATTTTGAGTTATTCAGTCAATTCAAAATCCTGTTAAAATCTATTGAAATCTGTTTATCCACCTCATTTGAATATATTAAATCGTACAAGTATGTATGTTTGGGAGCTAAAAGGTTAATGTCATAAATAATGCTTTGCAAAATATTGATTTTTTTTTCCGTTACTAATTCTTCCGACGATAACCAAAGATTAGTTACGGAAAAGAAAATCAATATTTTGCACAGCATTATTTGTGACATTAACCCTTTAACTCCCAAACATACATGTCTGCACGAATTAATATATTCAAATAAGATGGATAAACAGATTTCCATAGATTTTTAATTGTAAAACGTAATAGCATTGCTAAAAGGAGGGAAAGAGGGTGATGTTTTCATGACGTAATTCTAGCGACCATCCGTATACTATCCTTTTAAAATTGACAATTCTTGTAGAAGTTGAAGCATATGTAGCTTCGAAAAGGCAAACCGTCGAGGAAGATCGTCAAAATGTGGAACTGAGAAATTGTTTCTGTGTCCCCGAAGATAATCTAATCCGTAACGTCCTGATCACCGAATATCTTCTGACCACTGAGCTGCGAAGGTTACATTGATGACCTTATGTCTCACAACTCACCAGGTCATTAATGTATGAAGGGCTACGGTTCGATTCCTGTCTGGGAATCAGAAACGTCTTCTCAGTGATATTACAGCTCAATAATGATCTGTGATAGATTACTAAATCTGTTATCAAACTGATTTTCAAATTGTGAGGCAGTAATGCTCAAAAGTCAAGATTTCTGCGCAGTCTTTGTAGAACTTCTGCTTCTTTCCTGTAACCAATCATTACCTTCCAGTTACTGTAACATGATTTAGTCTGAAAGAAGAATTTTGCTCAAAACGAGTCTCTCCTTGTTCTAGTTGACCGCTTCATTTCACTTTTCCCTTGTTACTAATTTAGTATTTATATACTGATTGTGTACCTCACATTTTCTCGTATACCCACAAAATGACGACGCTCCGTGACAATGTTAGGAAAAAAATCCAAAACTCAATTGCCCTATAAGCAACTGTTTTCAAGTTTCTCCAGCCAAAATGCGTTTTTCTTCTTACTACCATGGCGACCATGATAATGGTACTTTAGCTGCCATTGTAAATGATGTACAATACAGCCGTCGTATATTTGTCTTCTGAATCTTAAGGGGTGGGTTGCAACCGGCGTATACCTTCGATTCTTTTGCTGGTTATTTAGTCCATTTTTTAATTTACTTACCCTAGGGTGTCCAATATGATGGGTGGAGCGGTACAAGGGAATCAACCTAGGCCAGAAGCAAACAGTACAGCAGGGACAACAGGGACAGAAAGGACAACCGAACATGGCTCAGGTGCTCCTGGAGGAGCTGGCGGTTTTTCTAATATATTTCAGTTGTAAGTATATTGAAAGAAAGTTTGTTTTTTACTTTTTATTACTTCGAAATTAGTTGAGTTGTTAAAACTTAATGTGATTAAAAAAATTGCCCAGGCAGCTGAAAGGGTATTAATTTAAAACCATCCTTTCGGCTTAACGTTTCATATTATGGGTAAAAAAGCTACAGTGGTGCAGGGGGGAGCGATATTCCGTCTTTCGACTTTGTTACGGTTAATAGAGAGTCATTTGGAGTTTTTGGCCAGAATTGTACCTACCACATACCTACATGCCCCTGTATGTGTCTGTCTGTCTGTCTATCTGTCTATCTATCTATCTATCTATCTGTCCATCCATCTATCTATCCATAGGTTTCTCCGTTAGTTTGTCTGTCGGACTGTCTATCTACTGTATCTACTTGTCTAATCTGTCTTCTCATCTCTTAGAGACAACCTCAATGAACTATTATATACATATATATTTCTAAAGTTCATTAAGTATTCATGAGGAAAAGACAAAAAATCATAAGCGTATCGGATCTATATATGTGATGAAGAAACATGTGCCTTTACATGTGAAGAAGTTCAATTTTTTCGGCTTACGAAAGATAAATTGCCAAACTTTCTTCGTGAATTAGAGTATTAAGGGGTTCATTTTAGAAGACATTTAAAAAACTCGCAGTTCGTGCTTTATCGGGTTTAAAACACTCGGCTATCGTCTTGTGTTTTAAATCCCGATAAAGCACTCCTGCTCGGTTTTTAAATATTACACCCCCCACACACCCCCCCCACACACACATATGTGTGTGCGTGTGTGTGTCGAATGATTTATCAACGATTCTAAAAGTGCTCAGTATCTTGGAAGATAGAGCAAAATAGATGGAATGTTACTAAAGAATGTTCGTTGTTACTATTAGTTTCACGCCCGTAGACGATCTTCAGATAACTGGAAAAAATTCGGTCCGATTGCTCTTAAATAGAAGTTATTACGTAAGTTCCTTGGAAGGTTTTGACGTGTGTTTGCGGTACAATGAATGTTTCGAAGGCAGTGTTTGTTTTGGTGGCGGCACTTTGCAAAGATTTCCGATCTTTTGTTCAGAAGAGTTTTTGGGTCCGTCTTCATGATAAACATTTTTTCATCCAGGCACCACTTCTATATGCTTTCGCGTGCTTTAATATCGACCATTTGATCGAGTATTCCCGGTTTTCATTCTTCAGTTTCCAGACGTAGCTTGATAAGGCCGTTTCTTTTGAATACTTAGCGTTGCGGAATGATTTCTTATGGTTATTGAAGCGGGTTTTAAATGGGTTCGCGATCACGCCAATGTATTTCTTTGTAGTCCTGTCATCTGTCGTTGTTACGTCGGCTTGGTAGATAAGGTTTCCGTCGAGTCAATTACCTTGTAGAGGGCAGTTTTTGTTTGTTTGGCAGTTGCAGAAGCGTTGCTCAGAGGCAGTTGTGGCGGTGCGTGGTTGATTTGACAATACATGTGCATTATGTTTGTTTATGATACTCCTCATATTGTCCATGCAGCTACAGCTTATTTTGATTGTGTTCCTGTTGAATATCTTGCTCAACTTACTTGCAGTTGGGAAATGCTTATCTACAAGGTTATATATATATATATATATATATATATATATATATGAGGTATATTGTAATTATAGTAATCTAATTTATATATATATATATATATATATAATAGCAAGACAAGGTAAACTTGGGTTACTTCATAAAAATTTACTACAAATTTGTTTCGTATGGCAAGCTGGGCTTGCCACACTCGTCAGGTAGTGATCGCATGTGATGTAGTTGCCTAGGAGACTTGATAGTGCCTATTGAGATTACGTCATACAATAAAGAGGTGAATTAATAAATATTACAGAGCAAGTGCTTTTTCCTATGCCTACAAGTTGTGATTAGTTCGTTTCTGGAATTTAATGAGCTTAGCTCAGGATGGCAGATGATAAGAAATTTTTCATGCAAACATAAATTACATTTCTTTGTGCTGCTGGAATATGCTTTACACCGTCTGATAATTTGCCACTTCAACGAAAATTTGATGTTATTGTCCCTTAACTTCCAAATGTATTTGCTCAGGGCCGTGCTATTTCTCTGAGTCGGGTTTCTAAAGGAGCTCGTGTGATTGTTATATCGGGACTTGAAGGTGCCTTCAGTGATACCGATGTAGGTCTCAACTTTGTTGTTGTCTTCTCTCTTTACCGTTGCTTGGTATACAACTCAAGTTGTATATACCGTTGCTTGGTATACAAGTAACGGTATATACCAAGTTGGTATATACAACTTGAGTTGTATACCAAGCAACGGTAAAGAGAGAAGACAACAACAAAGTTGAGACCTACATCGGTATCACTGAAGGCACCTTCAAGTCCCGATATAACAATCACACGAGCTCCTTTAGAAACCCGACTCAGAGAAATAGCACGGCCCTGAGCAAATACATTTGGAAGTTAAGGGACAATAACATCAAATTTTCGTTGAAGTGGCAAATTATCAGACGGTGTAAAGCATATTCCAGCAGCACAAAGAAATGTAATTTATGTTTGCATGAAAAATTTCTTATCATCTGCCATCCTGAGCTAAGCTCATTAAATTCCAGAAACGAACTAATCACAACTTGTAGGCATAGGAAAAAGCACTTGCTCTGTAATATTTATTAATTCACCTCTTTATTGTATGACGTAATCTCAATAGGCACTATCAAGTCTCCTAGGCAACTACATCACATGCGATCACTACCTGACGAGTGTGGCAAGCCCAGCTTGCCATACGAAACAAATTTGTAGTAAATTTTTATGAAGTAACCCAAGTTTACCTTGTCTTGCTATTGTATTCGCTCTACTTTGGTATTGAGCACTCTCTTCGTACGATCTTTAATAAAATCTCACTTATCTATCTATATATATATATATATATATATATATATATATATATATAAATATTTAGGTATATCGTAATTATAGTAATCTAAATTATTACAGCTTATGTTACCACCGACATATATATTTCAAAAGCTCAAGTACTTTGTGAAGAAAATACAAAGGAAAATCCTAACCGTGCCATATCTTTAAATTTGACGAAAACACGTTTACTTTTCTCCTAAAATTTTGGCTGTTTAGAAAACATCAATTTTCAAACTTTCTCCTCGAAAGTAGAACTATTTAGGGGTTCCTTGTTTTTTGAGCCATTTAAAAAAATCACAGTGCGTGCTTTTACGACACTCCTGTTTGTTTTTAATACTTAATAATAATAATAATAATAATAATAAGAAGAAGAAGAAGAAGAAGAAGAAGAAGAAGAAGAAGAAGAATAAGCAACACCAGGCAGTGGCTCTCATGGGTTCTGATCTTAACTGATTGGGAGTGCTAACATGTACATGTTTTGTCTTGGTGCAATAAATGGGCTACATCAAATATCCTGTCCAGTACCACAGATTTGCTTGCCAGTTGTTTGACCTTAACCGGTTGATCATGTTCTTTTGGGCTGGCACTCAGTGCATCTCTGATCATGGATGGGAGTAGTGGGGGAGCATCACGGGTAGGTGTTTGGAGGGAAGTTTGTGGTTGATATCTTCATACTAGGATACTAGGGTGGATTGATCAAACCTAAATGTCTCTCATCCAGGGGCCATTTTAGCGGGACGGTTTACCCGACCTGAAGGTATTCCTAATAGGGCCTCACCTGCAAGGTCCTGCGTTGTTTTCTTTTAGTTACACCATATCACGCACATTTGGCTGTGATGCATGTGCCTGGTGTACCCTTATCAGACTGATTGTCATGATGGGCATATTGGGCTTCGTATATTTGTACCCCAGCGTCACTTTGATGGCGTGTTGCTCCTCTCACTCAATAATAATAATAACCTGGCGGGATGCTGGGAGCCCATAGCGGGCTGAGACCCCTTCCACTGTCCTTAGTTGGGTGGTGTGCGAGTTGTAATAACAATAATAGTAATAATGATGATGATGATGATATATAATATGAAATTATATACAATTACGACTAATATTTTAAAACAAATGCTTTTAGTGCTACACAAATGGCTCAGCAACTACAACAAACGAATCCAAATTTAGTAAATGATCTCAGGGATACCATGCAACAGGTGTCGGGAGACGGTGGCAGGTCAGACGAAGATCCAAAAGACAAAACACAAGAAGGTACAAGATAAATTGAGTTTGCGTGCATATGTAATAATCAGCAACGTTGATTTAGAGGAAACATTTGAATCTGACATTTACCCATCTCCAATGACGTGAGAAGAAAAAAATAGGAGAAATGGTTGTATAATTAGAGGTCTGTAAATCACAACCAGTTTGGCTGCTCAATTGTACCTATTACTTATGAACATAAATCTTTAATATCTGTCGTACAACAAGTGAATTTTTGAGAGTGTGCGTTTTCCACTTCTTAACTCAGCCTATTGTGGAGGAATAATAATTTATTATTATTAATAATTTATTGCCTGTTGATGTCTTTTAATAACAGGGCGAAATCTCGTAAATTTCAATAATTTACGTGATGTTCCACAAACATTAACATGGCATAAACACAGATGACTTAAGTCCATCTCACTCGGTTAGCGAGGTGATCGTTTTCAATTTTGAAGCTGGAAATTTTAATCTTGTCTGGTCTCTTGGAGTCATCTCGAGGTCCTCTTAAGGTATCTCGGGGTAAGGTGTGCTTCAAGATCTTCGTTCCGCGACATGACTTAAGATGAAAAACTAGCTGATGGTTAATGATGTCGCAGATGTGAACGATAGTAAAAAATGACATAACAGCTTACTCCACGTAAAGTAGATTCACCGAAAAGGTTAAAATTTTCTTCGGTGACACGTTTTCTTACTTCACCAAACCACTAGACCAGGATGGATGATCCGTACTTTGCTGAAAAGTGGGAAGATATTGTATAACCCTATCCCCACCAGAATTTACGCCACTGTCCAAAAATATTAAAGAGATGTTTAATCACGACAGACATTCAAAGATTTTATTACATTTAATAGCTTATCAACTCAATTATCTACTCTACCTTACTAGTAGCAGTAATGTTCACAGCATTCTCCAGGTCTCTTGAGTCACTAGGTCATTCTCTTTTTAATTGCGGCAGATACGTCGTCTGACAATGCCTACGTGTCATTCTACTTTTTTATATTAGGTTTGAAACATTAATGCTCTTACTTTTAAAATTCTTTCCGTTATTACTTAGGGAAAAAATAACCCAGTACAAGGATACGGTGAAGAATTTCCTGCAACACAAAAAGACTGGACTTCTCAAATTGATATTTTGATAGACTTCATTAAAGAAATGTTTTAGATGTTTATGAGCTACAGTACGTACAAAATAACTTTTTTAGCTTCTCTAAATGTACTCATCTGGTTTTTTTTTTTCTCCTGGTATTTCCAATGTTTTTTCTTTTTTCTTTTTGCTTTGAATATTTCAATGTATGTACCAATGGTAGTTTGGTCAAGTACAGTATCTAATTTGTGGCATTCTAGGCCATTCTAAGGACAGATACGTCAATGGTCGACAGGTTCCAGATAAGATAGAGACCACATGTATTGCACGAGTTTTTCATATCATTTTCTGCAGCTTCACTGGGCTGCCGCCCGGGGAACACTGAGAGGGTTAGCACCATTACCACCACTCTCCACAGTTTTCCCTTCAAGACCCTGTTTCAGAGGAAGATCACAAGAGGTCACTGACAAGCTGTTCAAATATTTAGCAAGAACCGTTTCAAACAATGACATATGTGATATATTTGACTTTTTCAAATGCTCTTGGAATTAGCGTTTTATTTAAGGAAGATCAAGTGCAACATACTATTTTGTACACCTTTTGCTGTTCATTACCAGAAAACATACAATAATTAACACCAACCTCAAACTTATTACCGCAAAAATACATTCGTTTTATTCAATCAACATTCATTAGCGTACATACGCAACTATTTGCATCAAAGGGCATTCTATATCGCCAACGGACGACCATTAACACCATTCTACTATACATTAGGGATAATAAAATTTCAATTAGGCAAGATATTTCTTTTGCGTAATTGAAATTTTATTATTCCTAATGTATGGTAGAATGGTGTTAATGATCGTCTGTTAGCGCTATTGAATGTCCTTTGATGAAAATGGTTGCGCGTCTACGCTAATGAATGTCAATTGAATAAAATGAATGTGTTTTTGCGTTAATGAGTTTGAGGTTGGCGTTAATGATAGTGTATTTTCTGGTAACGAACAGCAAAAGGTGTACTAAGTCTGATATTACTTTCGTTTGACGTTCTTGGTGTTGCGCACGCATATCAATAATTCAATACCGCTGAACATAACGCTAGTGTCAACCAAGATGATTACCTGGTTTTCAAGTCGTTCTGCTTGGTTTCCAAGGCCGTCGTCATATTCGAAGAATTTTATCAATGACGTCATGGCTTAATACCCTTCACTTCTCCACGACTTGTGACGTCTCTGTAGCTGACGTTTGTCGGATTCAATAAGATAAGCTTACGACTACAACACAGATTTTTGCTAACCAGATGGAATGTTCCTTGATTCTTCATATTTTACATGTCACTGTTGTAAAATTATGTCCAAAATATCAGTATCAGGGTTGTCACCAAGTTTGTAGACAGCCGACAAACATGTTTTGGTAGGCGGCAAGTTTTATGTGTTGCCAAAGGGACGATTCTTTGGGCCTTGATGTATCACGGGAATTTGGCTGCAGGAAACATTTCAAATTTAGGTGTTTTGAAATGATAACTTCACAATTAACCATTTTCTGCTTTTCCTCGAAAGTGCATCTTGATGAAAATGAAAATGATGGATGCTACATAAATTTGCTAAAATGTTTCCCAAGTTTGGTCAAACTTCAAAGTTATATTCAGTTACGTGAATAAGTTTGCCTTGTTGTAGTGTATCGACGTTCGATGAGAATTTCTAATCTGACATTCCTACATCAGTTTATTTTAGCGACATAACAAGCTAAGAGACATAGTTGACCGCTCGATCAGTTCGTTGGTAAAAGTAGTCGTCCATAGACCCGTGCAATTAAGTTGTGTGGGACAAGAGACAATCACTTATTTCCAATTCTAATTAACTCTTTCCTGGGCAGAAGTCTCGCTATGGCAAGAAAAACCTTCGCACATGAGCCATAGTAAAATATACGAAAACATATCCGAATAGAAAGGAGTCAGAGAAAAATACTGCAATATGACACAACAAATTAGAAGAACTTGGACCTTGAAGCCACTTTCATCTAACTATAGTACAACTTCTTTTACGGAAAACGAACTTTTCCGGAAGAAACGGCCAACTTGCGATAGTAGGTGGCGATTTTGGCCAGCCGCCGGCTGGTTTTGACAACAATGAGTTTATTTTATCACAACCCTTCATTACGACTGATATTAGAAATGTGGGAGCTTGGAGATAATCATAGAAGTTCACTGGACGTTCTTCAAGCTCAAATTATACTCAGAAAAATGATTTGTGATCCTTAGACGGGGATCAAACCAACAATATTCTGATGACCGGTGAGACGCTTTAACCATTGAGCTACTGGGACTCAGACGGTTAGCTAAGGTGTGAGGTCGACTTATGCAAAAAGCAAACGACCGTAATGACATATATTCATCTAAATGAAGAATCGCTCACGTTATTAATTATGCTATGATTTAAATGAAAGTTTTATTTGCGGTAATGAAAGTGTGAACCGTCGAACGTCCGAATTTGTTTTTTCTATTATTGTTTGTCCTGTTTTTATTTTTCCTTTGTGCTCTCATTGGTTCTTTTGTTCTTAGGTGTCCGGTATGTCCGACATTGGGCAATGTTTATTGTTCTCTCTGTTTTCGCTTTAGCAATTCATTTGTTCCTTTGTTCTAACGGTGTCCTATTTTCACGGCAACTGAACAACAGTAAGTGAAAACTTCGAAAGTTCAGTTTTGTTAAGTTAGTGGATAATCTAGACTATAAAATTTGTGGAAATGTGACAGTATTTTTGTTAATATCGTGGCTCCTTCGAGAACTAAAACTATGAGTTTATCCGAGGAATTTTGTAGCATTCCATGTTGTATACTAAACCACTATTTTCTTGAAAACTTTAAATGCTGTCAGTGGAAGCGTTATCAAACTGCTATTAAAAGATAGTATTCTTGAATTGAAAGGTTTCTAGAAATCAAGAGCTAAAATAAATGACTGGATTTTCCACTAACTCAACAAATCTCAATTGTTGACCTGGTTTTCAATTACTGTTGTTACCATTGCAACTGGGATACCCTTAATATTACCCTACCAGCTTAATATTACCCTGTCATCATTTTCCTTCTCTGCTATATTTGGACTTATGGGCTAATAACCATTCAAGAAGTGTGGCCCAAGGAAGCAGGGGGTGCAAAAAACTAGAAAAACTGTATTCATCCACCTCAAGCGAGTCGCTTCACGTCCTGTAATAACGCTATATGTTTGGTAGGCACACTAACTGATGTAATCTACTGTCAAGATCGCGAAGAACTTGGTCTTTTGCCAAGTTCATGGGGATGTTATCATCCGGCTACGCAACAGAGCAACTCATCTCACAATGTCGACTTCAAACGCTGTGTGAAGTCGTTGGAAAATAGGCATTCGAGATCCCAAAAATGAAAGGTTTTTCGACAGCAAACTTGTCATGGGCGTCGGCCCCACTACACATTCATCGTGAACTGAAAAAAACATCTATTAATTAAATAATTAGAGAAGAACTTTCTGGCCGTCGTACTGTATGAATGTACAATTCAAACGGGAAAAGATACCTGGGAGCATTCAGCTATGTATCGTGTTTCCACCAGACATTTTTCAGGTTGAAATGACGTCATTTATGTTCCTGTCACAACGTGGAGACTTTCAAGGAATTTTTTTTTTAGTCTAATAAATGTCCAGCCAAATCCAAAACCTGCGGACATTGCCACACCTCTTTTGTCAGGTCACAGTATTCTTTAAAGCAGCCGTCAAAATTTGGACCGAAAATCTTCCCTCGTTATGAGGCCTTTCAGATCGCCTGCGTCCCAGTCCACACACCCACACAAGAATGAGCGTGTTTTGATAAACTAGGATACTTGTTTCCTAACTTAAACGTTTCGGCACTTTGTTTTGTAACATCCATTTCAGGGGAGTGTTTCAAAAAACGTTTCAGCAGAAGATTTTCGAACTTTGCTAGTCAGGGGCAACAACTTGACTTCTTAGAGGGGCCGAAGGAATTTAAAACTCGACAAATTTCGTGCATTCATTATCCAACCACGAATCAGACTGCAAACTTCATTAAAAATTGACTTGGTGCAAAGTAAAGAAGCCTGCTTTGGAGATGATGAATTTCAGAATACTTCCGTCAAAGACCGAGAAATGCTGTATGAGTGTGTAGCGAGCACGAGTCAAAAACTAATAGTTTTTTATTAAAATGAGATTTCGAAGCAAAAAATGTTCGTTGAAACTCAGGGTAAACCTCGAAGCCCGAGCCGCCAACCCTTTGAGCTAAGGTGTGAAGTGAACAAATAATCTCCTGATGGGCGTTATAATTAATAACTGGCTGTTATCGCAACGAGCAGTTATTAATTATTCAAAAGCCGGTAATGGCTTATTTAATTGTTCATTTAACATCTTGTCCTAGATGTAACATTGAGTACTGAAGTGGTTATGGCTTTATTGTTATTTGGCGCAGATATTGTCCTAGCACTAAGTTTGGGGCATTCACTACGGATGGCAATGAAGCACCTCATTCACCAGAGACAGTACGACTTCATTGATGAAATGATATCAACATTTGAACTGTCAGCGTGTATTTTTGAGTTAGGAGTGATTGGTCGTGTCTATGGCGTCACTGTTGCGTTATTTTGTGCTTTCTGTCTTCTCGTAGCCAAAAATTACAATTTAATATTCCAAGGGAGACCAGCTAATCCTTGCGGTTATGTTGAATATGCTCTGCACACGTCAACACCACGACGTCAGTTGCTGTATTTATGGCTCTTTCAATTGTGTGGCGCACTTTTCGCCTATCCCTACGTCTCAATAGTTTGGACATTGACGCAAAGTTCTTTTCATTTGGATCATCTAGAAAATGGTTTTCAACCCGAGCTAAAGGTCGGTGTATTTTCAGGCTTCATGATCGAACTTTTTGCGACCTTTTTCTCCACTCTGGCTGACTTGATCACTCGGCCGAAACCTTACGACTCAATAAATCCCTGGATTCGTGCACTCACTTGTGTCGGGATTGGATATTTAATGGCTGAAACTACTGGGGTGTGGATGAATCCAGCTCTAGCAACAGCTCATTCTTTTCAATTTAAGAATGACTTTTTGCTTGAACATGTGTTTGTGTACTGGTTGGGTCCAATCAGTGGCGCCGCTCTTGCCTTTCTATGTAACACGGTCGTCGACAACATGACAGTGAAGAAAGGTATACATGAAAAAGAATAGGTGTAGAAAATAATGAAAATAGCGAGGCATTTGAACGAAATAACAGGTTGCAAATGTATTGAAGAAAAATTGCGTTTCAAATTCACATGAAAGTACTGAAAGCCTATATCAAGTCAGTATGGCATTAGCCATTTAATAGTTAGCTAAGGACTAAAATTATAATTACAATGTACAATCCAAGTGTACAAGGGTATCAGCCGTTCATACTTTGGTTACTAAATTGATGTAAAACGAGTCCCTCAATCTCCTTGTCCAGTAGCCATTGCTGAAGTGTTAAAGTAGAACCCAATAGACAAGATTATGCTACTAAGGAACCAAGTGAGAAGGAAAATTTTGTAGTAGAAATTATTGCTTAGCAGATAACTTTTAAGATGGGTATAATGATCAAGTCCTAATGCACTCATTGTGTCTGTCTTAAAAAGTATATGCTGGGCAAAAATTTTCATTTAAAGATGAGATATAATTCTGAAAGGCAATCAAACTGATGTACCTTAAGCAATCAAACAGTCCCACCTGAAAGAAAAGTAGCTGACAGAGGCTAAAAAAAATCTTCAAATTATGAAGAACTGAAAACTTAAATTAGTAAGATGCAAACATGAAGGTGGTTATGGGAACTCTTGGATTGACAAGGATAATGACTGCAATGTTTATAATATGGCCCTGTAGGTGTTCTTTAATTCATTCAGGAGCAGGGCTCATCCCTTTGATGAGTAAAATGTCTGGCATTACCCAGAGTAAAATATTATGTGCCCTTGCCCTTTAATAGGTTAAAATGCATTTTAATGGTAAAATTTCCTTTCCCCACAAGTTCCCTGAAATGTACAGTCTGTTGCAGCCTTACCTGGCTGGATGCTGAACACTCATAGCTGGTTGAGACCTCTTCCACCATCCTTAGTTGGGTGGTGTGGGAGTTGTAATAATAGTGACAATAATGACAGAAAAATATAAGAACTGTACTCAGATTTAAACATGTTTAGTCAATATAGAGCACAAAACTCCTTTTCTTTCCTCTCGGACAAAAGATTTGTTGTAACAAGCTTTCAGCTTTCATTCAAACAGCCTTCAATGGGTTGATGATCACTGGGAAAATTTCTATACTTACATAAGAGGTAGTGCATCAGTAACAAAGGTCACAGAACACTTTTCACTCTGTAAATATGGATTAAATAACTACACCTCCACTGAAAAACTAACTAAACAAAAGTTCTCTGATGAAGCACACCCCTCATGCACCTAGCAGCCAGATCTTCATGTGGTAGACTGATAGGATGACAGAAAAACTGGTTACTCTAACCCTGCTGTGCATCCTTGCACAGCATAAAAATGTTGGTAGCATAAAAATATTCATTATAGTCCAAACCTACCAGTATAACTTAAGAGATTTTCCAAGAAAATCAGATCAATAGTAATGATGTACCAGATATGAAGCATTTACCTGGAAACTGTTTGTAAATACATTGTTATAAGGATGCAAATGCCTCAATTTCACAATCAAAAAAAACCATCAAAACATTAGTTTGTTTCAAGTCAATTAGCAAAACAACTGGCAGGACAAGTTTCCTGTGTTTTCACAGAACCGTAATTGTCCCCAGGTCACTGTAAAATTCCCTAATTTGTGTAAGTGGTAACCTTGTGATCAGGGTTACTGAATGTTGTCACTCCTTATTGGTGGTTGCATCTACAATAAGAAATACCAGATACCATTGTTGTCCCCTAAGTGGAGGATGAAGCAATAATTTATTATGTCAGGACCCTTCAAGAGGTGTCTCTTTATTAATGGTCATATGGTAAATGTAGAGATTATGTGGAAAGTTTGGGTAAACTTGAATACATGTGTTAATTTCATGGTGTGGGTAACCTGATTTTGTAAGGATGATTACATAGTATTACTGTGAGACCAATTCCTGGAAAAAATGAGCTGATTTAACAATTCTGTTCTCAGATTTTCCATTTGAACAGAAACTGATATAGAAATGCAGTAATTAAAATGAGGCACATCTTATGCATAGATGAGTGTGCAATGAAATCTATACTTAAGATTTGTTTCAATATTATGTAACATCATCCAGCCAGTCTATTTCTTTAGCTTCCCACAAACTGACTACCAGTAATGTCAAATGCATATTTCAAGTCAAAAAGATAAAAACTGGTATGGCTATGGTTGTAGCAATTGTGCTGTCCTGGACAGTGAAAAAGTGATGGGTGATTTATGATCATTGTCAGCACAACCTGTGTAATTAACTGGGAACAAAGATATATTGCAGCCTAACCTCAAATAGGAATTGTTCAGTTGTGTATAATAAAAACTGTCTTGTTTGTTGTTTTTTTGACTTGGGATACATAACTCAATATACCAGTTAATATAAACTGAGTTCTATTAATCCACTAGCCTAATCAACGCAGTGTAAAAATAACAGCTACAAGCAAAAGAATAGTTCCAGAAATTTTGCATAAAGGAATGGTAAACTGACCTGCAGCACTGATAGAAATGACAGACATATTTTATACAAATATTTCTAGATGTTTTGCACATGCAACACATACACATCAGAGAAACGATGAAACCAATTAATAATTAAGCATTTCACTACGCTCCATTAGGTTTCAACAGAACTAGAATAAAATCCACAAGAACTTTGTCCTTGGCCATTTGTGAAGATATGAGCAGAATAATTTTGTATTACAGTTCTTGGTGAAAACAGCATAGGAATAAATGATATTTTTCCACTTGACCAAACCTGCAATTAGAATGTTGGAAGTATGTCATACCATCATAAACTTGTTCCAGCAACCCTATCAATTTAAATGAGTAGAGGCAAACAATTCTACAAAAAAGAAATAACTTTTTAAATAATTTCAATAGTATTACTAACAACTGAAAGCAAGGCTCCTTGATTGAAATTCCTTTGAAATGAAAGAAGCTGAGGTTGGCCATCACCAGGTGATCCATGAACAAAACCACTTTAGCAAGATAAAATAATGAATAATCAAGATTTAGTATTTGAAACAAATTTCAATTGATGATTGACATGTTGTGTCCATTTGAATAATCTTAAAAGTCTTCATACTTCAAAAGAATTGGTATAGCATAATAAATATTATATTTACAATACAGTAGTCTTCTGCTCTTACTATACCTTGGAATCAGCTCAAAGATATCACTAACAGTTGTTTTGAACACAGGAATATAGTTTTGAGACTTTCCTTCATCATCTGTTGAACACAATCAGAAAAAATTTTCCTGTTTTAGGAATGAAAAAAAAACAGTGCATCAGTATGCCAACTACTTGATATTGCTAAATAAATAGGAAGTAATTGTTGTGGAACATCTAAAGCAATATTACTTGACTATAGCTTGTAATTTGCTATGTCTTGAAAATTTAGATATCATAAAATTACAAAATTATACATTGAATAACCAGCAATTTATGGTTTGGCAATGTATTTGGTAATCTGGAAAAACAAACCCAATGCAGGAAATTGCATAACAAAAGTGATTGAAGAATGATGTCTTGACTGAAAAAATGAGAGTAGAAAAATCAATTTTGGTTGGTTTCATTCTTAAAAAGACTATTCAATGTTAGTTTTTGCTCACATTAGTACTGACAATGTCATTTCACCTTCAGCTTTCTGTACATGTATTCATAAAGTGCTGAAGTGGCAATGGTACTGTACACTGTTTTTATTTCTCAACCACTGCTAATCTGGGAATGATAGGTAGCTCATGAAACTGGCAGATTTGTATCAATAAGAAAATACAGTACCTCTCAGGATAACAGCAAGTCGCTCACCATTTGGATCCCATGCCATGGACTTCACAAATCCACCAACACTAAGTACAAAATAAATCATTACCGTACTGATAAAATATTCAAAAATGCAAAATTATAACAATGCTTTGTAATTTAATACATACGGTACCTCACTGATTTCCCATTAACTATCCATGAATGTTCGGAGAGATCTGCACACTTGACTGCCATTTTAGCACCTCCAATGCTGAAATCGTCCATACCAGTGTTCCCTATTAATAAGATATGCCAAGCATGTTAATTAACGTATCGATAATGCTTCTGTTTCTCGTAAATATTTGCAGCAGTAAGGGAAATCCAAGCCTGAAAATAAGCGTTCGGTCGCAGTCATTTTTGACCGACGCAAAATATCATTTGACCGGTGCTAGACTCCCGAGATCGGTCAAAGTGACCGGTAGCGCGATTTATCAATTTCGTTGATCATTCAATTTTCACTGTTCGCTGTCGTTTTGTTCTCTCAGTAGTGCTGGGCGATACCGAGTACTTGGTATTCGATACCAGCGATACCACGAGCAGCGGTATCGGTATCGACTACTGACCTGGTATCGCTCGATACTTGCTCCCGGTTGTTTGCCTATGTGTGTTACTTCACTTTTTCTTATGATCAATTTTTTCGTTAAACAGTTAGAGGTTCAACAAACTATTAAAATAACTATAAAAAGAAAGTACGCCAACTTAAGTATCGTTGGGCCGTTGGCTTAGTCGCAGCTTCATTTAGTAATGTTAAAGTATTAGCATAAAATATAAGTACGAAAACCTACCTTGTTCGAGACTACATTTTCACAATCGCGCAAAGTATCGGAAGTGAACGATACCAGCATTATAAGTACTCACTTGTGGTATCGAAAATTAAAACTTCGCAGTCATTTTGGTATCGAAATAGGTATCGGTATCGACCGATACCAATTTTCAAGTAATCGGTATCTTTCAGTTCAATCGAAAACATTTGGGGTGTTATGTTTTGCGACCGCTGGCCAAAGACAGGGGATTACTCCCGCTGTGACATTTTTCCGAGGTTTTTGGCAGGCATTCTTTTTTCCCATTTCCACCCTTCCTTGCGCATTCACAACAAGTGAACAAAATTGTGCAACAAAAAAGTGAACAAAAAAATGAGCAAAATACTTCTTGCTTAGATTTGTCTGGCAACAGGGATTCAGTGAAGCCAGAAGCCAGTAAAGCTAGTAATAGTGAGCATGAGAGTCTTGTTTCAGACTCTGACTCTATCTTTATGCAATGTCCTTCTGATGGTGATGAGGAGAAAAGTAATGTAAGCCTGTGGTGGAAAGATAACTTTGGCAGTGACTCTGATTCAGATTCAATGGAGTTTAAAGGATTCTAACCTGTTTAGTAGAAATATTTAGCATAAGCAGAGACAACCCATAGACTGTTATAATGTAGGGTGTTTTACCATTTGTGTGATCTATTGTACTATTTGTAGTGCATGAATTGTGTTCTTTGATTTCTATTTTATTTATGTTAATAAAATGTTTTGTTATTTCAAGCAAGAGTTTATTAATGATGGGATCCAAATGTCAGATACCAATTCAAAAATTCTGGCACCAACTTGTTTGCACCTGACATTCTGTCAGGCACCCCTGTGAGAGTTATTTTCAGGCTTGGAAATCAGTACAAGGTAAAGCTCAGTGATTGCACATTTAAATATGATGCAAAATTAGTTGTGACATTAAGAAACATTTTAGCTTTGAGTGATTGTGAAAATGACAACTTGTACAATTACCCTGCCACTGAACTCAATGAAATGAAAAAATTTTTAAGCAGTTACTGTTTTACTCGTTGAGGGGCAGGGCTTGTCCCTTTCATGAGTAAAATTGTCTGGCATTAGCCACAGTAAAATATTAACATGTGCCTTAGCCCCTTTATGGGTTAAAAAACTATCAGTTTGGTTTATTGTTTCCAAAACATTTAACCCTTTAATGCCTGAATTTTTTCCCTTTTGTTTATTGTTCTCCCTTTGTGTTTGTCTTGTCCATTCACTTGATTTTTCATTCAAGGGGTGCCATCAAGATTTTTACAAGGGGCTCAAAGTCAAAAAAAATTTTGTTTTAATGGATGCAAGAAGTGACACCTGAGGAAAATTTATATTTTGACGATCCTTGAAAATCCTACAAAAATGCATTTCCTGGGGGATATGATTGTTGGATAAGAGACACATTTCTAAAAAATAAGGCAATAAGTTGTTGGAACAAAGAGTTTTTCACACCATTGGAGGTGCAATTGCTCAGATTTTCCCCACTGGCTGCACCCATGTGTAGCTTTGAATTTTAACCCGTTAGCCCTATGTAACTTGTAAGCCAAGGTGTCTTCCCTTGACAAGTCAAATTTTTAGGCTTTGGAGTAAAATAATAAATGGCCAGTTTTGATATATGGCAACATTCCGGTTTCCCTTGCAAATACTCCAGTTATGAGTCTCCTTTTTGTGATTGAAATTTAAATCTCCAAAAGATTTCTCTTCTTTTCCAATTGTGCTGCAGCTAATTTACCTGACAACATTGGCATTTGGTAATTTTGCTCTGTATGAGTATTTTCAACAATTTCTTCAGAAAAAAGAGCAAACCCAGCTCCCTTTTCTATAAGAAAATGTTTTTTTAATGTGCAGTTCAAAATCACAAGTGGAACCAGAAATTTTTCAAAGGGGGATCAAAACTTTTTTCACAAAGACATTCCACTAAGTGGCATTTTAGTGAAAGAATCTTTATGCTACTGTCGTTTCTAGTGTTTTTTTCCCTTTTTTTCCCTTTTTTTCTACCCACTCCTTCTCCTTGCTGTTTGTTCTGATTTTCTTTGAAAATGATCATCAATCTTCTCGGTAGTTGACATGTTTAATGCTTGTATTTTGTAACCAACTAAAAAGTCACATGGTAATGAAGACTCTGTGAAGTTCTAAATTTTCCTTAAAAAAACCCTGGCATAAGAAATCCCAAAATTTAAATATTGTGGGTAGTTATCAGAACATCATCTTACAAATATTGGTCTGACAAATGTCAGATCAACCTCCCACTGACATGGTAACAAACCAGTTGTAGTGCAGTAAAAACTTACCAACAGGCTCACAGAATCTCAGGTAGAATAAGCTTTTTTCATCAGAAACAGAAAAAACTAGACATTTTCCATCTGGGCTCCAACATGCAGCCTAAATTGTCATAGATGTAAGTGTAACGTGAAGAAAAACATTGCTGAACAACATAGGCCCTTTTTATCAATCAGGTTAAGTTGTTCCTGAAAATATTTGGTGAAAGATCAACCCACATATAAATGCCCTTCACACCTCTACAAGTTTAGAATAACTGTCATAACAGTTTCAGTCTACCAAATACAAAACACACTAACCAACATACTGAAATATAGACTGGGACATAATAAGTGCACTCATAACTTGCAATTGCTATATTGACTCAATTGACCAAATCACACTGTGCCTACCATTCATAAGTTATAAATCTACTCTAGCAATGTGAGCATGATTCTGCAATATGGAATTTCACAATTACATGATCTCCTTGGAATCAAGAGAAAATTTTATGATGAACCCATTAAGAGACAAGGATACACTTTAGAATTTTGTTCTGGCTAATTACATACAAATCTATTCAGCAAAGTAGTTGCATACCCCTTGCAATGGGTTATTACTCAATAAAATGTCATGCTTAATGATGAAATTTACTCTTTATGTTACCCTGAGGATGACTTTGAAATTGAAATCAAGAGAAATATCTTTTGGATATTCAACACATACTGATCTGTTTGTAGAGAATATCATACTTACCTGACATTTTGATGCTAAATTTGTCCATTTTTCACACGTCCATTTTTGTGTTTCCCATACCCTGATAATTGTAAATCAAATTTTTCATTGCTTTCATAAACATAGAGTCTCAACATCATATCAAGAGTTCCAAAGCATTTAAACAAAATTTTAAACAAAATAAACATTTATAATATGTATATCTCTGTTAAGCATGGAAACACTAAGAATAATAGGTAATTAACAACAGCACTGCAGTGAACCAATTGGTGCTGAATTAATACCACAATGTAAATATTAAATTTGAAGATAGCCCTAAGGTATGAAGATTAGAGGTGTATTACAGTGAGCATTTATTAGCAAAAAGGCCTATGTCACATTTGATTATGTCATGTAATGATATGTTATGATACATTACATCAATATTTCACTGATTGTTTACATTTTTATTTAACAATCCTACTGCAGAGAATAATTTAATACCTGATATGTGAAGATTCAGTAGCTACAAATATTTTTGTGTCACAAGGAGACCAAGTCAAATGTGAAATTGCACCACCAATACGATGTAGAGCAGTACCCGACTCCATTGTCACATCCCACACCTAATAAGGTGAACAATTTTGGGGGTGAAGATTAATGCTGTGTCTATTTGTCACACCAAAAAATTGTGTTATTACTTTCAACTCCACCTCTTGCACCTTGTTAAACTGTGACAAGGATACCTACCATCATTACTCCACTTGCAGCTGATCCAGACACTAACAGCCTACCTCCTGGACTCCATGATATTGAAGTAACAAATGTATGACCAGGACAGGTCAAATGCTGCACTGAACTGGCACCTAGTCTTATAAATGAATAATGTAAACATAAATGACAATGTAATTAATAATATCACTGTTGCTAACCTATCACATATAACTCTAAAGTTCTTAAATTTCTACAGCTGCAGGAATGGACTAGAATTGATCTCAACTGATCAAGAATGGCCTTTTAAACTATGTTCTTGTTATATAATGCTGGGTAAGACAGAGAAATATGTCTGGAAGTTTATGAATTATAACCTATATTGGTTACTCCATTATCCTGCAAAGTAACCTTAAATTTTTATTTTTAGTGCTTGATGATTTTATTTGACAGGTGTAGACATGAGGGAGCTAATTACCAATTGTGTAAGAAGTCACAATTGAAATAAAATTGGACACTGCATTAGTCTACAGTTCTTACTGTTTTGTTCATTCTCTATACTAGTGGAGAAACTAATATTTTTCTTTGAGAGTTTTATATCAGTGAATATACTTCCATGACATGGGATTCATGGAGGGTGAAAGTGAAACATCCTTACAGTGGTGGTGCAATGAGTGGTCTGAAGGGTCTAATAATTACCCACCCATTGGGAACATTGAACCAATTGTCAGGGATACATTGATGAGGAAAAATCCAGGCATATGTTCAGAGGACTGACTTGTGGATGATCACTGACAATGAAGATCAAACATCAAGCTAGCTAACCAATTGAAGCATATTGAGGGTTGTGATCCTGCCACTGTTAAAAATTAGATCTGACTTTCTATAATTTACATCCCTGAATCTAAACCATATAGACCTCTACAAGCCATGATTTTGACTCCTGTTTTCTTCAGAGCTTCCTAGTGCTTCCACCCCCAGAGCCTCTACCAGGCTTTGACCCTGGACCCCACCAAGGATCCTTGGCAACCACAGTCCCTGTCATTTTTCTGATTTTTCCACAACACAACAAGAGCAACAACATCAAACAGTTGCAGCATATACCACATACTGGTTTTCCTAGTGGGTCTAGAAATCGTTGAAGCCCTGTACATATTTAGGTTGATTCTAACCTTCCACTGTAACTCATGAATGTTTGTGGAACTGAATGTGCCCATACACCCTAAAAAGCACATAGACCCATAAATTGAATATTTTTTTGCTTTGAGACTTTGGTTTAGGAGACTAACCTTATGGCTGATGATTGTGGGTCAACTTTCCAGACCATCACTCCATTTTGACAACCAACAGCAAGGACTGAAGCTGATAATGGTCTGTCAAATTTTATGTCACAAAAACAGTTAACAGTATGACATTACAGGTAATTACACAATAATTGGCAACTCAAAAACAGTATCAGATGTGCTGTGGATGCTAAAACAAAGCAGCCTGCATGTAAATTTCAACAATGAGAAAATAAACCAAGAAAATTACCTCCATGCACAGCAAGAAACTGATTTTTGATATCTATGATTTAGCAGTTTAGTAAGGCCTCTAAAATTTCCAGCAAAGCTGAGGATTAGACTTTGTGACTTCAACTTCTTAACAAAACAGTAGGTGGATACTATTTAAATTAATAGCACTTTATCAGTTCTATAAAAACATATAAATACATGCATTTCCAAAATATACATCTCATGTAAGTAATAATTGTCATATCAGTAGTAGAACTGTATGAGATTACTAAACCAGATTGGTGCAAATTGCATACAATTTGGATGCAAATATTGCACAGTTAACTACATTACTTATAATTCTATTATGCACCTAAATAACCATGTTTACTGACTATTTTGGTGAAAAGAGCTGGTTCCATGTTTATATTAGGGAAATGAAACCAACTCTTAATGGACAATTGGATTCAGCTTCCTCATAAGTTTTTAGATATTTATTTTTCTTCTACATATCTATGACAGTCTGTATACTCCAAATTTCTGTAGATATATACTTCTTTTTTAAATTCTTGCATAATTCATAATGCTTACTTTGTACAGATATGTTTACACTTTCAATTCTTTACTTAACTTGAAAATGGTGTAAATAACATGGACATAATCTCTTCATATAATTTCTTTTAATAAAATACATTTATCACTGAACGATCCTAAATTTAAGTGATTACCTTTGAAAAGCAAAGATCCTGATGGAATCATCCTGGCAAAAAAATAACATTGTATAGTACCACTACTTTTAAATTTAACGACCTCGCATTCCATTTTACTAAAATATAAAGTTAGATGTGTTTGTATTTTACCTTGAAACCAACAGCAAACTTTGTCAAATGTGGATGCCAAGAAATAGTTTTGATCGGACCAGATATTCTTAAAAGCAACAAATTATTGTGTCTTTAGTGCTGATCTGTAACCAATAAAATTTGATGGATGTTGTGGTAATTAATTCTCTCCAGTCAAGAGGTATCCCTATAGGGGACCACCCAAGAGGTCTCCCTTTCCTTAGCCTGAGTAAAATAATAGAAAACCTGTCCAAAACGACTGATAAGGTTTAAGCTTAATCTGTTTACATGTACTTTCGGTACTCATTTAACTGTTCTAAGCACTGTTTAGCTTAAAGTATAGTAAAACCAAAGTTAATCATCAAGAGCTGTGAATTCAGAAATATGATAACTTTAACGCAGTATGCCGTGAACTGTACAATACAGGTACGGTACGAGTTTTTTAGCTGCCATTTTTACGTAGAAAACGAACTTTGAATGAAAACAAACGGAGTAAGGAGCGTTATGATATTCTAATGGAATTACTGAATTTGTGTATTCCGTTCTATTTTATATTATGTGATTTACCGATATAATTGACAGAATAAAAACATCTTCGGGAAATTCCCTAGCCAATCAGAAACGTAAAAACGAGTTTTTCGCACTTATTCAACAAAGAAAATCTCAGTGCGCATAAATTAGAAAATAAACAAATAACAGCATGGGAAGTGCTTTTCAGGCGAGTTTATGCATTCGTTGGTTTGTACCAGTAGCACTGGTACAGTTTGCTCACTGTCTACCACTGTATATCATTCGTTCCTTTGGTTCAGTTTTTCGATATTTAGCACGTCACGACACATGCTTAAATACCGCACCCACGCACTTTCCAAGAAGTGATCGCTATATCCTAATGATTTTTATTATTCACTACAAATTTGGCACAGTTTCTAGGGACTAATTCCCAGAGTATTGTCCCTCGTTTCCCAACGGATTGAGTGGTCTAGCGCCATGCCTGGTACTTTATAAACTCTCATAAATACCACCAACGGTCATAGGAATTTCCATTCTCAGCAGTGTACGCAATCAAACCTAAGCCAGTGGTGGCGCCAGGAATTCCCCGACGCAGGGGCTAACGTCCCCGACAGGAGGGCTAAACCAAAGGAGACATGACCACGCCCTCTTTATAATTTCATTACTTGAAGGCCGAAAACATTTTATTTTTCGCAAGAAGAATCTCAACTTCTGACTAGAAACAGTTTGCTTTTAGATTTGACATGAAAAGAAGAGTCTATTATCTTTCTTGGCTAAATAAGTAACAAGTTCTCATAGTTTGTGCAATATGTGTGTTTATCAGTGAAAATTCCCCGACGAATGGTTAATTTTTCCCCGACAGGAGGCTAAGGTTTCCCGACGGAGGGGCTGTAGCCCACTCTGCCCCCCTCTGGCGCCACCCCTGCAAACCTCCTTCAACACCCCGCGACGTGGAGGGACATTGACGAACCACGTGGTATGCAAGTAAGTAATATTATCTCGAAGAGTCACGACACACCCTTTTTATGTATGGCACATTAGCCGAGGCACCTGATATACAGTATAATATCGTTGCACTGAATTTCTTCACATTACACCTCTTCCAAAATAAATTCAGAATTTTTCGTCCGAGGATTTTTTTATTAAGGCAAATTAGATCTGTTTTTCTCTGGAAACCCTTGGGAGTTACTTTAGTAAAATTTTCAGCGATGTTGACCAACTATTATTTACACTGATCTCGCGGACGTTTGATTCAGGACGTAAGATATGTTCCGAATAGCATACTGCACAAGGTGCGGTCAAAGAACAACATCAACATTAACGAACATCAGGACATCAACAACTAAAAATCATTGTATTCTCACCCAGAACAATCTGTTTCCGACGACTCTTTTATCTGTACAAGGAAATAATAAAACAGACTATTTTTTTCGCGACAGTTTACTGATTTGATTTGCCAAGAATTTACAAATTTTTTTTTTAAAACAACATTACATGACATCTAAATGGAATGAAACAACAACAACGTAACAAACATTTAGTGGCAAGAAAGTCTAAAATGAAACCAATTGGTTTATAAAAATTTAGGGTTCCTTTATACACACGTGCGTATATAAACTGAGTAATTAATCGTTTATAACATTGAGAGGAAGGCTTAAGGTTAGTTTGCACGAGGGATTTTTTATCGTACGATATACCTTTTTTACGTGCTGCTAGGGCGACAAAACGTCTCTGTGTAACTGTTCAACCTACCAAAATAACGCGGTGACCTTCAAATCTTTTCTTTGAAATTTTTCTTCGCATTTATTGATAAATCTTCAAAAATTCTGTGCTGCCATTTTTCTCCTTCAGACAATTTAGCTTTATACCAATGTTTCAAAAAAATTCCCATTCATTGTCCAAACGTAAAAAAAGTTTTAATAATATGTCGTCACCGTACACTTTTACGAGTTTAATTTGGCCGAACAGAACTAAGAAGCTATTTGAAAATAAACTTTTACTATAAGAACTGCTAGAACAGTTTTTCTGATAATGATATAGACGTAAAATGCTACGTAGACGTTGTAAAACGACTTGAAAGAAGCTGAAAGATCGATTTCTGACTCGTCAACAACTGGGAATGAACACTACGAGAACATATCTACATCAATGGTATAAAAGTAAGATGCTACTCAGAGTGTTAAATAACGTAAAAAGTTCAAAGGTAGGTAACTGCCGAGACTGACCGTATAGAATTTCAACGTTTTTGAAACATTTAGGGCAAAGGTCTTTCGTCACAGAGTGAAATGTGTCCCAATTCATTTACGACCGCTCACGGCAGTTACCAACCTTTAAACTTTTTAGATATTTAGGTCGCTGTGGATGTCAGCCTGGACAGCTTTACAACTTGGGCGATCCAGGTTTAAGAATTGGAAGATTCTTAACCAACGTAACTTAAATTTAAACTTTTGACTGAGGTATATCATGGTGAGATATTTAATGCACCCAAGATATCTCATGTTGGATGCCATGAACACTGGCATAAATTCTGGGGGATGGGATATATCTCCCATTTGTAGCAAATGCAATTGAAATTTGTTACATCGACAAGATGTAAACGTTGAGCATTAGCAGTTGTTCGATTGTTTAAATGTCATGTGGATTTAAAACCTTCAAGAAACACTTATTTGTTTAAAGCTAGAAATATCGCATCGAAATGTTAAAACTGAAACACAGTGGAGAATCGGTAAATTAAGCACATACATAGAAATTTTTATTCATTTTTTTAACTGCCATCCCTGTCCCACCTTCCGTCAAGGATTTATGCACCAGTAAATCACATTTTGGGATTTGGCTAAGTGACTGTACTAAATAAGCTTTGTCATTTTCATGTTTTATCGACCTAGATGGCATCTGAATCATTTCTTGTATTTCACTATAAATAGACTTACGCTAAAAACCTCTCTGTTGGACTTGAAGTTCAACCTCGAACGCGATTGCATTCATGACCTTAGAAAACTCACATTACGTGCTTTACCGGATCTAAAACACTCGGCTATCATGTCGTGTTTTAAATCCGATAAGGCACTCCTGTTGGCAACGTTTGACCATATGTTTATATTTTCAACGATGTATATGAAAAAAAGTTCTCCATTGATTGACTGAGAGCAGTGCAATTTCAAGGTAACACAGTGCAGAAAAAGGAAAATAATTTACCTATTTTTGGCACAATATCACTTGTTCATATATGATATTAATTGGTTTCTCGTACAATTTGGAAGAAAACATGCACTCGAGAGTTTTTCCGAGACCGCAAATAGCACTCATCCTTCGGAGTCGATTTATTTTGATGAAATAGTTAAATTCTCGAAGTTGGATTTCACTGGGAATTCAAAGTCTGAGTGCCTTTTCAAAAAGCCAGCCTTTTTAATGCACGAGTGCTCTGAAATCCTGGGGAAAGTCCGATTTCGAGCATTTGAACAGACTCCTCTAACTCACATACACTGAGTTTGAGAATATTGTAAGGCTAATTGTGTTTTGGATTAACTTTGACCAACGTTAAAATGCTTATGGGTTCTGTCAAGTTGCTCAGGTCGCCAAGGTGTCATCGCGCAAGGGTTAACCAAGACAGTTTTCGATCCTTTAAGTGGCAATTTTCCGGGAGGTCTCCACTTGACAAGTAAAATCGTCTGGCATTTGACAGAGTAAGTTATAATAACTGGCAGAATTGCAACAGAGTCATATGAAGGGTTAACCTCGTTTGTTCGGTTTGTACGGGAAAGTATTTGCCTTCAGTTGTTTTCTTCCGCATAGACCTTGATCCATCGTCTTTCGATCTGTACGAAAACCTCAGGCAAATATTTTATCGTACGAACCTCACACTTCATTAACAAGTAATCAATATATTAATTATTGGTAATGAAATTCAGAAAAGAATGCAAAACAAGAGTTCTAACCTTGTCACTACGAAGTAGCTTGGAATATGTTTTTTCTATCCATTTCAGCAAAGCGTAAAGTTTTCCTGAAGCCAAAGAAATGGCAGCTGGAACTACATAAAATAATTTTACTTTATCAGGGGTAAATTGATTCTTTCCCGTAAAGCTACATGTGCAATATTTATGTACGCAAATAAAGGTCATAAGCAACGGACCCGTAGGAAGAAATTTTCTGTAGGTTCGGCGGGCAGCAATTAAGCTGGTATATATATGTAGGTGCAACGTAATAATGCGCACGAAACACCTCTACGAAGGCTTCGGGGATATGAGTTATTCCTCTAGGAAAACTTTACATTACAGGCCTTCTAAGATTCTTTTTCGTACACTTTCTGGGTGAAATAGCAAGTCTTGGACAATGGAACCTGCTGCCAAACCAAGTTGCTATTTGTCAGCGGTCCAGATAATTAATATTACTATATACGTATTGTGATAAACTTCTCGGCAAGCGCAAATATAAACGTCGTCTCTTAGAGTTGAACTTCGATCCTGATTGGTCAGACAATTTTCCCCTCTAGTGACTACAGCCGTCTGACCAATGAGAGACCCCAGACGATTGTTCCCCAACTCATGAGAAAAGTGTATCGAATTTTCCCCCCACAGCTTATGCGAACCTTTACAGTTTGAACTTACCCGCTCACTAACCATGAAATAATCTGTAAAGCCTTTAGCGCTAACAGAATAATTCTGGAGCGTTAAAGACTTCAACACGGACAATGGCATGCCTATATGTTATTTAAAGGCGTGATTATGCTTTGCTCTCACGCTGTCCAACGAATGAATAATTGTGATTGTTGAGACAATGTACTTTCAAAACACGATGAAGAAACGTACAACAAAAAACACGGGACAGAGATAAGTTAACGCAGAAGCACCTTGCAAAATTTTTTGTTGCACCGAACGTTAGTCCGGCGGCCACCGTACCTGCCGAGGTAGCCCTACGGCCGTGAGTAAGCAAGAACGTCTATACATAAGTAAACAAGTATATATTTTAAGTAAACAATAAGCCATTATGACTTTATCAAGCTTCTTTGGAATATATTGTCTGTTAATTGGTTAGTAATATAACTGTATATTTAAGTAAATTTAAGTAAAGAAGTGGGGAGAATGTTCAGGAAAGGTAAAGTGGTTGTGGTCAGTGATACAAGTTGTGATACACGGGTTTCATTTGGACTTTAGAAGACAGCTAGTAGCAATTTTCCACCACCTATTTCTAGGTTGGTCAATTGTCCCAGCCACCGGCTATTCTGTCCGCTCTAAAGGCGGAAATGCACTGTGTAGTCGCCGTGGTCGCGAGACCATACTCAAATTAGTAGCTTCGGTCGTCAAAGATGGTCGCTTATAGTCTGAGGCCAATTTAACGGTACACTACGTGCTGTTTTTGGTTTGGCACGGGTGAAATTGATACTCTCCTTGACCTTCTAAGGTGGTGTTTACATGGAAGCGAGCCAGCCCTCCCAGTAGGGATAAATCTTTGTGCCAAGATTTCGCCTCCTCGTGAAATCCTTTGTAATATTTGTTTTCATTAACATGTGAGGACAGCAGGCCCTCCTAAGCAAGATCTTGTTATTGACTACCTGAGATCCCACTTAGGAGGGCTGGAAATCTCCCATGTAAACACACTAAGATGGGCTAACCCACCTGTAATGCATGCATGTGGCCCAGCAAGAATGGCCAGTAAATTCCCATGGAAAGGCAAGATGCAATCCAGCCATCTTACTTGAGCTAGCGCTACCAAGACGGCTGGCTCACCTCCATGTATAGACACCCTAAGTGTCACACTCCCATGCCTGGTGTTTTCAGTAGGTATTCTTCCAGTTGAAATGATGTCATGTTTCTGTCACAGCACAGAAACACTCAAGCAATTATCTATTTTTTAATCAACATCCTAGTTTTAAAAGCTAAAGCATTTGAAATAGAAAACTGGCATTGACAAAGTCCTGCATTATGGGTTCTTAAATATAAATGAGTTTGATTCATATATTTGGGAAGTTTAGCAAAATGCTCCCATATTGTTATACTTCTGATGGTGCTATAAGTTGGCAGAATGTTTTTGATACCTTCTTTAACAAATTTTTCACAAAGTCTGGGGTAAATTAAAAAACTGAATGCAGAAAAGTACCACTTTCATTTTGACTTTTTGTTATGAATGATACTATTCTTCTGAGTTGTGGCCTGAAAAACAAGCCTGAGGTAAGGGAATTTACATGCCAACATCCTGTCATGTAAAACTCAAATATTTAATATTTAATTATTCAAAAGAGCAATCATGGGCAGAAGTTGCAGATTCATACCCACTTTACCTTTTAGAAAAGGACATGGCAAATATAGCAGTCTCAATGATATTTTACTCCCAAACAATTGGTTTTACAGAAAACTGAGTGTACAAGTAAAACTGGTCATTTTTGCATAGAATAAATAAAATCAACAGCAAAGTCATTTCAAAGTACTCTTTACCTTTTTCATCAATTTCACTTAATTCTTCTAAAACACCACTTAGACCATCTGTTGACCTTGAACAAATAAACGAACCAGATTAAGTGACAACTTGGTTTTCCTTATTTGATGTGATAGAGTAAGTTGGTGAAAAAGGTTGTACCCCTCAAAAGATAGCTATGTTCTTCTGGGGGAAAAAAAAATCCAATTCTTCTGATAAACATGGACATTTCAATCAAAGATACAGAGGAGTGAAATTTAAATTAACTTAAGTTTAACATGGCATGTATATATATATATATATATATATATATATATATATATATATATAGTATTTGCACAGTACTAGTGCATATGATCTTGATTGATCTCCATTTGTTATTTGAACTATACATAATTTTTCTGTAAATTTTAGTGAGCACTTTACAACAATATGTTGAGTGCAGTAAATAATTTATAAAATTTTACTTATTCCTGTTTAACTTCTTAGATAAATTCAAGATTATTATTAATGTTGTTGTTGTGGTTACTGCAATACAAGTATTGCAGGTGTAACTATAAATAATTCATAAACACAACTTTTATATTAAATGAATGGGAAGAATTTCCACCATTATGATGAACTAAACATACCATATGTTGTACAACTTCTGAGTGGTTGATTCATCAACAGGAAGAAATGGAGATTCTGAGATATCTCTGGCAAGATTTGTAGGGATTTTTAAAGGATCTTCAGTTGCAAAGATTTCATCATATCTACAATCCTACCAGTAAAATTATGCTATATCAGTCTGACTTTTATGATAACAGTTGATTAAAAATTGTTAATAAAAATATATTGCAATTTGTGTCAGCATACAGTACTATATAAAACATTTTTGTTCACATAAAACATTTTTGTGGGGTCAACAAGGGTTAGTTGACAGTTTCAACTTTATTCCAGAACCATTATGTGATTTATTAACTTGTCATTTTCAGTTTTGGTGACTCAATGACTAAAGCATCTCACAAGTGATCAGAAGTTTAGAGGCTCTGGGGATTACAAATATCTTTCTGAGGGCATGAGCTTGACGAACATCAAATTTTTTTTTGCTTTCCACGCTCTTTTTCTCTCCCCCATCTCTTTTCCCTTTCAGTATCATTTGAAAAGTTAATTATTTTATACTTTGAAATAAAATATTTCAACACTGGGTAAATAACATAAAATTAAAAAAATCGAAACAAAGCTTGGAATTAAAAGTTGCAACCCCTGACCAGCTAGATTTACTGTGAAGTGCTACACATCCCATTAGGCTACAGCAGAATTGCCAGAACAGTAGCATTCAGTGACACGTCTATCTACATGTACCTGTCCAAAAGTATAAAAATTTGGTGTTCTTTCCTTGGTGTGATCGCCGATTATCAGACTGGAGTTATATTCACTCAATGTAACGCTTTCTGGAAGAGCAGGTGAAGGAAACACTGCTAAACTTGACATGTTGACCGTGGAGAGTGTGTTCTGTAGTACCTCTCAAATCTCAATTAAATTTCCCACAACTGCCTGGTTACCAAGCCTCGTTTTTGGACATTCCGGGTATTAATAAAATTCAACATCAATGTTACCATTAAGTATTTGATCCACAAATTTAGTTTATTCATATGTTTCTTCCACTTTACATTATTCAGTCAGACGAATGATCAAACAAGATCAGTTACAAACTTGCCATAATTTAATTCAATGCATGTAATTGAGAAAAAAAGTATTTGCGTGATTGATTTTCAATTCTTTTTAACGGACTGAACCGCAAACTGAACCGCAAACTGAACCGCAAACTGAACCACAGTTCAATCTTCACTACTTCCGGTTCGCCTTTAGCCTTTTAAGATGGCGGATTTGATAGCCAGAGGAAGGCAAACTGCATCTGCTTCTTTGAGAGCACAGTTTGGTACAGAAATAGGAAAAACACAGCTGAATTCGTTACTCAATATACTTCTTAACCCTAGGAAAAGTTTTAGCAAGGATGTTAAAGAATGGTGTATGTGGTTGATATCAGGGGGCGAAAGTCCCGAAGTGTTTTTAGATAAGTTACGTGCTTATGATAGTTCCCAAACTTGTGGTTTGGTATGGCACAAGAACTTTGTAGCTTATAGGTGCCGGGACTGTGGCACGTCACCATGTATGTCTATTTGTGCTGACTGTTTTCATGGAGGAGATCACAAAGGACACGACTACAATATGTTTCGTAGTCAAGCTGGAGGTGCTTGTGATTGCGGCGATGAAAATGTTATGAAAAAGGAAGGGTGAGTAGAAATCTTCAGCTACGAAAAAAGTACTGATTTCATGTTAAATATTCTTACCTAGTGATACTATTTTGCACTTGACCATACATGTAGACCCGTCCAATTTTTCTAGTGTTAAACTGACTTTAAAAAATGAAGTGCAGTGCCAAGTTTTCTGCCATAAGAAAAATGTTTTTTAAAAGTACCTAGTTGGGTTGTTTTCTTTGTCTTAATTAAATACATCATTATGTTTAGTTAACACATAGAGGGTGAGGGCAGGGCCAAAGAAATGTTATTCTTGTTTCATGTTTCATATACACTTAACTTAGCTCAGCAGCAATTAGTCAGCTTAGTAAATAGCTAGATTTTTTTAGCATGGCTCCTTGGAGCACAGTATTTCTTAAAAAATAGATTTAGTAACTAAATATGGTGTGAGAGGTTCTTTACAGTATGCATGGATAGTGAACTTGACTAGTTGTGCTTTCATGACAACATAACAACTATCCATGTCATGACCTATGCCAAGGCAAGGTTTAAATATTGGGGTATTTGATTCAATTTTATTAAAACTTAAAAATATATAGTAGCAGATAGAATACTCTAGGGCTCCAAATAGAAGGGGGGGTTGGATAAATCTCTAAAACTTAATAAGAGGGGGGACTAGAATTTTCAGGCTATCAAAAATAGAATACTGATTTTGATTATAATGCTTTCATAAACAAATGACTAGGTATAGGGGACAACAAAATAACAAGAGAAAACAAGAACAAATAAGAAAAAATGTTAAATTGCATTTTATGTCTTTTAAGTTAGGTGTGAATTTTGTTAGTCTACTTAAAGTAGCTCTTTATTTTGGTTAATAAAAAACTTCACAGTGCAGAAAAATAAAGTCAAAGTATCACAGTTTCAACAATAGTTTTATCTTGTATTGACTCATATCTTGAGTTTTCAAGATGACATTATTCTCCAGAATATGTTTTATTTTATACTTTTTGAAGTTGTCAGCTGGTCATGGTTTTTATGTATGCCCCAGTCTATGGTCTTCATCTGGTTGATTTACCGTATTTTCCACACTATAAGTCACACCGTATTATAAGCTGCATCAGCAATTTTTGGCTATTTTTTGGAAAAATTCATTGATAAGTTGCACCAGACTATAAGCTGCACCGAACTATAAGCTGTGCCGAACTATAAGCCATGCCAAACTGTAAGCCACTATGTGAAAAAGTCCAAAGAAGTACCTATTTTGTTGCATCACTATTCCACATGTAGCGTGAATAACTGAACAATGAACATGAGACAAGGAAAAACTGTGAGCTATATTTGTCATTATTGCAATGTTCTACAGAAATATACATACACTAAACATCACTTAAAATGTGATTCATAAGACTGTAGTATGTAATGTCATTTTTAAAAGTCTATTAAATCATCCTCAACAAACCCATGAAAATCTTCATCCTCCGTATCTGAATGGAAAGAACTTAAGACTCTGATATTTCTTCATGTTCAAGAGTTTACAGTTCATGGTAATTTGAGTTTCAAAATAAAAATTCTTCTGTCATTTTTTACGTTTTTTTTGAAAAATTCGTATATAAGTCACACCGTATTATAAGCTGCACAGTCAAAAAGTAGCGGCTTATAGTGCGGAAAATACGGTAAGTCCCAGCTGGAGGCCTAGGAGTTGCATGTTTCACAACTGGTCCGTGCAGTTGGGTTTTCAGATTATTCTTTGATTTTGGCACTTGAAAGTTTGCTTTAACTTAAGCATTTAATTTCATGCAGTCAAGTGTAAATGGCGAATATTCCTACAGTGAGGTGATTACTGTAAAAACAAGAAATGTGAATGCTGAGCACCTTGTGAAATCACTAGGAAAAATGGGATAAACTGATTTTTTTATCATTCACTGCACAGACTATGATAAAATGTCTTCTTGCTAAATATGCGAGTAGAGACTTTTTTTTTATATTTTGTTTCCACCATATCAGTGTGTCATCTACATGAATTATGAGGAATCCATATTTTAAACAATTTCAGCAACAAAAGTGACATTTGATTTAAGATATGATGGTAATGTGATGAATATAGACATTGTAAAAGTCAAAGCTGTCCTCAAACTGCTGATAAGTACACTTATAAAATTTTTACAATAACCTTAAAGGCATTTACAGTAGTCATTCATGCACTGCATGATCAAATTAAAATATAATTTTACTGATCAGTGATAATCACACAGCTTGTTTGAATGTATACTTGTAAAGGTCCATCCATATTTTCAGTAAATCAAAATTTGCCCACACAATGACATAATCCATTCCAGTTACAAACCTTTCATGCTTTTTGAGGTGGTTATTGCCATTAATTACTGTGAAGATTACCATCTCTCAAAACTTGGCTCATTGTCATTGCATTGTGCAGTTTGTTACGGTGAAGATGTTAGCTTATGGACAATTTTTCAGTTTTACCAACATTAATAAAATTATTTAATGAAAAAATTAAAAACTAAAATCTTCTTAAAATCCATAAGAAAACTACAGGTACAAGAATCAAGGACATTTCAATGCTGCTTTACATCATTATCAAGTCAGAAACTAAAATGTAAACTAAGAATATGTAAACAATAAAATAATTGAAAATATTAGCTTGCATTTGAGTTTCTGACTTGATAATGACATAAAGTAGTGTCAAAACATCCTCAATTCTTGTAGTTTTGGTATGGATTTTAAGAAGATTTTAGCATTTACTTTCATAGCAAATTTATATTCCAAATCATGTCTCATATGTATATTAATGAAATTGGTTTTCAGAAACATTCATTGTTTTCATTTTGGTTTATCAATAATCTGCCTCATATGGAGCAGAGTAGTGTACAGTGTCATTGCTAGGATTCATTTCTTGGTGGGGCCATAAATGTGGCATACCCTGAGGTTTTTCAGCTTTGTAATGATGAAATTGGTGCTCACCACTAAGTGATATTGTTTGAGATCACTGGGTAAATGGTGATAAGTGTTTGTTTGATATTGCAGCAAGAAAACCTTTGTTTTAGAAATGAATGTTGCCAAGATCCAGGACATGAGGCAATAACTTAATTGTTCAACTGGTTCAATATACTGGTTTGAAATGGGGGGCAGACCCCCAAATTTACGTTTGGGAGGGCCATGGCCCACTTGGCTCCCCCTCTCGACACCTATGATAGTGTAAAAATTTTCTTGATGTTTGGTAGTTTGTAATCTTAAAGTTATTATTTTTGGAAGGAGTCAGTATGCTACTCTAGGTCTTATGAAGCTGAAGTGTACAAGTATTAGGTACCCTTTCCCAGCACCTGATTTTATCCAGCAGTTCTTAACCTTTGCTATACAATTTTTGCCAATGATAATGTCAAGTGTGTTATGTTTCCCTCCTAACAGATAACTCCATTACAAACTGATGATTTTGGGTTTTTTCATATTTAATCAATAAAAACAACTCCTTCAACCTTAATATCTACCCTCACCCTGGAGGAAATATCTCCTGTTTGGTTGATTACTATGCCCAGCTGCAATTTTACATCAGTTTACGGCAATTATTTTACTTTGACTAGTGCCAGACAACTTTATTCATCAAGAGGAGATCTCCTCTAAGTTGCTGTGCTGGTGGGAAAGGATTAATTATTTCAGCTGGTTTTGGTCATTTTGATGTCCATTTAGGAGTTATTAATCTTTTCCAAAACTGAGTTTGCCTGGTACATATTATAAAAGTAAATTACTGATTATAGTTTTTTTCCACTTGGGTGAGTAGGCTCCCTGGGAAAATATTGTTAATAATAATAATAATAATAATAATAATAGTAATAATGATAAAAGTGGTTTATGTGTTATTGTTTACAGATTTTGTTCCTCCCATGGCAAAATAAGGTCATCAGCAACTCCTCCTAGTAGTGTGTTGTGTATGGCAAAAGCTGTCATTCCACATTTGTTTAACAGACTTTATAAAGAAGTTGAACCCTCATCAAACTCAGGTAATAAGTACTATTTTAAAAAATAACTTTTCAAGAGAAAGTAACTGTTACTGCAGTAAGACAGTCACAAAGTTAATAAATAAAAAGTAATCATAGTTACATGTAAACACACAACTCAAGCCTATGCTTTTTGGAAACTAGTAGTGCTGAACCCATTTATTATGGAAAGTCCCCATGTAAAGATTTACAGTTTACAACTCAAAGCATGTTACTGTCACCAGTAACTGGTTGACTGATTTTTTACTGACAAAGGTTTTTCAATGCATTCTGGGATCAGTAGATCTGAATATACATGATATGACCAGATAACCAAGGGATGTAACTTCCTAACTACTTAAAATTCGAATTCCTTAAAATAACTAAATTGTAACTACAACTGTAAATAGGTTTTTGGAAATTTTCCTGCTCAAGTATGAAGCTATATTTCGCCTAATGTATCAGTTACCGTGCTGTCATCACAATATTACAAGTAATTGTTACATTACTGATTGTAATTTGTTGCAGCCTTTGGGATTATTTCTAAAAAGACGTGCCGTACTGTTAGGCTGGGTACTGATTAGGATACAGTAGACTAGAAAACTTCATTTGACCTGCTGAAGTCCTCTCATTAATCATTTTTGACATCACGATACCTAACGAGATGCAAGACAGTTTAATAAGTAAGAAATACAAAGAACATAGTGAAACAGTGCAATCAATGAGGTGAGTGCCATTGCGCTTTCGCTCACTCACACGCTTCCGACGTCAATCTGCCAGCGCAATTCATCTCACTCATAAATAAATGTTTTGTTGTAAATATTGCTTGCCAGATTAGGCCCAACTGGAGGAGCAAAATAAAAAACAAGATACAAAAAGATGCGATTTTATCACGGGAAAATACAGAAACATTTCTCTTCAAGATCAAAACAGCAACTTGAGCTTGGCTTCATTGGCCTTTGGTTCCTTTTTTTTGGGGGTTTTTTTGTTGATGGGCTATTATCCACTTACGTGACGAGACAATGGGATCGAACTTGTTCCATTGTACATTTTTGCTTTACTGCAAAATGGCTGCATTATCCAGCACAGGTAAAAGCGTTGAATTGAAGCCTGCTTTCCATATAATCAATTCAGTCACTACGATCGTTGCAATGTTTCGATCGATCGAAAAAATAACCGATTGAAGCGATCATGGAAATCGTGTTCTCATCATGTCTAGCGATCGTGATCGCCGATATAGAATATGTTATACCTCAACGATCGTGATATCTACGATTGTTGTAATCTCTTGGATCGCTGTAAGCAGGGTTTCCGTACGGTCGCTGAGGTCATTTTTAACCCTTCCTGGTCCGTACCTGATCTGACTGTTTAATTTTACTCTGGCTAACACCAGACGTCTTTACAAGTCAAGGGGAAACGTATCGGAATGGCAAGGATTAAAACAATCTGAGCAATTGCAGGGAATGTAACGTTGAATTAAATGGAAGCCGATGAAAAAATGGGATCTATGACTGACGTTTGGGCACAAGATAGAAATACAAAAGGAACGGGAAATGATCACCTACGTTTGGTACAAGATATGTGCTGTAGCCTTACTGCATTGACTTAACAAGCATAGCTTGGTTCTATTGTACAGCGTGCACAAACTAGAAATGAAAGGTATCTGTTGCTAAGTGATCGGTGTTCTTGCACCGCAAACTTTGGCCGAAACTCCCATAATCAAAGGTTAAATATACGCAAATTATAGGTTATGTCGAAAGGTGATACCAATCATGTCGCTGTAGTCTTGGAAGAATAGGTTGCTTCGAGAATTCTACAATCCTTACTGTTATTTACAATCCTTACTGTACTTTTTAATTTCTTTACACTCACGGTGCAAATATTCTGGTCGTCCAGTCGGACAACTAACACTAGAAAAAGTAGGATGTTGGTTTACCCGTCCAAAACCCTACTTGCCATGGGCAAACGAAAGAAGTGTAAAATCGAGCACTTCAGCTTAACACTGAGCTCAGTTATGTGAAGACATTTTTAGAAACCATATTGTACATTCAGCCTCTCTTACTGCTTTACCTGCTGTTTTCTTTTAATAGAGGACTCCATTACATCCGTGAATGACGATATTGACGAATTAGTGAACTTTTTACAGGAACTTTGTAAAGGCGAGGCCTTACGAAGTGTTATATGTGACGTGATTGTGCAGGAGTGTTTGGAGGAAACACATTCAAGAAGAGATTTAACGCGTGTAAACAGTGAAACATCCTGCTCTTCTGATGATTTTAACGTAGCTTTATGTCGTCAGAATCGCTCCAAATGCTGTGAAAATGAACCTGTGCGCTATCTGGATTTATTATTGGATATTATCATTAAATTAGATTTTCCAGAAAACCTTGTCACATTTCTTCTTCAGCTGTTACCCAACCAGAAATACAAGGTTTGTAATAAATTAACTATTGTACTGAATACTTACTAACCAAGTACTATCTGTAGGGTTTTTAAAGACAAATTTCGTTCCCATAATGCTTTTTTCGCAGTCTGCACATATCAGAACGTACAGGTTTGTTAAAGAACTAAAAGTTAGTTTCCACTCTCTGTTTTGGCGTCGATGTTTTTGCGATTTTTATTAGATGTCTGACTGGATCTTGAAATCACTTGTGAAAACTATCAGTGATTCCATGGTGTTTCTGCTGCGATTTTACTTTGATTCTTTCCAACATGTTTGAATATACTTGTGGTTTTCTCGAGAAGTCGAACCTAAGGTTTGCTATATTTAAGCCGACACCTGTTATAACGATTTATCATCATTGTTTTTACTCAGGAAAAAAAGGAAGTTAACATTTGTGTAAGAAACAGGTTATTGTCCGAATTCAAAGTTCATTCTTTTTAAGGTACAGGTTTATCTAACCTCATTAAATTGCTTCCCGCGCGCCTACTGATACATATACCTAGATTTGTGATGTTTTTTCCCAGGTTACTTCTCGTTAACCCTTTGTGGTCTGGACGGGAAAATGCTGATCGATGCAGCAACCAGTGAGCCTACGTCAATATGCATTGGTCTGGCAAATAAGCTTAGCCCTGAAGAGAACGTAGGGGACATGTCCGTCTAGACCTGAGTACTAACAATTCGTCATCTCATTCATGGTAGATTTAAGCTCTTATCCCTTGTCCAATCACTGCTCTGCTTTAACTGTTGAAGAAAAATTCGATTCTTATTTAATCTGAGTAGCTTTGCTCAGTGTCTAGTTCGGGAAAGTGATTCAATCTCATTGTCATCCCAGAAAACAGTCTAGCTATTAGATGAGTTCACTCCGAAGAAGTAGATACCAAGCCCTCCCAGGCTATACTTCAAGCTCCAGTTCAGACTGTTTACACGGTACTGGTGCGCAATGGAACCGCAACAAAATGGTTACGGAATGGCTTGGGTTCTCACAATACTGGCTTTAAATGTCGTCGAACCGCAATCGTAACCGTCACGATGGGAAACCGTAATGGAATGACACATTGCCTGCGATCGTGTGGACACATTTTTAGTTACAAAGATAAACCTGAAGTTTGTTTGGTACTGTAATTGTCGCATGAAAACTTGGGACAGGACCAAACAGCTTCTGATCACAAAGTAAAGAGAAAAATTAAGTGTTGCACTTATCTCTATTTTGAGAGTTCAACACAACCCCATGGTTGTCTTTTTGCCTTCATCTGTTCCACATCTGTCTCACATTTTTATTGCCCCATAGTAAAGTATGTTAAGTACCGGTGCTTCTTAGTTTTTATATTATCCAATAATCTTTGTACTTTAATTTGATTATACTCGCTTATTCCAGGTTGCCTTTACACAAAAGTTTTGTCAAAAATATCAAGAAATTGGAAAGTCGTTAACAATGTGCACAACATTACAAGAAGTGGAACAACTTTCTAATAGCATAGTGCATATCAGCGTTCAGCTTTTTAGCAACCAAATTCTCGTGGGAAAAATGGTTAGAGAACAAAATTTGTTGCATGTTATGGTGAAAGTTGTTCAGGAAATGATTAGACCAACTCTGCAACCGATGAAAGTTAATGGTAAGCATACTTCAATGTCTGTATGGCATGTTCACTAGTTAAACGTCACACTCATACTACACGTTTTCCCCAAGCACAGTTTTCCGATAAGGAGAAGCCAAGTCAGAAAGGCTCCATGCTTTTTACGATCATCTCGCTATTCAAACAACAAAACTGTATTACCGTTCAGTGTTGAGAGAACATGCTCTGTCGTGAATGAGACGAAAGCGACGAAGAATTCACACACGACACTCTTGTTTTGAGGACTTTGTTGTTTAATTGTTGTTTTGACAGAACTTAATTTTTAAGAATTGTCAAAATCGTGTTATCATTGTATTAGTTTCATCCACGGCCTTTTTTCCTTCATATGCTTAAACGAACTGTAGAAAATCTGAAATGACGCATCCACAAATACGAAACTAATTTTGATTGTGTCAGCGGTTGAGAAAATATTTGTTCTGCAAGGTTGAGCAGCCTCAAGATTGTGATATTCAGCATCGAAGTATTTGCTTTCAATTAATTAGTATACAATGTAATTTTGCAAGGGCTTGACAAATTTTTGATATCTGCTGCTAACGAATTTAGTATAAAATGGAGACAAATTCCTGTTAGCTAATTCAATGAGTTGCAACACCAAAATATATTGTCGATGTATTCTCCATAGTCATCCGTATTAGATGGGACTTTCGTATTCCACGAGTGGCTTGATTGACGTATTGGTCTTTTTTTTTTCTTTCTTCTTTTCTTTTCTTGTTTTTGTAGATCAATCGGCGGAACATCTGGTTGTCGACTGCGATAAAGCGGTAATTAAATTTCACTGTTACTGGCCGGTGATAAGCGATTTAATTAACGTTCTGACTCATGAGAACATTGCTTACATCTTCATGCAAGATGATGAATTGATTGAGAAATGGATGGCGTTCTTAGCCTGTCTCACAGGTAAACTTAAATTCCTTTAAGTTGAATGTAAAAATTTTTAGTGTATTAGCACTGTTCGTGTCCAGTAAGTCACCATGCCAAGGAACATTACATCATCGTTGGCTCAATTCGTTTTTTGTTCTCCTGAGGTTGACAAATACTGATCAAATAATCAATCAATAACTTATCACTAACGTATTCATGTACTTC
Source organism: Heliopora coerulea (assembly GCA_030142905.1). Lineage (NCBI taxonomy): Eukaryota > Metazoa > Cnidaria > Anthozoa > Scleralcyonacea > Helioporidae > Heliopora > Heliopora coerulea. The sequence continues at coordinate 1,463,842 of JASJOG010000030.1, read as the reverse complement.
TCATAAAATTTCGCAATTTCTCCGTCAGTTTAACTCCTAGCATAAACTTCACCGACGAGGCGACAATATTAGGTTATATACCTTGACCGCGGTGCTTAAGCGATAGATCAACCTTCTGACTCCGCTCTTAGGTTGACATATCCCATGTTTTCCGAATAACTTTGGCATGAACGAGTCTCCAAATTCCGGAAAAGTATGTTTTGTTACTATTATAATACCAGAAGACATTAATATGGGCTCCAAGCTCAGAAGTCAGTCGGTTTTGTTCGTTCATTTAGATATCTTGTTTTGAAACTCAAGAGCAGATTGACGAAGCTGTCCTCACTGAAAACGTGCTTTGCAAAAGTCCTTGTGAAGCGTAAAATTTCATTCCAGACTTTCAAACGCATGGATGCCTTACCTCCTTAAATTTTTGTATGGATCCTTTTATTATATTTTGAAATGTATGAACGCTCACGAATACGAACAGAAACCCATGATGTGAATAACAAGGCTAGGCACACCTACCGGCAGCAGATCGTTAGGATTATTTCAGTTTGTATTATTGCCTTGCACGCAGGTTTGCAGCTGCTGCTACTGGCAACATTGCGTTCAGATTGAGTTCAATTTGGATAAGACGTCATGTTTCTTCCTATAGGAATGAATTCTAACAAACGCAATATATTGCATCATGTTGAATACGAGCCGACGACATACAATGCGGCTTATTCTATTGAAATAGAAGCTGCTGCTTCTCCTATGTGGAGTCTCATTGCTGCATCATCAATTTTGGTAAGTTGAAAGATTGGTACATGTGAAATACTTGTTTATTTTTCTTTTGTTTTTTTTTCCATTATTGCGGAAGCTGTCTGAATCGTGGACAGGTTATGGTCAAGTGCACTTAGTGTTTGTCTTTTAACAGTATACAATCCTGGCCAATTATGACTGGGACAGCGTTGCAAATGACTCCCTACTAACCGTACGAAAGACGAAAGAGGGAATATCACTCGCTTTTCCCCCTCTCCCCCCTCCACCAATGTTGCTTCATTCCACCGTGTAAGATGATGCTGGCTGTGTAATACGCAAAGCGAAAAATTGACCAAAAACTCGCAACATCGAAGAGGGGGAAGGGGGGGGTTCAAAAGTGTGTTCATTATAAAATGTTGCCCCAGTATTTTTGGCCAGGATTGTAGCTACCGTATTTCCTTTATTTAGCCCCTTGGGGCTTATTAGATGTGGGAGCTCGTATAATTTATCTCACATAATACAGATCAAAAGCCTGGTTCAGACGATGGAAGCAGGGTAGGCACAAGGTTCATACAAAAAATGACTGAATTGGCCCTCTGATTGGAAGTGTTTACTGTATACCTTAACGTCGATTTGACGAAAAAGTCTGAACGTAGGGCGAGCTGTCGTGTTAATCAAAATAACCATCACCCCCACCCCCCAAATGTGCTAGATTAGAAAATGTTGCCAGATGAAACTAGATTAGAAAATATTGCCAGATGAAACAACAGCCACCACACTCAATCTCCTAAGTAATATCATTGTAATGGTGAATAACTTAATGTCTACTTCTTAAGAGAGTATTACGAATGTTTTAAGTTTTTGAAGTTCAGAAGTTTTGAAAATTTCACGAGACTAGCGGAATATATTACATTTAGTTCAGTATATTTAACCTGACGTAATCTAAATTTTTGAGCCAGACGGAATTCTAGACTTCCTAATTGTAAACTTTTTTCGATATCGTGTAGTCCTGACCTCCACTTAATTTTGTTGCTCGATCGGGAACATAAGCTCCTACTTTGAGGAGTCTCTAACGCCACCAATGGACTTTTTTCCACCGAAAATAAATTTATTTACAACTTTGTTAGCGTATGATTCATTCACACTCACGTTTATACTTCTAATTTTAGAACGATATAGGTTGCCTAATGAATGTTATCAAACATGCTACGGTTGCTTTGGAGAAATGGCAAAAGAAAGTTGCTCTGAAGGTTGGACATATAACTAACATCGTGACATTCTTTCCTAAATGTCCACCAATTCAAAATATAAGAGAACTAATGTGTCATGTTTGGTTTTGTAGCCATCACGATCAGAGGTCACCTTTCATCTCCCTTTATTTCGTTATTTGTCTGCATTTCTTCGCAAGGTATGTGGCTAACTCGAAGCTAGATTCATTCATAAGTTTTTCATTCCTATAAAACGTTTTACTCGTGGGTCGTGTGCACATGTTGAAGCACACAACTTCCTTACGGTTGATAGTGGACCGGACCATTCCTGTGCTCCACTAGCTGAACAATTTTGTGGCGTAAATAGTGAACAAATTTATCAGTAATAATGTTCTGCCATTTCAACCGCATGGTTGAAGCATATTTCAGTCTTTCATAAGTGAGAACAAGAAAAACAACCATGTTAACTATAGAGAACATGCTTTTTTCAAGCAACCGACTTTTCCACTGCTTCAGAACAATATTGTTGAAACAATGGTGAACAAAGTTGTTGGTCCGACAATTTTGTTCAGCCTTTAATGACGGCGTTGTAAAGCCTGCCGCAAGCCTGAGCGACAAAACGAGATTTTTATCACATTCAACGAATTCGTAATGATGATCGCATCTTGTTGCAGTGTGTGCGGCAGCCTGTCTGGAGGTTTTTATGGCATGCAACAAAAATCATCCCATTGCTCGCGATTGCATGTTTTCGCAAATGTGTGCGGCTTTGGCGTTAATGTAATAATTGAAACTAAAAGTCAAGGGACTAGCAAATGATCACATCATCAAACAGCGGTCTGGTTTGTTCTGCCTTCCGATAAGAATGATAATTATAGTCAGAGGAAACACTGTTCGTCGTTTGTGTTGGAATACATGACCATCTTCATCCCAGATTTAAAATTTTCTCCAATCATTAACAAGCAACGCCTGAAGCGTTCAGTTGCGACTGCTCCTATGGCATCTGTGCCTTCTTAAAAGACCCATCAAGATGATTAAAAAAGAAGTCTTAGCAGGTGAATCTATAGTATGTCCGCGATTTTGATTTTCGTGTATCTCCATTATAATCGCGGATTGTTGAATGTTGTTGCAGCTTTCTGCTAAGGATAAAAAGTATCATGCGATCGTAAAACAGCGACAAACTCGTGATGGGGTGTGTCGGGCTTTGCAGCAATGTTTATTAATCAATGGTTCAGCGGCTTGTGATATTTACTGCAGTTCAGATTAACTGTATTCGGTTCGTGTAAGGTTGCATTCGTTACCGTTGGATCAAGATGGACACCAGTTCACTGAGGAAACAAATCGTGTGCTAAATGTTAAGGTTTATTGCTCTGTGTGTATGTGGGGTTTAGGTTTGAATCTGACAGGATCACCACGAAGCATCTGATACCTTTAGGAGGCAGAGAAGTCTTCTACTATGTGAAATTCTTGAAGTTGTGCAACAGTTCCTAAAACTACATACTGTAATAATAAAAACTTGAAATAGAAAACTTTCTAAAGAATTTCCTAATGAACTAGGTCTTCTTGTCTCCGGAAATTATACCTTGCAATTAGTGACGGCGTGTTGCAACCCAATTTTTAAATAGTACTTTTAAGTTGTCGTTGAAACGTTCTAGGAACCCTTTGCACGACCTATTTCATGCAAAAACGAGCGTCCATGCTGAGGCACAAGGACATGTTGTATGCATTCACTGACACCCGTTTTATTGAGGAAAAAAACTAAACAATTTAAAAGGATATTGGTGTTTCTAAATGTTTTAAACACACGGTTACACAACATTAGGCAGTGTCGCAGTTCAATATGGGAATGCAAGATTTTCGTTTGGATTCAAGTCTTTTGACGAGGATAATGGAATGGTTGACGAGTATTCAGGTGCGTATTTCGATCATTAATTATGTAAGTCTAGTTACCACTTCTCGTCGCTGCATATTGTCAGTTATCATTTTATGTGACTGAAGTGCTCCGAGAATTGTGCTAGATCTCGTTATCTTGGACACATCCAATTAATTGCAGATAATGCTTAACTATCACAAATGCAAAATGTACTAATGCGAATCCTACATCACACTTTACGTCTTAGTTTAGTGATGTTTGTAGGAACATTCGAGTTAGCTTTCATCCACGACACAATATTGGATAGCCTTTTTTCCAATTTTTCTGGCATTCTTTTGTCAATCATACCAAATTTGTTCTTAGCATAGATTCCTCTTTCATGAATTCTAGCTGCTATGTATTGATCCCGCCGATCAAAGTATACCTCTGCAGTAATTTATCTAACAATCAATATTGCAGCTCCATGCACTTCTGACTTACACATTTCTCCATTTCATGTTTACTACATGGAAGATATCTCCTCTCCTGGAGCGTCAACCGATACGTAAACTTTTACTCTAACTTTAACCTTGATCCGAATGTAAATGCTGAAAATGAGGTAATTCTTCAAGTTCAGTTTAAGGCAGTATTGCACGTTTAAGGCTTACGGGTAAGCAGAGATAGAGGAATTACTTGTTTTCTAGTTCTTTTTAATCCAAGTTCTGTTCCTTCATTTAGACTGCCGTTTGCGAGATTCGTGCTGGCTTATGGGTCCGTAATGGCCATCAAATTCAAGTGCAGAGTTCGTGGTATCAGCAATGTCACTTTTGTTACTCGATGCTTGATTTAGATATCTTTTTGCTCCAGGTAAAACCTTAGTTTGTCTACTAATCTTCACTTAACATTCAACTATACCCAGTAAAAGTTGATATAATGCTAAATCCAACAACTGTAGTACAAACTCCCAGTTGTCAAGAAAGGCGTCTCTGCTTAAGGATTATATCTGGTGTATTTATCATATTTTTCGAGGAATATGTAATTTCATTTTGTTATGTCGGTATTGACCATTACCACGGTATAATGGTGACGTCGTAATTATGCCTTATATTATTATTATTATTATTATCATTATTATCATTATTATCATTGACGTCTCTATAAAATTCTTGCTGGTTTTCTGGATGTATTGTCATTGTTATTTTTCTATTTCGTCCTTTAGGCAAACTTTAATTAAACCAACAACCATTTTTAAAATATGTTTAAAACGATCTTTGTTGCAAACTATGTGACGGCCTACAAAATTGCTCGTTTGTAGATATGTGCGGCTCAGTTGGACCCAGATTACTTTTTGAATTCTATTTTGGACAGGTTAGTTGTAGTTCTCTAAATATACATTATTACATTATTTTGATGTTAGTAGTGAAAATACCTGTAAAATGGAATTAATGACGGCAGCAAGGTTATTATGAACAATTTTTTATCAAGCAAGAAATAAGTTGTCTCACGGGGCGCAAACGTGCATTATATCTAGGAGGGAAACCGTCACAATCCGACGATTTGAAGAAGTAAAAAAAGAAAAAAAATCGAATAACAATATCCTGCTGCAAGTTAAAGTTCATACGTTGTCACTAGCTTGCGACCAGACACTACGTAAGGTGAGACAAAGAAAGACTGCACGGATTTTTCAGGGATTGTTTCCATGGAAGAATTTCTGTCTAGTTAAAGGGACTAAGAATAAAAAACTTTGGCTCGGGCTGACATTTTCGTCATATAATTGCACCTTACTTTTTTTGAGAGATGTGTTCGTGAACCCGGACTGAGATTGTCGATGAAATCATCCCCTTAATTATCAGTGTGTCTTCATGAAAAATTTGGTGGTAAAATGCTGAATGGTGCATTTTCAGGTGGCAAACAGCTTAATTCACAGTCCTGCCTTAAGGACATACTTCAACGGCTTTACGTTGATCGGCATATTGTGGCTTAAATGATCAAGAAGAAAATCGCACGCCATTATAGTAACAAAGGTTCAGCAACATAAAGGATTGGATTCCTTAGCCTTACTTGACTTGGCTTATTTTCGCACCGTTTTACTCACAAGATGAGGCAAAAGTTGAGCGTTCAAAATTTTTTACTATTTTGACTCCGTCGAGTGTCATCAGTAGTGAGTCCTGGTGGACAGATTTGCATGACCTTTTGTTTGGTCCGGTCAATAAACTACTTCAGAAGTAAATAGTTTAGTCGAGACTTCATAAGATTTGACTAGTGCTTTGCTTTACTTTATTGTGGCTACTGTTGTGGTTCATGAATCGTTTATATAAGAAATGTAAGGAGAAAAGCGGCGGTGTATTCTGCTCGTTGTGTAAATCATAGTCTTTGTTTACACATTGAACGTTTGAATTGATTGGTTGATTATTAACAAATGCTAGACAGGGCAGAATACAAATCTTTGAGAGATCTATCGCCTTACAAACATAGAACCAACCCGCAAGGTGCCTTGTCACACGAGTTTTTGGTCTCAAGACCAAAACTTATGCAGGTAATCGGCATGGTGGGACTGAAATGGTCAAATCAAATAAACCGTTAGCCCACCGTTGGAAAGAATATCAGGCTAGTACTCCTATGAAGTGAACTTCCTAACAGTGAAAATCATGATTGACGAACTCAGACTGATAATGTGCACGGAACAAGGAACTGCTGTAACAGTTAACCACAGACTGGCATAAAATCTAAACTTCATTGAAACGTTTGCGTGACTTCTGCCCCTATACCCTTGGAAGAAACCTTAAAAGTGACGGTTTTTATACTCAAACTCACTTGTTACGAAAAGCCGTCAGTGACGGAGGTATAACCTTTTAGAGGCACGAGCAAATAGTTAGAGGTAGTTTTTCGACTTGATGACAAAGTGATTGTCAAATTTGTATTCAGTCGTTGTGTGGTTTACAATATGGTCACTTGGTCATGGATCGCTCCGTAGTGTAATAGGACACAACTTGTGAATGCAGGTTTCAGAGTGATCTTGCAATAAAGTCTAACTATTACCTGTAATCCATTTTTTTGCTTTTGTCTCTAAACCAAGATCTTTAGTTTACAAAATGCTGTTTCACAGAATTTGGTGCATTTTGTATTTAGAAGGTATCCATAATTGTATGTCATAACATTGTTTAATGGTTTAAGTTCGTATCTAAGTAACAGTTTCCTTTTGCGACGTCTTCATGTATAATTTAATGGCAATCTGTGACTTTCAACACACTGAGGGCCATTTAGTTTAAGAACAGAAACATTTGTCAATGTACAGATTAACAAGAGATCCTTGAGCTCTGGCGGAAACATGGGTTCATTGTGTTTTCCCTGTCTTCCGTTTTATCTAAATAAATAATTTCCTCAAGTAATGCTGTCATAATCTGTGTCAACAGAATGCGGAAAATGCCCTCAAAATTTCAAAGTTTCTGGGTTTTACCAAATGGATATAATTTTGTTGCACAGGAGATTGAGAAACCTGAACGAATACGCCGAAAAGAACCATGTACTGATATTAATATTTTTACAGATTTCGTGTCCGCGAATGGTTTCGATTTCGGACAGGCTTGGAAACAAGTCCTCCTGGTATTGATGATGATGTTAAAGAAATGATGGTCGAAGGAGTTTTGACGTTGATTTTAACGCTACTTACAAGCAGGATTCATTTTGGTAAGGTTGTCTTTCTTTTTGCTTGATGTCACAGCATAATTTCACACACGTCACAACTGCATTTTATCAATACTCAAGATTACCTCACTTTACACCAGCCCGCAAAGTTACCCTTTATCACCAGACAACTTCACAGAACGTCAGTAGGAAACTAAATATAGTACGTCACATGATAATTTCACGCAATTGGTTTCACTTTTAACTGAAAAACGTCGGTCAATATCTGCGTATCCATTTTTCCCATTCTATCCAAATTTTTCCAGGAATAATGTTATTTCTAGTTGACACTGGATATAGCCTTCTCTTTAATCATTTTTCATATCGCTTAATGGCAAAGCTATTTCCTAGTATAGACCCAATGGCTACACGTTAATTTAGTATGTCAGCTTGTTTATTACCAACTATCGCATCACATGCATTTTCACTCGGCAATACTGTGGTGGTCATGTCAGTAACACATTCAACATATACCGAAATAAAAGAACTTGACTGTAGTAATTGTTCGGAGTACGAAGTCTTTTTTGTTTGTTGTTTGGTTTTCTTCATTCTACCGCAACCAACGAGGATCGAAACTCTTCAACCGAAACGTTTGTTGAGTTTTTGGAGAACGTTTGCTTTTTAAATGTTTTAATAGACATTCATAATAAAAAAACTCATTAATAATTCAAGTGGAAATTACAAAGGAAAACTATAACCGTGTAGTGTCTTTAGTAAGTGATAAAATCACGCTTGATTTTCTCCCCCAATTTTTACGGCTTCGAAAAGACCAATTTTCAAACTTTCTTCGTGAATTAGCGCATTATAAGCAATTTTTCCAACACAGCAAAAAAATGTTCAGACGTATATACCATCAGAGGCGGATTAACCTTAGGGCGGATGGGACTGCAGCCCCAGGCCTACCAAAAATCATAGGCCCTTTAAGATGCTAAATGAATGTGTTCACGTGACCTATTCCAAGGAGAGTATAAAACAGCTTGTTTTGTAATTGCTTTTGTTGTTCCTCAAGTTTGTGAGAAGAATTTCGATATATTCACTGACTAGAATCCTGTATCACAATGCTACAAGCAGTAGAGAACCAAAACATGATACGCGTATGATACAGAATATATGGCTTAATTCTTTGTTGGATATACTGGCCTAAGTTTTTATTCAAAGAATTATAATTGCAGCTCAGTTAAGTAGGGGTCAACAATGGACACGAAAAAAACAAACCAACTGGAAGCAATAGGCCCATTTCGATGTGTTCGCCCCAGACCCCTCAAGACCTTAATTCGCCTCTGTATACCGTGACCGAAGTATTTAAGCGATATATCAACCTGAGAGCGTATAACCGAGTTACATTATCGTTGGTGATGTTTCGAAAGGAGTCTTTTACTTGCCGTACAAACATATAGAAAAAGTGAAACTTTGTCCGAGAGTACATCTATACCGTAGTTAACGAAGTTGATCAGTATTTATCAACCTCCAGAGAATAAAAGAAACTGAGCCAGCAATGATATTAATTAATTTAATTACTTTTCAGCATTCCCTAGCAACTGGCCAACATAAATTCATGCACCCTTTATAACTCACTTCCGCATTACTTCACAGCGTATCCAAACGTAACTTCATAGCTTGCCGAAATGTATCGTTTCAAGATGCCACAAAACAGCTTTTTATATTGAATAAGAACATCATACAACTGTAGGTCACTAGATAGCTTCACGTTACGTCACAAGTTAGCTTCACCTTTCACTCCGGCATAACCTCACAGAATGTCGCAGCGTAATATCACTGTAAATAACTGACCTTCAAGACAGGTCACGCCACATCAAAAAATAACTTCTCACGATAATCAAACACATCTTCAGATCATGTTCTAACACCTCGTTATATAAATATACGCTTACCACGCAGCATAACTTCACATGTCATATCGCAGTTTAAGTTCAATATAATAAGTTCTTTCTATCGGAATATGCCTGAATATAATGCTTGTAAGTTCGATAATATTACGTCATATTGTAACACACTGCTTTTACAACGAATTTGCATATTTAAAAAGATGGTGCAGTAAACTGTGAGAATAAAGAGTCCAGTTTACCAGGAATACTATTCCTTTTTCATTTGTGCTCTTAGGAATGACGGAAGAAGAGATCTTACGCCTTGAAATGGTGACTACTCTGTGTTTTGCTGATAGAACACATAGCCAACTGCTATATATGATATCCTTCGAATCAACTGTAACTATTATTACTACATCAATTATTATTACATTGGCTTCGAGAGGACGTAAGGCATTACAAATTGAGCATAAACCATGCCCCTTGGAGAACCCTAAGCGTACCCAACAGATAGTCTTGGTCAAGAACCTGTACATAAAATTTGATTGGAAAACAAATCAAAATGACGGTGTGTAATTGAACTATTCAGGTAAAAATAATGTAGTTTCCGTTGTTTCAATATTTAAAAAAGATAAAGCAGTTGAAAAGTTTGATTGTGACTCGAACTTTGATGTTTGAAAATGGTTTCATTGTTTTAAAGGTTTAATAATATGTAAGATTGGGTTGTAAGTACGATTTAGGAAAGCTTGTCGAAGTACATGATGCTTTTACATCGTACAGTCCTACTTGTAAGCCCCAGATTTTTACGACTTTGTAAGGAGTTTTGAACGAGCTTATAAACGAGATAGAAGAATGGATGGAAACTCATAAGACAACTAACGTTGGTTCGGTAATAATCAAATTTTTGCCGTGTATATACCTACTATAAGGTCAAAATGATAATGGGAATTTGGACTTATATCTGGGGGCTTTTTATCGGAAGGTATTTTCAGTTCACAAATAATTGGACCTACAACCGGGGAGGCGTATAAACGAGACCTGTGAGGATTCTACTGTATACTGAACTATGCATGGTGGAGATATTTTTGGAGAAATGCATATATTTATGCATTCAAATTTTTCCTTGACTATTTTCACGTTCCTGAGCGCTCTGGTCAAGCATTGAATACTCAACTTTTTGAAAAAATTTTGAAAGAGGTATGTTTGCGTTGTTTTAATTTTATTGGTACTATTTACTCTCGTCCTTACAGTTATGACCAACGTTAACTTTACTATAATTCTTTACATGCCTTCAGTTTAAACTCCCTGTTTTTACGGAATTTTTTAAGGAATTTAAACTGTCCTTTTTTAAGGAATTTAAGGAAGTTATTCTCTTGAATAAGGGAGGGTAATTCTTTTAAATAGGGGAGATAATCCTGTAAATTGCGAGGAATGATCTCTCAAAGTTTATCTCAGTCTATCTCAAATGGGATACGTTTGCTTTTTATGAAAGCACTCAAAAAGGCTCCAAGCCACTCTTATACAGCGTTTGTCACGCACTCAGACAGCTTATGCTGTATAATGCAAGGTTTTTAAAAAATGGGAGTGGGAATTAAATGCTGATTTGACCCTCAACTTCAGGGTTTACAGGCTTGGCTTGAACCAGGGGTGGCAAAAAAAAAAAGCTTGCCGGATGAGTGAAGGGAAACCTTGGATGCTGTTCTCACTTGTAAAGTAGAAATTAATAGTTGGTAGTTAACATCGTCGTGGTATACATTTATTTCTTTTTGTAGTTAGGAGTTGGTCAACTTTTTTTCTGAATTTTCTTTAAAATTAACTGAATCTGATGCGCTATATCAGATTATTAGAGAAAGAGAAATTCTAAACTGTTCGTAAACTGAGATTGAACACAAAGATCTCTTATCGTTGTTCACTTGGTGGATGTTCATTCCAGATTTCAGACTACAAACATCCTGGCTGTGACAGCAGTGGGATGCAACAAGGGATTTACACTCTGAAGCAAAACGTCTGGGAATCTGATTTTGATCCTGTTCACGCTCTGCTGAGAGCGTTCAATCGAAGGGAGTTCCAATCTGCCATGGATCGATATACCACTCAGTGAGTAAATAATCGGTTGAAAATATTTAAACTTTGCATTTGTATGGTAATAAAGACAAACTCTAGTCTATGTTTCTCCGATAGTTGTTATTTTTATTACCAAGGGCAAAATTAATTCATATTGTACTTCCTGAGATTGTGAGAAAACGTCGTTCAGAAATTCGCCAGTGGTTCAAACGCGTAACGACTTCCTCGTAAGTGAGAGAGGTGTTTCGTCCAGTCAAGAACGCGATACGACTTTTTAATGCTTGGTCGTGTAATACAGTCAACTCTCTCAGAGTGGATTCCTTATTAAGGCGGACACAACTCGCTGGTCTCGGCTCTCCAAAGACTGACAGCGGACACTTTTTGGAAAAATTTTGGTCCAAAATATGTATCAAGCCGGACATTTGAAATGTAAATTTGAAGTTGATTTTAAAGTAGAGTCGAAACACTGCCCATCGTCAGGGATATCGAGCGTTAGGTTGTCGCGAGGTCTTTCTTGCACTTAAATTGGATATAACGAGCGTAGTGTTCCAAGTTGACTCGATAGCTGAACTGGTAGAGTAGCGGTCCGGTAATCCGAAAATGCGAGTTCCAATCCCGCTCTGGTCATTTTTTTCTAGTTGAATTTAGAAGTGTAAGTCCATTCATGAAATATTCCGTTCATATTACCCTGAGGATGATTCTGAAATAAATTTGGCTTAATTTATGCAAGTGTTTGATCGCAGTGTCAAAACAAGTCTCGCTTATGATTTTGCTTTGTATTTTCCTCTTGGATTGTTAATGAGTTAGAGAAGATTATAAAATAAGCAATTTGCTTAATGAGAAGTGCTATTGTGCGGTATTTGTACGCACTCATTGACTTGTACTGTACCAAAGATCTTGTTCTCAAGAATCTCGCTCACTTAGCTCACTCTTTCAATGTGACACATCACCATTTCAAGTAAACACCTTATGCTCGCAGTTCCCATGTAGTAGTTGATGACGAACTGTATATTTGTTTCTGAATCAAACTTCTTGAATACAAGGTTAATATCATTTGGTGGCACCTGACAACTTGTCTGAGGCTTTTATTCTGTTTTGCCACGATTTCTTTCTGTTCACGTTTGTTTCTCCGTCGTTATTTCTTTTGAAAATATTGCCGGGGGAAGTTTTACATATTGACTTGTCACATTACTTTGCATTGACCGCCTACGGCAAGCCGGAATGTGGTTTCTTTACCTAATGACTATGAATTAATAAATGCTTTTGGTTACATAGTGTACGTCAACGAGACACTTCATGTGTTGGTTCTTTATGGCCGCCATTTCGATCTCTTAATCCACTGCCAGAATCATTCAATGGACTGTTCAGGTTAGCTAGGTTTATCCCTCATTGTTCATGTCGTCACTATCGTCATGTTTCATAGATTCATACATAGCCGCTCTATCTTTACTGAAAGGATCATGTTGACGTGAATTTTGTTAGGTTACTTCACTGCAAGACAATGCATCGGATACTGTATTTCATATTATACAAGGTAAACCACATAATATCTGCAAAGGTGACACATCCTACTCACTTAGGAGCTTAATTTGAAATGATAGTTAAAACAATTTTTGTAAATTGCTAATGCAATCAGATATACTCGTAGTATTACCAATTTACTTTTTCGGTACATTTTAACCCTAGGCGACGTCGAGTGTCACCCCTATATCTGAAAGTATTACTTACTTGACGATTCATCTCATAACCTTGGCAATCCGATCACCTCCTCCGTTATTTGAAAAGGTCAGATTATATTTCACATATCTTTGCTTTTTTGTTTTGTAGCCAACTTTATTATGCTGTGGAGCACATTTGTCGTTCTTTTCCTCCATTTTATTCACCATTAATATAGTGGAGTGTCCTTTTTTCACTTCACCTTCCTCCTCCGTTCTGTGCTAAAATGTTTTCGAACTGTTATAACAGATTTTGTTAGGTAACATAACCACTCAGTTTTAACGTTTATTTTAGTTACCATGTCCTTATCGGCCTTCTCTGAGTGACGTCAGTGATACTGGTTGTATTATAGTATCGAAATGTTTAGATTTTCTGGAAACTCACGGTTAGTTGGATTAATTTTATTTATGATTATTGCCCAATTCTTGGTTTGTTAAATACTAAATGTTAAAGCTTGTAGGTTTTGTTTTTCCCCGTTATGTTTATGTTAAATGATTTACAAACCAGTGTATTTTATTCGTTTTTTCGTCGTCTGTGCCCATTTCCCACTTAGGAAAAAATTTCAAAGACCTTCACAAAGCTGAAGATTTTGGTAAAGTTAACGTTATGTTGATGTCGAAATTACTTTCAGGTAAGTACTCGTAAATATGTCGTCGCTCTTCTATGTATGTGTGTAAACTAACAAAAAAACTTTCCATCCAAAAGTACGTTTCGGGAGCCTACCCCTTCAGGGACTTCACTATCATTCAGAGTTCCTGAATATAGTTTAAGGCCGCAAAATTTATGTGAATGATTTGAACTTTTACAATATGATGTCCCAACAAAACGTGACTTTCAACTCCATTTAAACGATTTCTGTCTTCGTAGAATCTCTTATATTCGTTATATCATTATTCTTCACCATCACATCTCCCTAACTCAAAGGTCAGCCCCTCCTCAAAAAAATGTACGTAGAAATGCTCTCATCAAATTTCTATTTGACCATTCAAGTAGGTGTTTAGTTACGTTTTATGATAGTACTTCATTCACATAGTTTAGAACATCTTCTGCTGGTCATTTAGTCAAAGGAAGAAGTAACGTAGAAACTAGGAGTAACATTACTGCAAAAGGTAGAACCTATTTGGACAAACTGACAAACTTTACACCTGTCCGTTCCGCCTTTAGACGGTTCGAGTAGCAGAGTCTAAAGAGCATTCAGGGGAAGTTCAAAATGTTTGCTGGTAGTCGTGTGCGCTAATTCCTACGTATTAAAAAATCCTATACTTATCATTTCTGTCATATCAAACTGATACGGACTGATCAACCAACACACTGCCATAGTTTTGTTGGTTAGTCAGTGCTACACCAGTCTGACGTGACAGACCGGTACATGTGTGTTCTTGGCAAAACTGTTGCAGTCTGTAAACGCAGGTGCCGTGAAGTAATAGTTCGGGCACAATAACCTGGCAATTACTATTATGATACAATAATCCATGTCATATTTCAATGCAATCTAACATCATTGTAGCTCCTGGACGACGTTGTCAAGCACCGCTGACCTGTTAATGCTGATGCGCTCTTTTGCCATCGTGCTATGAAATCAGGGGTCGCTACAATTTACTTAGAGACTTTACACAGGTCTTACACAGAATGTGCGTTTTTGAGTGTTTATTTAGTGGCATAGAATCTGCCCCAAACAAGTGATTTTGAATTGTTTGACTTTTTATTAGGTTTTCTTATTTCTTTAGTAATATGACGGCAGTTTATGAAGTACAAATAGAACTAGACTAGCTAGTAAACTAAGTCGGCTAACTTTGATTATCTTTAAGGATACTTGGACAATGGGGACAAAATCTGAAGATGACTTCTTTTTTTTCAGATCCTGAAATGACCCTTGATATAAATCGGCTGTCTGTTCATGATATATCTTTAATACTTGGTCATACTTTACACTACATCATGGAGCCTCCGCTGTTTACGACCATTTTGCCGTACATGAGCACTGTGTTAAACAGTGCCTTAAGTAAGTATCATTGTAAATTCTCTATTTTCAATATCATTAGCTAAATGTCAGCTTTCGTGTCTGTTATGATGTTGTCAGTAGAGGGGTTTAGATACAGAACGACTGCAAGTTTCAATTCCAATTTTCAGTTGGGCAGTTGGCGCACTTTGGTACGAAAAAGTCCTACACCACGCACGCAAATACCACGGTTTTCTTTGGTAGTCTCGTATGGTTTTTGTTGGTGATAAACATATCACTTTACCTGGAATTTTGGCGAAAATATTGAACAAAATTCCAAAGACCTTTAATGTCTCGAAACACGTCTCTGGACAATTGGCCTCGTGCACTAACAAGTCACACGACCTTAACCCTCTTAAAATAGTAGACATGGAATTGTACATACAGGGTAATGATTTAAGTAAAAAATTTGGACTTTTGATTTCTAAACTTGCAGTGGCTTAGAGAAATAGATCAAATTTGCAGGGGGTTAGGTGACCTGGGTGAATTTCTTTATCTATTGGAAAAGGAAAGATTTTGCACTCAGACCACAAGAAACATTTAAGGAGACATTTATTTTAATGTTGTCCATGCCCAATTTTGGTGTGAATAATAAACGTTTAGCAGAGGAAAATCAAATTTTCTCTATGGTCGCTTGTGGGATGGGAATAATTTATCAGATCACCACTTAAAATTTCACCCTATGTGTGTTTCCCTAGGTTATAATTTGAAGCCTTTACTTCTAAAGAGGATTGAGATTACTTGACATATTGGAATTCGCTTATAGAAGATAAACGTTTTGGAAGTGAATTCTTACTTATCAAGCGTTACCTTCACTAACAAGAATTCACTTTAAGATCCACATTGTGTCGGTGATTTCAAGGCAAAATTCTTTGTATTTTCAGTTCGTATAAAAACAAAAGTATTCTTTTTGCTTTCTTTTAAAAAAGAGCATGAACTCATGTTCAATAGTTTATAAGCATTCGAAAAATAAACAAGTAGCAAACACAAGTAATTTCTCTTTACTCGCCGTGTTTGTTTATTCACTCGCAGTCATAGGAATTATGACTATATTTGGAACAAAGCTCAAAACCTATCTGAACACTGCAATTGACAAGAACTGGTGCAAGGTCGATCTTGGCTACTGCGCGGGGAAACTGGAACTCATACTCCTACAAAATCTAAACATTCCTAATATGCCAATTAATTTCAAGTTTCAGATGAAAATGGGATTCGGGATTAAAAGCTACTTGAGGAAAGGAAAATACTGTAACATGTAGCCAGAGTTTAAACTTTAAACCTGATATTGGTCGTCGTCTTTAGTTGATGGTTTGGATTATTGTATTACAATTGAGGACCTAAGCACTTTAAAAGTCCTTGAAGATATCTGAATAATTCATTCCAAAGCTCACTTATTCCCATGAAATCGGTCCTCATATTTCGCCATCACCATCACAATGTCTCATTTTTTCCAAAAACCCTTGCGGTGGTTACAGTCTATGAAACGTTTCATAATAACGGCCTTTTGTTCTATCTCATCATCATAAAGTAGACAAGCCAGGCGGAAGATAGACTTACAAGCGTACCAAATACGTGTGCTTGGCGAATAGTTTAATCCTGCTTTAGCAGCTTCAATTTGTAATGGGTTAAATATTTATGAGCAGGTGACTTAAGGTTCGTAATTATCATTTTGAAGATATTCCAGTTGTAGCAAGAAACGTAATCTGTCGCACATGTCACGACGATTACTATATAAGTATTCGTGTTGATCAAGTGCACTCGGTATGTTGTGTAATTTAAAAAAAAAAAAAAAAAACAAAAACGAGCAGGGGTGTTTTAGATCTGATAAAGCACGAACTGCGAGATTTTTTAGATGGCTTAAAGGACTAACCCTTTAACACCTTGATTTGGGTAGAAAGTTTGGAAGTTTGAAAATTTATATTTTCTAAGCAGCAAAAATTTGAGAAGAAAAGTAGGCGTGTTTTTATTACATTTAAAAACACGACACGGTTATGATTTTCGTTTGTATTTCCTTCGTGAATTATTGAGATTTTTAAATAGAAATCCCTAACAAAGGTTTTGTCTGTTTTTTTCCAGATAACTCTTGTCCTCAAAGCGAACGAGAATCACAGCTGCGACACATTCAGTTCCTACTGGAGTCCCTTCCTGTCCACAGATATGACTTGGTGAAAAAGTTGATTGCCTATTTGGTGAGATTTACCAAGAAAGAAAATATTCCTATTAAAAATATTTCAATAGTCTGTGATGATTCACAAGTAAGTTAGAAATTAGTACTTGTCAGTGACTAGATCCGTAATCTGCACTTCGCCAAACAGTCAGAAAATCTAATCTTAATCAGAAAATGTTTGCTAATCAAGGAAACACAGACCAAACAATGAAAGTCATTGTGAAATTTTTAACCAAATAGCCTTGGGTTGGCCTAGCACACTAAGATAGAGCGACATCACTTTCCTCCTCTCATCTTGGTTTCGCCTTGCTTCCTGTGCTGCTCCTATTGTCCGTCCTCTCGTCACCTACCCTTCTTTTTTTTTCCTTCGACGTTTCCCTTTTTGTAATTATCCTTTTTTTCTCTTTCCTTTTCTTTTGTTTTTTCTTACTGCTTTCCGCTGCCTTCCTTTCCTATCCTTTCCAACCCCACCTTCCTATTCCTTTGTTTGAAAACTTTTCTCATCCCTACCCATCCTTCCTCCGTGAAGAAAATTCTGTAATTTCTTTACAGCCACTGGAGTTGACGATGCTGTTCATGTATCTCATCAAGTATTATGAACACCTCTTTCGGGTTTGTGTTAAATCTAATAAACGTAATTATAATTATAGTCCTAATCCATCCTTGTTGTTGTTAAGTGATTTATGTTTAGTACTATGAAAGGTAACAATGATTGTGTCCATGATTCTTTTAGAGAAAATGATACAGGTGATATGGATTGTACAGTTGATTAGGTGATGGTGATGTAACTATGATGTTGGAGGGAATTCAACGATACGGTCGTTGTGACGTTGTAGAGAATCTGATGGTAGTTTAAATGTAAGAGCGCTAGAGTTGGTGATGTGCGGAAGCGCATCCAGCTTTGTATATTTTGAAGGTAGATGGACAGGTTTAGTCTTATTTTAGATATAACAACTAGTGAACGGTGAATATTTAAATTGGGTTAAAAGTAATCATCAGATGAGTATGTTGAAAGTGGTTGTCGACTTGTCGTAGTGGTAGAAAAGTAAAACTAATCAGATCTTAGTGACCCAACAGCGTCTGACACGGGAAAGAGCGAGACCGGTAGTTTACGATGATGTAATGTTCAAATGGAGGGTTCCACTTTTGATAATGGTGATCCTGCAGCAATGGTAAGGGATGACCAAAAAAAATGTTTTAGAAGCTCTGATAACACACGAAACACGAGTTTCTGCAGTAGTTTCTCGATCGACTACGGTTATGGTTGGATGTAGGGGCAATTCTTTCAGAAAGTGTTGTAACTAATGGGGCTTAAAGTACTGTCGTCATAACTTGTAGCCTTCTCATTCGCTTCGAAATTTCTTTTTCTCCTCGCCCTTGAAATGCATATATAATGACATTTACATAATAAAAGGAATTTGTACACTGACTCACTTTGGTGGTTGCCCATGATCTTTCACACTGCAAATGCACGTCTGAGGTCACTGAAAGACTGGACCCCAATCTCACTTCTTCATGTGATTCCACGTGCGAATGACGTTCATCAGATGACCACATTTTTTTATGACCTAAAAATTTACAACAAGCTTTCAATGAACATTTTAAATGTTTTTATATTTTGTTGTATAAAATTTAAAAAAAATTGTTGTCTGTTCAGTTATAGGTGCGCATAAAGTATCACGACGATCCACTCGACTACGTTTCGTGGGTGACTTATTTTTCTCTAACCTTTGTGTGACGTCATCTATGCATCGTCACTTGATGAGACAACGGCAAAATGAAATCTGTTTTTTAAAAACATGGAGTACTTACTCCTAATAACTATGCTGTCTCCATGATTGTCCATCGTTGAAAATGCAACGTTGAAAAATTAAGCCCATCGAAGCTTGGATCAACCGTAACTTTTACAAGATACTCAGAGGTCCATTTAGCTGCTTAATAATATACATTAAGGGTTTTTCAATTGTGATTGGCTAAGATGATTACAGTGTCAGGGTAACGCAGTACAAATTTCTAAGGGCATAAAACATCCTAGGTCGTTATAAAGGTACTGAAAAATTTGGAGAAGTTACGAACGAAAACAATAGCCACGGTTTTGAGGAGATTTTCGTTAGCAAGTGGTTTCCGCTACAATCATGCGTCAATTTCTGCTTAATTTTTTCAGTTTTATTATGAATACGCAATCTTACGCTTTCTTTTTCAATATCGAGTTAATTTGGCGTCGCGTGTTCTTCAAAAAGCCGAAATTCTGTTAGCTGTGAGCTTTTTGGAAAAAAAAATAAATTAAATGTGCTTAATTAAATTAAAAATCAGTATATAAAGTTCATATTGTGTTTCAAGTGTCCCATGGCTGGCTAATTAGTTTGAGAACTACCATTGTTATCCAACTCTGTTGATGGTTTGTGTGTTGCAGGTTTATCAAGTGCCTTGTGATCTTCCAAGAGATATTTCAAGTCTTGAGTTTCCTTTTAATAATCTTGTTGAAAATATACAACATGAACCAATGGTCGTTCAGGAATCAAGTCGTGCGTGTCCTGAACTATATAGCCCAGGTATTTATCGTAATTTTCGACCTCATGGTTATCTCTAACTGGTCATAGGCAGATTTAGCAAACACGACGATATCAAGACGATGTCATCTTAACCGTTGTAGACTGGATCGAGAATGTCGTTGTGGTTAGGAAAGTTAGATTTAGCAAACGCAAAGACGACTTCATAGTAAACATTTGGGTGACAATGAATGCGTAAATTCAGTTGTTTGATGCATAAGATGTTTGGTTTTTGATTAATGGAGAACTGATACACGAATCGGTCCGTGAATAGGTGCTCAGTAAATTGTTTCACCGGCGTGCGAGTTGAATTTTTAGTATTTTTCGTCTTTTACAATCGTACGTTTCTATTAAAACCTCATTATGAAATTCGGGTATAAAGCGAGTTGTAAAAGTAAAAAACACAGCAAACACCTACCTGCCTTCACCTCTGGAGTGCATGAGTTCTTACAGGGACTCGAAACATCTCCCATTAGCCAGAATGAAGAATGAAAACGTACGTGCGGTCCAGTGGTAAACTGAGGTAACTTTTAACCCCTTGAGAGCAGGAGCTTTTCCTGGGCTGAACGGAATCATGAGGCGTCTACCAGAATAATAGTTTGAATGCATATACACAGTTACAAGGGGTTAAATCCCGGAACTTGCCATGAACATATAGGAATGATTTATCCAGATTGTACACGTCTAGCTCAACATTGCCTATTACATTCTTCAGTCAAATTGTTTTCCATAGTTCTGTTCTGACTGTTGGGAAACGCTTATTTGGTATTTAGAGCATCAACACACATCTGACTAGATTATTGATTTAAGGCTGTGTTTACACTACAGCAAAAGTCTTCAGATTCGTGCAAAAATTGTATTCGGATTCGTTGCTTGTTTACTCAGGGAAAAAATATCTGAGCTAGTTGTATGCTTCGTGTTTACGCAAACAATGCTTTCCTATATAAGAATGGACCTAAATCTTCAAAATTGTCATTGAAAGTAGCGCTGGACAACCGAAAGATTTCTTCCCATTCTTTGTTTATTACAGCCTGTAAAAAAATTATCCCACATAAACAAGAAAGATTTCTCCGGAGTCTTAGCATTCCGGATTCAAAGTATCCAGTTTCTTTTCCGGATTCATATTTACCCAGGTTCGTGAGCAATCCAGAGACTTTCTATACCGAATTCGTTAGTGTAAACGGCTAATTTGAATCCGAGGAAGAAGTCCCCGAATAGCCTGCGAATTTGGAGAAATTTGGTATAGTGTAAACGTAGCCTAAGATTAAATTGTTTTAATGGACTAGAAATGAATAAAAGACCACTCAAGAAAAGTTTAAACTTTAACTCTAATTGCTTATTCCCACATAATATCATAACCTGCGTGAAGGTGGAAGCAGTGGGATCATCCACCGCAATCTATTTATTCATTGAAGATAGAAAACGAGTAGAACTGATGGAAATTATTTACCTTTTCAGAGAATCTACTGGACTCAAACTAAACTTTTGTGCTGTTATTTTTTAGCATTATTCAAAGCTATCATTATTTATCAGTAATCTTCCTCCATAAGTATAGGCGTGGAACAAAAATCTTGCGATGCGCCTTCTCGTTACCAGACACCGCAAGGGAGGTTAGAAATGACTCCAAGAGGCCTGTGTGACGTTAATATTTCCAGCTTTGAAACTGACAGTGATCCCCGCCGTTTTGCATGGATTTACGCCCAGGTTGTGCAACGTTTTGTTTCTGGCTAGAAATTTATTGCACAAAAATGAAGAAAAAAAAAACGTGTGGCACACTTCAGCGCTTAAATCAGTGGATCTCAACTAAATTATCTTGCGTCCCCAAAGTGCTGAATTAATTTGCTCTACTCGGCGACCCTAAGTCCCAACAAACGAGGATCTATAAAGCAGTGGCGGCACCAGACAGTCATGAACTGGGGAAGACAGAGGCCAGAAAAAAAAGTAGATGGGGGCAAATCAAGGCAACAAAGTAAAGGCCTCTAGGTCGCAGAAAAATGTGAAAATGGTGGGGTGGGCATTCGTTTTGTTGCAAAAGGACTTTGATTACTTGGATACCACAGATGTCAAGACAAGTGCTCCGCTTATGTAAAAATTGATTGCTGGTGATGTTGCCGTCTGTATATAACCTTCCGATTTTGCAGTTCGAAGATACCAGACGGAATTGTACGACTTATATTTTGTAAGATTTTGATGTTCTTTAAGTTCCTGAATGTCCTGACTCTAGGTTGCGTGCCATCAGGACCTCTTGGTCGATGTTACTAAAACTAAAACTAGAACTCATGGAAGAGCAGTATTAATTCTCAGCTACGGCGGTCTTCCGTGACTTGAAACTGCTTGTGACCCCATTAAATACTGCGTGTCCCTAGTCGATCCTTGCGACCCTATTTGAGACAGCTTGCGACTTCATATGTCTGATGTTTCTTTTAATTTATTTTACTCCATGTCTCACCGAGTTTATCGAGTTCAATACTGGATTAAAAATTCAATGAAAATATGTATAGTCACACCAGAGGCCGGTTGACCGTAAGCTGATGAGCTTAATTAACGCTAAACGTTAGTAAAAATCTAGCTGGGATACCGCTAATTTGGAATTTCATAAAATATAATTCTGCCCTTTTACCTCCAACGTTTGTATTATTGTTGTTAATCTTGCATATACTCAATTCAATATACAATGCAAAAATATTTTATCGATCGAATATTTTTTAGTAAAATTTGTTTTTGGTTTTTAAAATTTATCTTAGTTATTTCATCTAGGCTTTTCCATTGATACAGAGTGTATCACCCTGTAATATTCGGAATATAAAATTATTGTAAACGTACGTGTACCGAGTGAATTTTCTCTGTTTAGGCGAGACTTCTCAAGAAGAGATGTCAGGAACTTCTGACTCTTCATTAAGCTCCCTGATCTCTTCTGAAAAGAGTACGGAGAATCTAGTTCAAGAATTCATTGAGATTACCTGTGCCTCAAAAGGTAGCTGCATATTAATATAATTGAATTTTTGTGATATTTAATAGTATTAGGTGAATGTGATTCGTTGCGTGCTTGCTTGCTTATTGATCGAAACCCAAGTCCGACCCGATCTGATCCAATGTGGCCGGATTTGTTTCGAATTCGCACTCCAAAAGTACAATCGGATTGGACTCGTCAGTTATCACTTTCTATTTTGGATCGGATTGAATTTGTATAGTTTTTAACCGCATTAATATTTTTGAAATGTATTTTTTTAACAATATTTTGCCAACTTTATTTCTAATGGAAATGATTTGTTTTGACTTTGTCATTATCCCATCCTTGAGTGTTTTGGGGTGTTAGGGAGGGTCAACGGCAAGCTAGTAAACAAAAATAGGCATATCCTTGGTTCCTTTCATTTCTCTTGCCATTCCTTAAAGAAATTATACAGCTTTTCCTGGGAAGTTTAGACACATTGGACTAGCCTACGTGGTGATTCATGTTTATCTTTGGAATCCGATTTGGTATTTCATTGATATTTGGCCTCCATGGATGTCTAAGTTTGGTATCCTTTTTTTTTCCCACGTCTGCCCGATAATATTTCCAAACAGTTCTACCGCATTTCTCGGAAGCAAAAAACACTTACCCCAGAATATTCGGACTTCGTATGATCGGATGGGATTGGACTCGGATCTCAAATTTAAGCAAACCTTCGAATTGTACTTGGCCAACCCAAACTGACGCACATCTCTACTTTGATTTTAAGTCGCTAACACGAACTAGTTTATGTACAGAAATACTTTTGCGTTTTAGAGACGGCTGTTTCTTTACTTGAGCAATGTCAGAAGAACCTCGAGGTTGCGGTTAACGTTTTTCTGGAAAGTTCTCCACCTTCGACTGAGGCCACCTCTGATATCACGTGCGACATAGCAATGGAGGTGCAATTGTCCGAGACTGACGTGGAAATGCCATCACCCTGGTGTAGTGCGGAGAATGTCTCACTATCAGACTCTGGTACGTTATGGGAATGGTTGGTTTATGTACTGTGGTAGTAACTGAAATAGGTCATTTATGTGATAGTAAAGCCTGGTTCACACTAGCGACTTAAGCATAAGGACAAGACCAATACGAACACAAAGCATGACATCTCTGGAACTTGTGAAGATAAAACAAGAATTTTTCTTTCTTTCGTCTTCTGTTAGGTTCTTGGCTTGTGCTTGGACTATGATCTTACCCTTATGCTTACGACAATCCTTATGTCGCAGGCTTAACTTCATTCCTTTGTTTTGCCTTTTATTTTAACCTTAAAATGCTTAAGGCCTGGTTCACACATGGGCATAAGCATAAGCATAAGCATAAGCATAAGGATATGACAAAAGCCAAAACAAAGGATTGAAGTCAAGCTTGCGACAAAAGAATCGTCATAAGCATAAGCATAAGATGATAGTCCAAGCATAAGCTTAGAGGCGAACAAAAGATGAAATAAAGAAAAATTCTTGTTATTTTGTCTCGGCAAGTCTCAGAGGAGATATCACGCTTTGTTTTTGTATTGATATTGTCCTTATGCTTATGTTGCTCGTGTGAAACGAGACTTAAACAAAGTCGGTTATTTATGTGACAGTAGGTTAAGTTGGTCATTTGTTTAATAGTTCAAATATTCGTCGTCGGACTTCACCGGGGTTTCAAAGTTCGATTATCTGAAAAGGCGAGCCTTTTAATGCACGAGAGTTCTGAAATCCTTCTGAAGCCCGACATCGAGTATTTGAACATACTTGTCTACCTTTTATACGATGTAATTGAGAATAATATTTTACTAATTGTGCTATGGCATATGTTCTCGAAATGGGTTTGAAATTAATATTTTTATTAGTTTAATCACTCCCACTTCCCCCCGGTAGATCTTTAAACCCTCCACCTCCTTTGAAGACAGTTCTTCCAATTTCAAAGCCTTGTTTAAATATTAATTTCGATTAAACGGATTTTGATTGACTGAACTGGGCCGGAAGGGTTCAATTTCTTTTGTTAATGATTTGCGAAGTAATAGGAAATTAAGTTATTTATGTGATGGTAAATGAAGTAGGTAATTTATATGATAGGAAATGAAAGAAATCAGACGTTTTTCACCTAAACGGATATCTCGTAAAACAAGTCCCATAGAGCCCGTTCACACTAGCTAGTTAGATCGATCTCTGATCGATCTAACTGAAAAGCGATCTGAGTGTGAACGCTTGAATGCGAACTGAGATCGATCAACACGAGTCCATTTCAAGTGTGAACGCCTTCACGAAGCGAACTGAGATCGGTCTTAGATCGGTCTCAGATCGATTCAAGTTAGATCAATCTCAGTGTGAACGGCCCAATGGACACTTACATTCTTAAATTCCAAATGAATGAATCCGTCTTGAATGAATCACTTAGTACGTTTTTGCCGTAGCAGTGCGGTGTTAAGATTACCAACAACTTACATTTTAGATATAAATATTCTCCTATCGCCTCGTGGGTCTCACCTCTTTTTCTTGTTCTTTTTACCTCCTGTGCGCTGTTATTGCTCGATAACGACCTGCAATACCGTTCTTAAGTTCATTAGTTTTTTACTAGACATTATGCGCATGAACATTCTCATTTGGCACCCACCTAAACGTCAGAAAATGTTGACATCCATACGTAGCTTCGAAAATTACTCGTCTATTGACTCACTACAAACCAACAAACAATGCAGGATAATTCAGTCACCAGCAACTCTAATTGACCAAAAACTAGAAACACAGAATGTCTATTTCAGAATCATCCTCAGAGTAACATGAACCGAATATTTCATGAATTGACCTACACTGCTAAACTCAACTAGAAAAGTTGACTTGGGCGGGATTCGAACTCGAATCTTTGGGTCACCAGACCGCTGCTCTACCAACTCAGCTATCGAGTCAACTAGGAACAGTATGCTGATTTTATCCAATTTAAGTGGACGAGAGATTGTCGCTACAATTTTACGCTCGATATCCGTGAGGATGTACAGTGTTTCGACTCTATTTCAGAATCATCCTCATGCAGGGTAACTTGAACAGAATATTTCACGAGCAGTGGTCCGGTAACCCGAAGATGCGAGTTCGAATCCCGCTCTAGTCCACTTTTCTAGTTGACTTTAACGGTGTAGGTGAGTTTATGAAATAGTCTGTTCGTGTTACCCTGAGGATGACTCTGAAATAGAATCGAAACACTGCACATCCTCATGGATATTTGTTTGTTTGTTTATTTATTTATTTATTGATTGATTGACTGATTGCTTGATTGATTGATTGATTGATTTAAACCCTTTTAGACACTGTAGCCTCATCATCATGGCGAGGATCTCTCGTGCACTTAAGACCATTTTCCACTATATGAATTTCTCCGCGCGAACCGACTTTTTCTTTTGTCTCCTGAGCCTTATACAAAGGAAAGTCGATTCGCGTAACAAAATTCGCCTTGTGGAAAACAGGCTTAATTGGATAAAACGAGCATACTGTTCCCAGTTGACTCGATAGCTCAACTGGTAGAGCAGTGGTCCGGTAACCAGAAGATGCGAGTTCGAATACCTGCTCCAGTCAACTTTTCTAGTTGACTTTGGCACTGTAGGTCATTTCATGAATTACCGAGTGTCTGGGTCACTGGAAACGGCCTATAATGTTTTTGGCTGATAGCTTCATGTACCCAATCCGGGACGATACAGAAACACCGGAAACTTCTGTCCATGGTTAAATTATTTGTCTTTACTCCCTTCGCACATCTCTGCCTCGCTCTATAAGTGACCGGAATTTCTAGCAAGAAAACATTTGCATATTACAAATATTTAACGATACATCAGGATTTTTTGATAGCTATGATGAAAAACAACGTAATGTTTACGATAATAATTGAAGCCAAAAACTGAGAAATCACTTCGAGCATTGCCATTGTCAAACTTCTTTTTTTCTCTTTAGACATGATGAAAGTTTCGCAAGAACAAACTGTTGTCCGTGGACGTTTAAATGACAGTATTTTGAGTTTACTGATGAAACTTAAAACAGTTCTTTTGTCTTCCGTTTCCTCTCCATTGTCTCCCAGGTAAGTCTTTTCTCTCCCGGATGTCTGTGCTAGTTCTCAGAACAGCTGCTCAGACTAAAATGAGACTTGGAGATAATTGTCCATGGATTGTCTATCTTGTTGCATATTTTCAGGGCAAACTAATCCTTGTCTGATTTCATGCTGCATATCAACATGATGATATTATGTTAACTAAAGTAAACCATCAAATTACATTTCCCTTCCGACTAGTTAATTGCCATTTTTTGCCAAATTTCTCACTGTCTTTCTTCATAGATCTCCTAGTGTTACAGTGGTGAACGATGGTGTTAGGAAATTAGATAAACTGTTGGAAATAATTTCTCAATCAAGTTCTTCCAACGTCGAAGCTATTTGTAAACTTGATA
Organism: Heliopora coerulea; assembly: GCA_030142905.1. NCBI lineage: Eukaryota > Metazoa > Cnidaria > Anthozoa > Scleralcyonacea > Helioporidae > Heliopora > Heliopora coerulea. The sequence goes on along the minus strand of JASJOG010000030.1, from coordinate 1,436,653 downwards.
CATCCCATCGCTCTTTAAGTCCAACACATGATTTGGAGGATCCACTTGCGAAACAAGAACTGAAGTATGTTTTATCTTATGCATCATACTTACTTTTAGTAATCCGTTTGCATTGATTAGATTCTCGTTTTTCCAGCCTTCCATCGCCCGATTGTCCACCCGTTCGTCCATAATCCATTCTACATGTGTGTCTTAATTAACGACTGTTCATTCTCCTATCCTTTCATCAGTCCGTCCTTTCATCCTTGTGTCCGTGTGTTCGTTCGCTCATTCCTCCACCTGGACGGAATGCGTTGTTTCGGCCCTCCGTCCGCCTTTCTATCCATCCGTTTTCTGCGTGCATCATTCGTTCATTTTTTATCGCTTCATTCATTGATCAGCACACCCTTTCACTTGTGGGTTCGTTTGTTTTATGCGTGCGTGCATACATCCTTTCGTTAATTTGTTCATTGTCGAGTTCGTGCGTTCGTCTGTTTAGTTCTTGTTATATGTTTTAAAAACTCTTGTAGACGTAACTTTCACTCCACGTAGAAAGAACAGAAGAAAGGGAGGGAATGTGACAAAGTTATCTACTTGTCACTCAGCTCATTTTAGTTACAATGGCAAATACAATTGATTTCAAGACCCTTTTTCCTAATAAATGACAGCTTATGCCAGAAATTGCATCGAAACTATGTTGAAAGTTTAAATGAAGACTTGTCGCATTTTCCAGCTAGTTGGATAATTTTGACTTATGCTCCCCTATTTCATATTAAAAGATCCTACTGCAAGGACAAAAACAAAGTCATTAACAGGTGTGAAAGAATCATGAAAATTAGTAATTTTCATAACAATAAAGGGATTGGGAACCAATGTTGTTAAAGTCGCTAGAAAAAGTTAACTGACTTGAAGATCCCATTATTTCTGATATTTTTTCCTACTTTTGGTCATCGCCTGAGCTATACGTATTAAAATATTATGAAGTATTCCACAAGATATGAAATACTTGATTAGTGATTTTTATCCATGCCCTAAGTTTCGTGCGAAATTACGAAAATAATCTTGAAGTAAAGCTGGATAACGTAAAATGGGATCAAGTCCGTCTCTCTAAGTGGTTACAAATTCCTCTTTCGCTCAAATCTCGCTCAAATCTCGCTCAACTTTTTCCTGACGGTAGGTCTCCTATTGATGAATAAAATCGTCTGTTCATTAGCCAATGTGAAATGCTGAGGCGTCGCTACCGTCTGGAAAGAGTTTAGCGTTTGTGCCTTGGAAAATATAAAAGTTGACAGTTACTTGGGCAGCATATTACAGTCTGTGAGAATTTTAAGGATGATTTACTGCCGACATTTATAAAATGGAAAAATGACTTTTCGAATTCGAGGAACTTGTCGGGCACGATGCGATCAGCTATCAAAGTTAATTCACCCTCAAAGTATATCGCCCACCTCTTTGGAAGGCGAACTTGAACCAAGTATACTGACTACCCAACAATTATTGGACGAGGTTGAGCAAGACATAGTAATTTGTCAGTGGCTCCTAAATCAAATATTTTTTCATAAGCCGAAGCCAAAGGCAAATAATTGATTTGAGAGGTGCTAACGAATCACGATATATTGCGTTAACCAAGTTTAATAGTTGTTTTATGATTCAATTTATTTTTACTTTTTACATTGCTTTATTTCTGGCTAACCTTTAAAACGTTTCTAATAACTTTGTCAAACCATTGACCAAACGAATCACGTTTACGGAGCTATGGTGTAATCCGCATGACGAGAACAAAACAATGCTACCCCGCCAACGAGCATAAGCAAACCATTATTTGTAGGCAGCTATTTATACATGACGTGGTGGTCTTTAAGTCAATCAAAAAGGTGAGAAAAATCAATCAAATAATAAATTCAAATACTATATGTTAAGTTATTTCATTTCCTTATTTTTCAAAACTGAATATTTCAGGGAGGGATTGAGATGGAGAAATGTGTTAAACAAAATTCTCCGTCACTCCAAAAAAAATTTAAATAAGGCTAAGGAAATTCTCTTTCGATTTCCACTTCAGTGTTGTGGATATGCGCAGTCAAACATTGCACGTGATATTGCAGCAATTACTAAATAGCACAGACGAGGATGGAATTTTAAGGCAATGTTCAACATTATATTAGAGTTTGGGCAAGCATTAAAGAAAAAAAAGTGATTAGGATACTATTAGGGTGTGGATTTCGCTAACCTGTAGCTTCACTGGATTTTTTTCTTCAAATTTCACCATTTTGAGACATATATGCGGCTCGTCCCTGCATATATCCGGGTATACATTATATACTATATAAACGAATTATAAGTAATTCATAGACTTTTTACTGGCTCAAGCATCAGTCAATTTTTAGGCGTAAAAGAGCTCGTGAGAGACAACAAAAGGTTATGGCTGAGTTTGCCACGAAGCAGAAAGTATTCCTTGAAAATGTTTTCAAACAAGGTAAGGTGATACGAAAAAAATCTTTTGTTTACTTTAGTTACGAAATTTTTTTAGTACTCTCAAGTATCATCTTTGACAAATCTCATATCTCATATACTGAATGGTAAATTTTGCAACCAGTTTTTAACGAACTGTTAAAATTTAACGTACACAATTGAGGTAAGAAGTCTGAAGAAGTAAAATTACAAAAATTTGACAATGCTTCGATGTTAAATTTCGTGTTACGAAAGTTAAGAGTAAAGAATTAAGAACTTACCCTCTCTCAACGTAGTGTATAATTCACATCAGGTTGTGTAATCCTTTCAATTTCATGTTGAAGCATGTAACCCCGAAAATTACTGAAATCATTGGCGTAACGCGGGGTCAGAGGCCCCCGGCTTATAACATAATGAGGCCCTTGCGAGCGAAGCAAGCAAGATTTCCGCTGGAAGCCGCGTAGAGCCATCGCTGCTGGAGCAATTGTAGTATTTTAAAAGCTCTAAGAATCGATTTCAGGGACGCACTGATATCATCACATCAAAAATTATGTCAATAAAACGAAGTTTCAATGTTAATTTTTCTGAGAGTTTCTTTCTTTCTTTCTGCTACGCAAACGTTTAGTAAAACAAATACTGTAGCAAAACATAGCATTACCACAATACAGACGTTCTTTCTGTTGAACGTTGTCCAGGTGATTGCCCCAATAAACTTATTGCAACAATCAAAATTTTTGGAATACAGAGACCTCAAGATAACTTGTTTGAAAATTGTTTGGTTCCTTTTAACAAGAAAAGCATTTGACACTATTCCCTAAAGTTAAAAATCTAGCACACGAGGGTGTGATCAAATAGAATGTACGACAACTATTGATTAAAACTCGAAGACTGATTACAGCTGCATGTGCAAACTAAATTACAGGTGAGTTATACTGTAGCATTACTTCACACATAGCGATACGAGATACGACCACTATCTATTGATGATAAAATCAAACTAAACCACGAGAATGAATCGTGAAAAACTTAGATAAAGTCAGGGATATATTTAACACACGAGGATGGACCGGTGCTTAAAAATAACGTCAACTTATTGGCGGCAAGCTCGTGAATTGGCTCATAATAAGGTTGTTTCACCCTATGAAAGAAATGTGTTACAAATGTAAGCTAAAAACGGCGACCCTTCGGGGTTCCCGTTTATTCATTAAAATGGGGATCCACGGATTTCTCCAACCCAGGGGTCCCACGAATGGATTTTTGACCAACATGTTTCCATTGAGGGCCCCCGAACCAGAGAGGCCCCGCATCGACGCAATGGGCACCCCGCTCCGCCGGGTGAGGACGCATAGGCGTTATGCCACTGATTGAAATTGAGTTTTGACTTGCTACTGAGATCGTCATGTTTGTCCTGAGTTAACAAGTTGAGTAACCGCAAAAGTTAACAATTTACGTAGTGTGTCAAGTAGATATTTATAATCACTCTGCAAACTTTCAAAGATCTATGACACCAGGACTGGTTTCCGGTTCTGTTATTTTGCGTACTATATTTGTATGCAGTATTATTTTTTATATTAAGGATATTGGTAATTAAGGTGGTTGGAAAATGACTGTGTAGTTATAGTACCTAATTGCAATGTTATTATTTAATAGATAATTACTGAAGCACGCAGCATTATTGGATATAATGCAGGCAGCTGAGGCTGCAGGCCGAAGCCACCTGTATTATATCCAATAATACTGGGTGTCTCAGTAATTATCTATAATAACTACTGACATTCCTCGAAACGCATGTTTTCTCTGTATTATATCGGCGAATGCCGCGAACAAAATTTTACCAACTCGACTTGCATATTTTTGCTTTCTGCATTAGTTGACCTAATGCCGAGTGAAAACAAAAGGTTTTGATGCGGGTCAGCAATTATTACCGTATTTCCTCTATTTAGCTCTCTATTTATTTTTGATCATTTATTATATGTTAATAATTATATCTTTCATACCACATATTGTAGTTGTATGTGTGTGCTGCTTTTTTTCTTAGGATGTATATTGTGTATTTCTAAATTACATATTTAACATCAGTGTATATTCTTACAGATTTATATCAAATCCGTGCATTTCGTTGATTATCTTACCATTTACTATCTGCTGATGATAAATAAAAGCCTTTCGTAGATAGCCGGAACACAATGGGCGCGCGTTTTTAAACGAATCTTCAGCAATCCATGGCAATTTTTGATGTAATATTTGAATTAAAATCATTTTCGTTTCGGGTATCTGTTCGCATAAAACTTAGGTTGTCTACTTGTGACTACTTTGTTGGTTCATTACATATGGCGGGCTATATTTGTCGATATACCATGTGTTTATACACGGGAACGTTTTCAACCGCGATATTATTGTGAGTTTTTGTTTATTAAGATGAATCCGAAGAAGTAGACAGTAGTTTGTGCGGTAAAAAAAGTTTCATGGAGTTGTTTGATTGTGCGATATGTGGTCAGCGGAGTGTCCCATCCAGTGAGGATGAACCTGTGGGTTACGTTGTCTTCCTTCAATCAGCAACAGGTAAATATTGAAGAACGAATCACAGTGCAGTGGTATGATCAGGCGAAAAGAATGGCTTTTGTTTACTTGTGAAATCTGTACCATCTGGCCAAAATTCGCTGTTACTCTACCCTCGTTAAGTAACTCGAATATACATTTACCCAAAGTAAAAATGGAATGGTGAAATCCACGTTTCGCGTTCCATGCACTGGAGGACTGAATTGATCTAAATGAGGACGTTAAAAACTCGTCTTACCTTAATACTTTTATAAGAAAAATCTAAATCCTTTTTGATTGTTTTTTTTAAAATTAATTTATTATTTGTTTGATTACGCATTTTTAACCTGGCCTTTTCTTGTACAAACATACATACATACATACATACATACATACATACATACATACATACATACATACATACATACATACATACATACATACATACGCACGCACATATACATACACGCACATATAAATACACACACGCACATTTTTCTTTAAAGTAAATGGTTTGAACCTGGGAGAATCGTGACATGTTTGAGGAAGTTGATCGTCCAGGTTAGTGTAGTCTTGAGAAAGACTGTTGGTTGAAGTGACTGACGTTTCGACAGCCTTAGCGGCGGTCATCTTCAGAGTCAAAAGGAGAGTAAAGGTCAGGTTCGCCTGTATTTGTATCTGGCTCGTCCGTGATAAGTGGGCGGTCGTATTAGTCATGGAGGTGTGATATTTGACGAGAAGCAATGGGTGTGGTTGTGTAGGCGTTAATTATCAGTTTGTCGAAGTGTAAGTCTATTGGCTGCTCGCACGTTTGACTTTGTGAATTAGTCGTTTGTAAGGTCCCGGTAATTGTTGTGATCGGTTTAATGGATTTTGTTCTAAGTTCGTATACCAGCTTTCTAGTGTGAGTCGCTGTTTGTAGTTGGTGCTGTACGTAATGCATTTTGCCGAATCCCAGTCAATGTTGTGTTTGGTTTGTCGGTGGTGTTCGGCAATGTGGTTGGTTTTGTCTCCGTTTTTTGTCGCTCGTTTGTGTTCTGTTAGTCGTATATTTAAGTTTCTGCTAGTCTCACCTATATAAGTGGCTTGGCAGTCGGAGCAATTAATTTTGTAAATTGCACCTTGTCTTTCGTGCGGTTGTTCTCTGTCCTTAACGTTAGTCAGTACATGTCGTAAAGTTGTGATGGGTTTGTGCGCTACTCGTATGTTGTATGGTCGTAAGATACGCGAGATAATCTCAGACGTACCTTTTATGTAGGGTATCGTTGCTGTAGTTGTTGTCGGACTGTTGTTTTTGTCGCGTTCATTGTCTTTGTAAGTGTTAAGTTTGATGAAGTCAGAGTTATAGTTGTTTTTGTGGAAAACGCATTGTAAGTAGGCATTTTCTTGGCGTAGAGCGTCGGGTGAGTTGCAAATGAGTTGTGCGCGTCTCGTCAATGTTTTGATGGTGGTAGCTTTGTGTGAGGTTGGATTGTACGACGATTGGTCAAGTAGTCTGTCAGTATGCGTTGGTTTCCTGTAGACAGTGGTCTGTAGTTTATTATTGTCACGACTTACCAAACAGTCAAGGAACGGAATAGCTCCGTCTTCTTCAATCTCTTTGGTAAATTGTATGTGACTGTTCTGTTCGTTAATGTGTTTGTGAAACTCGTCAATCTCGTCTTCGGGTAGTGCAGTAATCGTGTCGTCAACGTAACGAAACCAAAAAGGTAACGTGTGTTTGTAAGTTGCAAGAGCTCGTTCCTCTATGGATTGCATTACAATTTCAGCAACCACAACAGGCGCTAGAATGCACAACTGGCGCTAGAATGCACCAAAACTGCCATCAACGAATTTACTGACGCACTTCCTTTACCTACAGGGGACATCGTGGAACTACTGGAACTTTGTCTCACATCAACTTACTTTCAATACAACGGTAAACACTACAAACAGTTACATGGCACGGCAATGGGCTCACCCGTTTCTGTTGTGGTTGCTGAAATTGTAATGCAATCCATAGAGGAACGAGCTCTTGCAACTTACAAACACACGTTACCTTTTTGGTTTCGTTACGTTGACGACACGATTACTGCACTACCCGAAGACGAGATTGACGAGTTTCACAAACACATTAACGAACAGAACAGTCACATACAATTTACCAAAGAGATTGAAGAAGACGGAGCTATTCCGTTCCTTGACTGTTTGGTAAGTCGTGACAATAATAAACTACAGACCACTGTCTACAGGAAACCAACGCATACTGACAGACTACTTGACCAATCGTCGTACAATCCAACCTCACACAAAGCTACCACCATCAAAACATTGACGAGACGCGCACAACTCATTTGCAACTCACCCGACGCTCTACGCCAAGAAAATGCCTACTTACAATGCGTTTTCCACAAAAACAACTATAACTCTGACTTCATCAAACTTAACACTTACAAAGACAATGAACGCGACAAAAACAACAGTCCGACAACAACTACAGCAACGATACCCTACATAAAAGGTACGTCTGAGATTATCTCGCGTATCTTACGACCATACAACATACGAGTAGCGCACAAACCCATCACAACTTTACGACATGTACTGACTAACGTTAAGGACAGAGAACAACCGCACGAAAGACAAGGTGCAATTTACAAAATTAATTGCTCCGACTGCCAAGCCACTTATATAGGTGAGACTAGCAGAAACTTAAATATACGACTAACAGAACACAAACGAGCGACAAAAAACGGAGACAAAACCAACCACATTGCCGAACACCACCGACAAACCAAACACAACATTGACTGGGATTCGGCAAAATGCATTACGTACAGCACCAACTACAAACAGCGACTCACACTAGAAAGCTGGTATACGAACTTAGAACAAAATCCATTAAACCGATCACAACAATTACCGGGACCTTACAAACGACTAATTCACAAAGTCAAACGTGCGAGCAGCCAATAGACTTACACTTCGACAAACTGATAATTAACGCCTACACAACCACACCCATTGCTTCTCGTCAAATATCACACCTCCATGACTAATACGACCGCCCACTTATCACGGACGAGCCAGATACAAATACAGGCGAACCTGACCTTTACTCTCCTTTTGACTCTGAAGATGACCGCCGCTAAGGCTGTCGAAACGTCAGTCACTTCAACCAACAGTCTTTCTCAAGACTACACTAACCTGGACGATCAACTTCCTCAAACATGTCACATTTTTCTTTAATAAAGTTTTTAGAAGATATATAAATATATATACATATAATATATATATATATACACTGTATATACTGAAAACTGCCGTTGGTCGGTAAGTTAACTTATATATATATATATATGTGTGTGTGTGTGTGTGTGTGTAAGTAAATTTCATCTTACTAAGTGTAGATGTTTGTAAGCTTGGATATATGTATGATGAAAAGTTTGTTTTCAAGACACGGGTTCGATTCCCGTTGGGGAGCTCTGAAGTTTTCTGAGATAAAAGCTTGAGAACAAACTTTTCATCATATATATATGTATGTAAGGTGTGGCTTACCGACCAACAGCAGTTTCCAGTGAAGGAATCTAGGATTGGATACGATTCCTTACCAACTTTTAGTTAGTATTTATAATTAAATGTGAAACATAGAAAAACTTCTGGACTGATCCTTTATTTTTGTTAAAATAGTTAAAAACGTTCAGCATTCCTCAGTTTAAAATATAATTTTCTCACATTCTCCCTGTATTAAAATAGGAACTGAATAATCAAAAATTTAAATTTTACAAAGGTTTTCCTTAAGTAAAAATTGGCATATTAATTAATTAGAATAAAAGTTAAAACTCCTTGTCCCCACAATTTGTGCGTCCTTTAGATTTTAATAAATTTCTTTTAATTAATTTCTTTCCCAGTATGTGCTTTATCGGATCTAAAACACTCGGCTATCGCCTCGAGTTTTAAATCCCGATGAAGCACTCCGACTCGGTTTTTAAAATTTACATATACCACTTATAAACAAATAGTAAATTGCTTAATTCTTACAGTGCACTTATCATTCTTTTTCTTTGCAATTTAGCTTTGAAACATCGTCGCAGGTCAGACTCATCTAAAGTCTTGCATATTTCAAACGAAGGAACATGTACTGATTCTTGTCACTGTGGATATGTACATTCCGAGAGAAAAAAGTTCCTGTTAACTTACTTTGATAAGGTAATGGGATACTTTTTATATAAAACCTGCGAAAAAATGTAAATGAATCCAGAGATGACTTTTGAGTTTGTTCAAGCGTGTATATGCTTCGTGTCCCTTCTTGGTTAAGCTATCGCATTTGTATCGTTATTTATGCCATTTGCATGACGTCTTTTGAATTTTCTCAATGTTGGGAGTAAAAACTTTGACAATGAAGAAATTTTCCTTGTCCTGAATTAACGTATACTTGTAGTGATGGTATGCTTGTGTCATTATGTGTGTTTGCCTATTTCTGTTTGTTTGGTTGTATCTACGGATGTGCTTGTGTTTGTATGTATGCTTGTGTCATTATGTGTATATGCCTATTTCAGCATGTCTTGTTATGTCTAAAGATGTGCTTGTATCTGTATGTATGCTTGTGTCGTGTGTATGCCTATTTCTGCGTGTGTTATGTCTGTAGATGTGCTTACATCTGTATGTATGCTTGTGTCATTATGTGCATATGTCTATTTCTGCATGTGTGGTTGTGTTTATAGATGTGCTTGTATCTGTGTGTATGCTTGTGTCATTATGTGTGCATGTCTGTTTCTGCATTTGTGATTGTGTGTATAGATGTACTTGTGCCTGTATGTATGCTTGTGCTGTGTGTATGTCTATTTCTACATGTGTGGTTGTGTTTACAGATGTGCTGGTGTCATGTGTATATGCCTGTTTCTGCATGGTTGTATCGATAGGTGTGCTTTTGTCTGTTACGTTGTCTGTATCTGTGTTTGCGAGCAAAGATGACTGCCACCACAGATCTGTCCCTGCTATACCATTTACACTTCCCAAAACTATTTTTCTGTTGTTTTTCGATGTTTGTTATATTTTTTTTTTTTTTTTTTTTTTTTGGGGGGGGGGGGGTTATTTGTTTATGTGGATCTTTAGGTTCATTTTAATGTCAAGACTGCTAAGTATTCCCATCTACTTCTCAGCTAGTGTCACTTTCAATCTTATTGCAAAATAATGTCAATCATTATCATTTGGCTAAATAATCTAATCCATTAAAAAGAAAACCACAGATTCAGAACACTGCGTATATTCGCTGATAGACCGCTGACATTGACTTTTCGCTGACATATTCGAAAAAGGACTACAATACCACTAAATTGATAAAGTTCATACAGTCTGATGTTAGAGAAACGTGAGAGCTTCGATATATTGTGGTAGATGAACGATTTTCAAGCTCGATACTCAGAAAATGATTTCTGAGCCCCAGACGGGGATCGAACCCGCAACCTTCTGATGACCGGTTAGAAGGTCATCAGAAGGTTGCGGGTTCGATCCCCGTCTGGGGCTCAGAAATCATTTTCTGAGTATCGAGCTTGAAGATCGTTCATCTACCACAAAGTTCATACAAATAATCATTCGCTTTGATGTACCTTTAATTCCGAAGCAATAAACAAGAGTGTTAATATTATTGATCAATTCATTTATATGTGTGTGGCATGGATTGATAATCATGACTGACACACTGTGACCGTCAGTCTGAACTCACTCATTTGTGGGTGCGGGTGTTCTAACCATCAGTCAATCTCCTGTAAACTTATTTAGTTTGATAATGACACTGAAATAGATTCGGAGTATTACCGCGATGACAGGTCTATTCTTACATTTACTTGAATATTAAGTTCCAAGATGACAATTTTTGGTTTATTTTTTCTACTTTATTTTCTTAAATTGTCGTCGGGATATGATTTTTGATAAACTTTTTGTTTTGCCATGTTTTTCTTCAGGTTGCGGCTACTCTAGCTTGTGAACTTGGAATTGATGGTGGAGTTCGGATTCAATCTTGTGGTCATTGTCTTCATCTCAAGTGCCAACAATCTTATCTGCAGTCACTTAAGGTAATCTCAAAAATCAAAACTTGTCATTTTAGAGAACTTTAACGTCATGGATTTTCCGCTTCCGTTGAGGCATTGTCCGACATCCCTATGGTAATTGTTGTACATTACCGTTGCCTCACCACTCCCTGGTCAATTGTTGTTGTCGTTGTTGTTATTGTTATTGTCATTGTTACTGTCATTGTTATTGTGGGTATTAAGGTAGTCTCAGAAATCAAAACATGGCATTTTGGAGAACTTTAACATAATCGATTTTCCGTTTCCGTTGGGGCATTTTCCGACGCCCCAATGGTAATTGTTGAACATTACCGTTGCCTCACCACTCCCTGGTCAATTGTTGTTGTTGTCGTTATTGTTATTGTTATGGTCACTGTTATTGTCATTGTCACTGTTATTGTTATTGTCATTGTTACTGTCGTTGTCATTGTTATTTTTATTGTTATTGTTATTATCATTGTCATTGTTATTACCAATCTAACAAGAGCCTCAAAGACGAAGTGGAGTGCGAATCATTAGCAAAAATCTTGCGGCGTAGACTGTCCTGGGGTAATTTCGTTCACTAGGATGATAGTCGCGAGTCAAAATCGCACGTGGAAGCCCGCCTATCAATGATTGTGGAACCAGTCTCGAGGCAGAGGAAATGATACCCAGGATACCAATACAGTGGTTATTGGTATCCTCATTTATACAATACGCTCCTGCGAATCATAAAATTAGTTCGCAAAGTATAGCATGCGGACATTTACGACTGGTAAAAGTTTATCGTAATAGCAGGTGAAATACCGTTGGCTGTTTTTGCTTCTTTTTTCTGTGAAGGAAGAGCAAGCATCTCAATCTCATCAATTTCATGCGTATGTTCCTACCAAAGGGGAATTTACTTGTCCTGTTTGTCGACGCTTAGGAAATGGTGTCTTACCAATATTACCTTCTGATGTTATGCCTCCTGTCTGCAACAAACTTAAGGTAGGAATTGAGGAGTTTTCGACTTTAGTTTGGAAGACTTCAACGCAAATGCCTTACTCCTTGTATTTTGCGATTTTAGGAGACCTCTCACCCAGAAAGCATGGCTGAATTGGAGATGACTCTCACAAAATTTTGTGATAACGTAAGTTTTTTTTATAATACATAATTTATTTACATAATTGTAATAAATCCTAACCAATGATGCGTCAATTTAAAAAATTTAAAAATCAACAAGAATACATCTTATACATTGCGGACAATGTTAGAACCAGATAACAATAACGCGTGATGGTTTTATATGCTATTACTTAAAAATATTGCGTAAACAGAGAAAATTTCTGTAAATTATGTAAATTTTAGTTGTGGCAAGGCTAGTAAAATGTGAAAAAAGTATAAGAATAGTTTAAAATGCTTGCTAAAACTCTTCATTAAGCTTTGATATTCGCATACTTCTCGTTTAAAAACTACACAGGCAGTCAAAAAGAACTGCTTAAGCTCGACTTTTTGCACAGTGAAGGGTTACAATCGCTCACAACCTGCACCAAAGACTTTAGTTAACCTGCATGCCAGAACACTTTATTTCAGTAGGTTTTAAGACAACCCACAAGTTTCGTCAGGATTTGTTGCCATTTTAAGCAGTTTTCAAGCGCAGGTGTGGTCTTTTCCGAATTTATCAGAACATCACTTCGAGTGATTGGTACAGCGAGAATCTCAGGCCAGGTGCGAACTGCAAAGACTATAGGTTCGAAACCAAGGATAAGCCTTAAATCGCGGGAAGGTGCTTGCATGATCAGAGGAAGGCTACTCACCAAGAGAGATCGCTGTTCGAGTGGGCAGCAGTCAAAGAAGTGTCAGTGACATCTTGAAGAAACAGCGACTGACAAATGTGAAAGAACTATGTACAGCTGTCAATGCTGCCTAGGAAGGATTTCCACGCGAACGGTTAGTTAACTTGATCGACAGCATGTCTAGCAGATGCGAAGCTGTCAACAAGGCCAGAGGAGGGCCCACAAACTGTTAAATTTTTCCTCAATTATAGTTTCAAATCTTATTTTTGGTGTTTTGGTGTTCTGTGATAATGTTACTTAATATCACTATCTGCCCTGCTGGTGAGCATTTCTTTTTGACTGCCTGTGTAGTTCTTTTTTCATGGCTGTGATTTTATCTATTTTTGAAGTTCAGTTTCATTCACATGTTAACTTGAAGTGGGAACTTTTTGTAGAACTGGACGAGATTAACTAGGAGTGCTTTGCAGTTCAGTTTCTTGAGTGCCTCGATCTCATCCTTAGTTGAAACCATTAATCGTTTGGATACAAGTAAGGAACATGATGGTGCTACAATGTCTGAAAACAAGTTTGCCCTAATCGTTGAGACTGCAAGGTATGATGTGTACAAATAAGATAGTTTTAGGGTATAACCTGTTGTTAAAATGGGTCCTGAATGAGTCGACGGAACAACCGATGCTGTTAACAGGAATAATCTTGAGCTCAAAACTCAGTTCGAATAACAAGGTGATCGTTTTCTAAATACAAGATATCCCGGAACAGGAAACGTCTTCTCCTCTCTCGTCGTCGTGAAAGTAGGAAAGCATTGTCTTTCCGTTCCTGAGTGAGCTCTTCGCTTGCTATCTCGGATTTTACTACCATGAAGAAGGTGCAATTTGTTCAAAATTTATGTGACATGTTTTCCAGTGGATAACTGCTTATTCACGTGATAAAATTTATCCGGAGTGCAACTACATGCTATACTCGTCCAGTTTGTCTGCTCAAAAGGTTGATCTTCCCAATTATCGACGATATAACGAATTTAATCACTGGCAAGGACTTATGTTCTTAATTAGTTATCAGGTTTTGAGCAGCCACTCCTCTTTTATTAACGTTTTTTTGATCCTATTCTTACATCTCCATTGCTTAGCTTTCGTTTCGTTTCCTTGTCTTATTTTCCTTCTTTCCCTTCTTTCCCTTCTCTTCCTTTCATATCTATTTCAGTATCGTCAAGCCCTTGCCTTTTTCTTTACCATCCAACATTCCCTCTTGTCTTTTATCTAAACACGTAATTTCAGTAAGTCTCGCTTTTTTATCTTTTTTTTTTACCTTGGCACCATCTGCTGTCCCGGCCATTCATCGTCTCAAGGGCTAACCTCGAAGCAGAACGCATAGCAGTACAAGCCGAAAAGCTGTCGTGTAGCAGAAGGTCGTTCTACGGTAAGAATTCATGTACTGCACAGCTAATCACGCCATTTTGCCTTTGTGTTTTGACTAATATTGTGGACCCTTGGTCATTCTAAAGTAGTCTATTGTAGTTTTACCGTTGCCGCTAGCGCTGTTCCTTTTACGAAAGCTACCAGAACTGACCGGTTTGACCACTACTACAGTGTCAATGGAAAGTGCCATGATCAACCCGAATCTGTTATAAGTTATGACGGTTTCTTCTTCGTCGATTGCTCAATAAAAAAGAAATCTAAAAAGATAATTTTTGAAAGATTGGTATAGTTCTACCTTTAACGAGTCTGACATCCACCAAATAACATTTAATTTACTGTTCCAATATAGGAACGCTTTTACGAACCCTGCAATACCAGAGTCAAACCCTTGTCCGTCCAATGTTCCACGTCTTAGCTCTGTTGACTGGAAAATGTGTGGAATCTTACGATTTAAAGTAAGTTATGCAATAAAATATTTCCTTTCATAATTGAAGTCTTTAGTCAACTGCTCCGTTTTTTTGTCAGTCGGATTTCAGTTGAACAAATTTATCGGTAACACCGGGGCATGATTTTGGTCAAATAATATGATTGAAGTACAGATTGGTTGCACTGTGTTAATTTAAGCACACCTTTAAAAAAAACAACTTTATTTTTCTTATCCTTAAAAGTCTAATACTTGTAGAAATTGCTGGTTTGTTGAACTGTTTTTTAGGTTTCGATAGGTTTGAAACTCTGCGTTCCGTTTGTAGTCAGTGTTATCAAAGCCAAATTATTGTATGACTCATTTGTAAAATGAAATTCAAACCCCGCTTTTTTAAAACCCTTGGTTCTTGCTTCTCTATCGTGAATTCTTTTTTCTTGTAGATTTGGCAGTGAAATAACCAGAAATGATGTCCCATTATTGTTACGAGATTGCGTCTCTTTGCTACTGCAACTGATCTTATCTTGGCCTGCTCCGCTCAGCCTAAGTAAGCAACTTATTCATTCTTCAAGGCTTTACCATACATAGTTTGACAGTCTTCCATAATTTCAAGGCCGACCAGAATGTGACTCGTGTACAAAAGGCTACTTCAGCCTAACTACAGACAAAGACCTTTAAAATTTCGATTCTTTGTCGCTGTTATTCAGACGTCTGTGTACGATATGCAGACGTTCGTTAAACTCAATTCCTCGGAAAATCTCCCTGATCCCGACGGCATCAACCCTGTAACCAGCTGATGGCCAGTGAGATGTACTAAGCATTGATCTAATGGGACCGAGGTGGACCTGAGAGCAAAGGTTATAAATGTGTCCCGTTTGAGTGTGCAGATAAAACTGCGGTAGCCTCAACATGATGACAACCTTGAATGGACTTCAGCAACGTTGTTTTGTTTTATGTTGTAATACATTTGGGAGCTCGTAGTCATGACGAATGAACTTTCTCTCCAGCGAAATCCTCAAAAAATGTTTGTGACCCCCAGACGGGTATCGAGCGACAACCGTCTGATTCGTGCCATGAATTAGATAATATTTACCTACCGTCGTCTCATTTTACTTCTGTTTCCATGTTCGTGTAATGTGTAGATTCCCAAAGCGAAGACAAAATAATATAGCTACTGAGAAATTTGCCAAAAAACAGTTGGCAAAAACCTAGGCTTTACTTTTAGATCGGACAAGGAAACAGTTGTTAAATTGAAACATGTTAAAGTTAGTTTTTTGTGAACTGGTCATGATAGTTCGGTACTATATAGCTTTGTTCGTGGCTTAATCTGTTGAAAGGTAGAAATGTTATATCGGTCTTTCAACTCTTTCAACTAGGGGATTAAACTACTAAAACAAAATTAAAACATTGCAAAGGAATGTCCAATGTCAGTAACAAACACTAACCTATACATATCTGGACTTGTGCAACTCCGAAACAGTTTCCCCAAAGCAATGGCTTAATTTATGGGTCCATGTGTTCAAGGTAGCGACCGCTAGCCGATATAGTACTAGCTTGGATTATAATCAACGACCAATCAAATTTATGATGTTCTCTGAAACAGAACCGTATACGGAACGAAGCGAAAACTAGAAGCTGAAAAACCAAACAAGTGTTTGACTTTTGACAAAATATCTGAATATGTTAGACAACCGTTCAGTTTTTTGAAAGATTAATCAAACTACATTGCAGTGAGTAAAGGCGGCATTTAAGGTTCGAAAGAATTCTTCTGGTTGTTAAAAAACAAATGTGCGCTCATTCATTCTGTGCTGTTAATGCTATATTGCTGTCTCTGTTGCCTGCTCGGAAATGGCAAAAGCAACATAAAAAGACACTGAGTTGTAACATTTGTTTATGGCAGGATCCTGTAACCAGATATTTTTACTTTAAACATACCGGTTTTGGCAGTGTGAAAGTGATTTCACAAAAATCTTGTTCATACAGAAAACGAATTACTGCATCAAAACCCCATGTACTTTCTACTGATACTTTTAATTGATCAAGTGAATACCTCTTGAAACCCCTGGCTCCACAATTTGCCATGACCAAAAGTCAAGGAAGAAGAACACTTTGTATCGAAAAATTGCTACCAAGAGCAGGAGGACCCATAAATTTCAGTTGTTGGAGACATTTTTCGCAACTCAAACGTAACAGGGCCCCGCAGTCCGAGTATATGTAGGTCAATACGTGGGAACGAAGTATGGCTGAGGGGACACAATTGATGTGAAGAAACACTGTTTTTTTGTGTTTGTAATTTCCGCGTTCAAAAAGCTCAAAATCGACATAAAAATTCCGACTTTTTAAACTTTACACACGAACACATGCCCCAGAACTATTTTTACTCGTTTAGCCTGGTTTCCGTATAGCCGCAACTACTGGCACCCTGCCGGTAACCTGCCATGCTGGTGACCTGGACTGGGATCCTGCTCCAGTAGAAAATTTTTTATGGAACACGTTCAAAGGAGTTCTCTAAGCTCGGACACTCGTATTATTTCGCTTTTACGCCTAGCCGGTTTTTACAGCACTTTATTGTCGTCCTAAACTAATTTCCTTAACTAATAAAAGTTGTTTGTGGACTTCTAAAAAAAAAAAAGGTCAAGCTTGCCCTCCGGTAAAAATATTGTCTGTCATGAAAAAGTGTGTGATATTGTCCGAACGGTCGTGGCGTTGTCGAACGATTTCCCGGACCCAAAACTTTTGTTTTCGTTTTACCTTGTTTGTCCTTTTAACTTCGTTACTTCAAAAGGCGTAAAAGTGCGAGTCGTCATTGCAGTAGTAAACATATGTTAGTGACAGCCATTGTACATTCGATGGAAAAAAAACTGCCAAAAAAGGTTAACTGTTATAGTGCCAGCTACCGCCACCTTGATGGCGGCAAATGTTTTATGGAAGCATAAGTTGTAAACATACCGGTGGCGACGACAGATGAGGTAACTCCGGCACGTTGCCTGCAGTTACGACTTACATGGAAACAAGCCGTTATCCTGACCTCAAGTGCATGGAACCAGTCGGCTGGATGTCCACTAAAATTTGCTAAACTTGACAGCAATTTTATTCACTTCAATTTGCTTGTGGCATGAAACAAAGGTAAAATGAATACAGTCCGTCACTGAACAAAAGCCTTCTCGTCGACGGACATAGTGTTCGGGAATGTTGTCTTGTATTCAACCGTCACCAGCCCCGCTTTGGTGCAGATCAACTTATTTAGAGAACATGTCTATTCCTAGAAAATGCTCATTGTTACTATTGCATTTTAATATGTTCAGGATCATTCCGATGTCTGGTACAAATAATATTCAACGTGGTTTTTATTCAAGTAAGTAGTCCAGTGTCTACTTTATTGTTCAAATTCCCATTTTTCCTTGCCAAATCTGGATCCCCTCGCGACAATAAACAAACGAAGATTATATCATTTTGCTCGCTGCGATGAAATACCTTGCTTTGTTATATTTCCCTTTTTTTTTTCTTGTTCGTATTTTTTGTTGTCGTCTAAAGATTACATTGTCTTTTTCCTAGGCGTTGGTTAAAACTTGTTATGCACTCACTGAGGATGAAAGGCTGTCATGGCAAATTTCGGCAAACAAGATTCAGGTATGGGGACGCATCCAGGAATAGCACGCCTGTTTTGTACAAGTAATATTCCTTCCTCTCCTTACTTTTCAGGCCTTGCTCTTCTGTCAGTCCTTCCCAATCCGTTCGTTCTTTCAGTCATTTGTTAAATGTTTTATGGCTGTAAGTTATTTGCTGTGTAACATTTATCTCGTACAATTTTTATGAAAATATCGACGCCACCGCATAGGTATCACATATGTTGAATGCACCTTAGTGCTCCATCTTAGGCTCAGTAGCTCAATGGTTACAGCGTCTCACCGGTCACTAGAAGGTTGCGGGTTTGATTACTGTCCACGAAGGTCCACATATTGTCCTTAGTGATCCTCTTTTTTCTCACTCATCTCTTTTCCCTCTCTTTTACTTCTCCTTTTCTTATCTAAATTTAAATTTCTGAAAATGTGGCGTATAATATCCGACTTTTCCTTTGTGTTGTAGGAAAAACGTCAGACAGGTCTGACTACTGACGTCCTGCTGGGTTACGTCTGTTTACAACTGAAGGACAGTATATTGTACCAGGAATCACAAGAATGTGCCGGAGTAAGGCCTTATTAATAAATTATCTCTCCTTTGGATATTCATCTAAAAAAACCCTGAATATAGCTTAAAGATGATCTTTATTGAAAGAACGCGTGGGTGTAATCTGCTGATTTCTAAAATTTATTGATGTTGTTAGTAAATCTAGCTATGAGTGCTTAGCATTCTGTCACGAAAAGAATAGTTCAAAACAAACAAAGAGACAAATTTGTGCTATACAATTTGTGCTATACAATTTGTGCTATGCTTGATAACCAAAAAATATAACTAAACATGCTAAAATGATTACAATTTTCATTTATTTATTTATTTATTTTATTTATTAATTGATTTATTGAGTGATTGATTTGTTTATTTATTTATTGTTTCAGTTGATGATTAAATTCATTTTTTGTTTATGCATTTAATGATTGATTTATTGATGTACAAGTATTTTTATTTATAAACAGTGTTTAAACAGAAATGTCAGTCAATGAATACTGATTTATAACTGACGTTTTGTTAGGTTTGGGGGTAATTTCAGTCGCGAACTAAGTTTTTATATCAGAAAGCTAACCTAAGTAAAGCATTAAGAAATTTGAAGAGAAGCAGCATGAATAATAGAAATAGATTTTCTAATATTTCATGTGCACTTTGTTAAAAAATAACTCAATATTGTTGTCCATGAACGCTTTTGCACATCATCTCCTGTTGTGACATCGATATTTAAGGGCCATTCCATAAAATGTTACATCGTTTTATTTTTGTAAGTAGCTAAAGTGCACTTAAAGCCACGCCCAATAAACATTCCTTATCGATTAATTTCACTCAATCTCTCTTACTGCTTTACGTTTTTTGAGTTAGACATCTGATTTAAAAGCTTGGCCTGTAGTGCTCATATTAGCTCGAAAGAATTTAATACATACAGAAACCTACATTTCAAGCTGGAACTATCCTCTCTTGCTAACTTAGGTCTGTTTTGAGATTTTAGAAGCGAAATGAATGTTGAGAGAGAGACAGAGAGACAGAGAGAGACAAAGAGAGACAGAGAAGCAGACAGAGACAGAGACAGAGACAGAGACAGAGACACTCCATTGCGGTATTCAACTTTTTTGGACTGACTACCATCCACGATCATCGAGATATCAAACCAGATTTGGAAACAGGTTTTACGACAACCAGTTCTACGCAAGACCTCTATTGAGTTAGTTCCGCTAAGTTGTTCAAAGACGAAAGACCTCTGGTAGTGGTTAGAAATATCTATAAACCTGACATTAATTCTCATTGATATGAAGTATGGTCTGAGATTCCCTACTGAGAAATAACTTGATAATCGTTTTTCTTTTGGTAAGTTTCGATGAATATCCGTGCGTTGAAAAAAGGTGGACAACATGAAACTTGATGCGTTTTTAAATGTTGAAAGATTCTCCTAAATATTTGTCTTGTGTTTTTTTGTTTTTTTGAATTTGTATTTTTATTTGTTTAGATCTCTCAATCAGTTTGGTCACCTCTTACAGTGGAGACTAAAATTCAAAAACTCTGTCTTCCATTCCTTCGTGTGGTATCAACCTTATCCTCTCTCTGTTATGCAACAGATTATCCTGTTATCCAGGTGATTGAGTACTTCAATTTCCTATGTAAAATATCCTTAAGGGTAAATTTTGCAAATGTTTGCCAAAAACTGGAAACTCACTGTCGACTGTCGTTGCGTTGATGTCTGTTCCTAATGTTATATCGAACGCAATTCTAGGCCGTTAAGCTTCAGTGGCAACTGATGGCGGCGGAACATGTCTGATATTGGGGAGGGGGAGACTAATAGTTGCGAAAAAAGAAAACAAGGGTGATGTATACCGTCAGAGAGTTCAAATAATGAAACATTTGCAGTAACATTTTTCTAGTTTGATTTCACGAATAAAGATATCAATTACGACATTTTATTTTGGGTAATGTTCTTATTTCTCGTAACACCTGACCTCGCTACTCCAGTTATCATGAACATATCTTTCACGTAAATGGTTCACGTATTTCTGTAATGTCATTTTAGGATGAAGAAAGTGAATTCTATTCATTAACATTAGCCCTAGGCCTTCATGATCAACCGCATCGTTTTGCCAGCTCTACGCTGTCTGTTAGTGATTGCT
Organism: Heliopora coerulea; assembly: GCA_030142905.1. Classification (NCBI taxonomy): domain Eukaryota; kingdom Metazoa; phylum Cnidaria; class Anthozoa; order Scleralcyonacea; family Helioporidae; genus Heliopora; species Heliopora coerulea. The sequence goes on along the minus strand of JASJOG010000030.1, from coordinate 1,415,746 downwards.
TTAAGTGTTCCCATGGCTGTTCTTTGTCTCTCGTGAAGAAATGGTGTAAGCAACTGTGTACTATCTCCCGGCGACATGAAATATTTCCAAAGGTCAGTTTTATTCAATTTATTGTGGAAAACTATACATTGTACAATAGATTGGCACGTGTCAATGTTTTGCACAAATTCATTTCCATTATAGATCGTTGATGATAATTGTTCCTTGTAACGTCACCTTGTAATGCAAAAGTTAATTTAAAATCCTCGTAGACTTATCGGTCACTCAAGCTTTTTCCTCGCTAAAGCGAGCTTTTCACCAGGATTTGAAGGTTAATGTTCGTGCACAGAGGCGTAGATTACTGTCGTTTTATGTGAGATGTACTGTTTTGAGTATGACACAATTATTTTTTCCCGCAACTGTTATGTTTTAACGCCCAGATAAAGTCTCCAGACTATGGAAGAAAAGCTTAGATGACAAATACATTGTCGTAGGTTCTCTGCGAATTTAATTTCTAATATATGCAAACCATAGAGAATACGTAGAGTTTAACTAGTTTATACGAATTTCTGATATGTATATGTATGTATACTTATGTAATATATATTACTATGAAAAACAGAGTTGTATCTGATCAACAAATGTCTTAAAAACATTATTCAAAAAATTAAAAACATAATTTTTGATCCCCTTCCTGCGACCTCCTCTTCATAAAAACACTATTTTCCTAATTGGGACAGACGGTCCCGCCTTCTTCACGCACAAGTCTTTGACCACTTGGGAATCTCAGTGGTTACTGGAAAAACGCGGCTTATCCTCGCACACTGCCAAGACACTGGACACACTGCTTCACATGATGATTTCACGATCTTCACATTATGCTCTTCCGGTTCTGAACTTCTTGTCTGGGAAAACCTTATTGCCAGTTTCAGTCCGTCACTGGACAAAAACATGAGTTCAGTGCAACTTTCTCAGTTTTAGTTTCTTACGTGCTCATCTTTAACTTATTCCTTTCACCACTCAAAGTCTGCTTTCTGTTTTCATTTTCTCGCTTCTCACTACACTGATTTCGTCACATGCCTGATATATGAATAGCCTGTCATAAGATTTCCGTAATATAATCTTAATTCTCCTTGTTTATATGTGACACATACATTCTCTGGTGATGTTGCGAGAAACAACGAAACGTTAAAATTGTATTGAATTTTAGCCTACGATGCTTATGCTCCTGCTTTTGCTGGGCCTTGATATTTATTCTAAAGTTGTTATCGTTATTACTAATGAAAATACGCCAATTGTTGTAGGATTTGCTACCAGGAATGGATGATTGGCAGGTACCAAGACTATTGCCATTGCCTGAACAGTATAACAGGTAGGCCTAACAACTTAATGACAAGCGAGATGGGTCAGAACTAGTTTATGCAGTTGTGATACTAGATACAGATCTCAGTAAGAAATAAGGACTTTGTAAACTTGGGAATTTTCCCTACGGTTACACACTGATCAAAAGTGCAGTTGAAATGATGTCGGTGTGATATGAGTGAGAGACGTTAGGACGGTAAGGTTGGCAATGCTCCACGGCACCCCCAATTTGAACATGAATACTCAATTTAAAAGGGTATTAAGGCTTGAACACGTTGGACGGGTAACGCGACGCCGTAAACGTGCGTCGTACGGCTTGAAAATTAGTTTCGTTTTGTTTTACCAACATCTTTCACACTGAACGCGTTACGCGAATGGTGCAACGAAGACGCGTTCATTCTGAACAGTACTAATAAAAATAATGTCATGCTAATTTCCAAGTGCATGGCGTACGGTTTCGACGTTGCATCTCGCGTTCAGTGTGTACGAGCTTTAAGAGCTGCATTGATGGAGCCGTACTGTTGGCACAGTGGCAGTGCACGTGTCTCGATTTTGGGTTCATTTGGTTGTCCGATTAAAAGTTACCTTGGTCATGTGTGAGTAGACTCCACTTGACTCTACCAAGCACCGAAGGTTTTCTTCAGGTACTCCAGTTCACAACGGTGGTATTTGGAGAGGAACTCGAAATATCAACAAGTTTCTTTGCATATTAACTAGACCAAAGTTCATACACTGAGGATTTCGAGTCCCGTTGGTCGAACAGTATACTTCGGCTACTGTTGCCTGTTACAAAAAAATATTGATAGTTTATTAATTGATAGTTCGGGCGCAACCCTGAAAGTATTGCACCCGATGTACACGCGATGAAGCTGGGCTGTCATGCACATCTAAATCTAAATGTATTTTTAGTTTGTTTCAAAATTACCGCAAGAAAAAGTGCCAAAAATGTGGAACAATTCCAGATGAACCTGCATTATGTTTGGTATGCGGTACATTTGTTTGTCTCCGAGGAAAATGCTGTGAACGTCAAGGAATGCGAGAATGTGTTAAGGTGAGATAGTGATCTGTAATGTTGGTAAATTATTACCATCAAGATCGGTGCACCAAAAAGTAGAGGGAAGATGGGATGGTGGGTAGGTCGTCAGGAAAGGGACAGAGAGAGGGAGGGAGGGGCAGTGAGAGGAAAACAGCGAGTGAAGGATTGAAGTGGGAAAGAGGAGATAAGGCAGTTAAAAAATAGAGGGATAGGTGAGGGAGTAAAAATGAGGGGAAAGGACGATATGGTGCAAGAAGTGGCTAGATCGAAGACGATGGTGAAGAGCAATGGTAGTAGATAGCTCAAGTAACAGGCGTTTTAGACTCACGAATTACGTTTTCTTTGCGTGGAGTTTTTCCAGTGGCGTGACCAGCCTTGGCTTTCCGGGGGTTTATCCCTAACATTGAAAACGTTACAAAGAATGCTTTCACGTACTAATGACGACGTCATCCTCTAGAAAGTGATCATCTTTTTGCAATGTTTATCCTTGACTCACTGACTCGACGCGCTTGGGAAACGTCGCACGTTGTACGAACTTGAAAATTATATTTAAATTGCATCATATCTTCAATGGTCAGCGGTTTTTTTACAAAGCTAAAACTAAAGAAAACTCCCCTAGGATTTGAAATAAATCATAATCTTTGGATAAAAATCTTTCTCAACGGAATTTGTAATCCGAAATTTCAGTACGCTTGTACCTTAAGCTCTGATTTTGAATGACAGATGAACGTTCGTCAAACTCTATCCTCGCTAAGGTGCAAATTAGCTCACCATCTGAGTCTTGGTAATTCAATGGTTAGACCGTATCACCGGTCATCAGAAGGTTGCGGGTTCGAGCCCCGTCTGGGGCTCAGAAATCGTTTTTCTGAGGGCAAAGCTTGACGAACGTTCATCTATCATTCAAGATATCTCCAAGCTCCCACATTTCCAAAATATGTACAGTGACACGCAAAACTATTGGACACATTGGATTTTTTAAGAAAATAATAACTTTTCTTGTTGCTATTGACCTAAAACTTGAACTGAATATAGTAGATGTTTAGGATAGACTATGTATGAGGAGAAATAAAGAATTGTTTGCTTACACAAAAATTTATTGACAAATACAACAGAAAGTAACACGCAAAAGTTTTGGACACATTCTGAAAATATAAATATAGCAGGATAAAAATTGCAGTTTTGGACTGAAGTCTATTTCATGTTAATTTGCAAATCTCCGCCGACCAATCAGAGCACACCACGCACCATAACGTCTCCGTGTGCTTTGAATGGTCATTGAAGATTTGGCTGTCACATGGGAAGGTTTTCAGAATGACGAAGACAAAGGAGCTCTCTCAACAACTTCGTATGGTTATAATTGACCATCATAATCGTGGAATGGGATATCGAAAGGTCTCTGACGTGCTCAAGATCCCCATTAGTACGATTGGGGCCATCATTCGGAAATGGAAGGAACATGGACTGACTACCGATCTGCCTCGAAAGGGGCGTCCTCGTAAAGTAAGTGATCGAGCAGCTAGATCCATTGTCCGGAAAGTGATGCACAAGCCATTCACAACACGAGGAGAACTTCAGAAGGAACTGCAGGCAGTTGGCACAAAGGTTAGCAAGGATACAATTAGTCGTACACTCCACCGGGTAGGGCTGCATTCTCGGACTCCTAGAAAGACCCTTCTGCTGAAGCCCAAGCACGTGAAGGCTCGTCTAGAGTTTGCCAATCGTAATCTCGAGAAGCCTGCTTCGTTCTGGAATAAAATATTATGGTCTGACGAGCCTAAAATCGAGCTTTTCGGTGGAAACAGCTCGAGACACGTCTGGAGAAAGGAGGGTACTTCATATGACCCCAAAAATACCATCCCCACAATCAAACATGGTGGTGGAAGTACAATGGCTTGTGGTTGTTTTTCCTCCAGTGGTACGGGCGCACTACATATCATTGAAGGAACAATGGATAATGCTGTGTACCGCGAAATACTAAAGGAAAACATGCTTTCATCTGTAAAATCGTTCAAGCTACCGAGAGGTTAGATTTTTCAGCAAGATAACGATCCCAAGCATACTGCAGTGAAAACGAAGGAATGGCTTCAGGCAAAGAAAGTAAGGGTTTTAGAGTGGCCTAGTCAGTCGCCTGATAAATCTGATAGAAAATCTGTGGAAGGAGCTTGAACTTCGAGTTCATCAGAGGAATCCACAAAACCTGAATGATCTCAAGGACATTTGTCGACAGGAGTGGGATAACATTAGTGCTGATTTCTGCAAGAAACTCATCTCAAATTATTCCAAACGTCTGACAGCCGTAATTTCAAATAAGGGATGCGCCATTAAGTATTGAACGTTGTTTATTCATATGTGTCCAAAACTTTGCGTGTTACTTTCTGTTGTATTTGTCAATAAATTTTTGTGTGAGCAAACAATTCGTTAATTCTCCTCATACATAGTCTATCCTAAATATCTACCATATTCAGTTCAAATTTTAGGTTAGTTGCGACAAGAGAAGTTATTATTTTCTTAAAAAACCCAATGTGTCCAATACTTTTGCGTGTCACTGTACCTCAAGCTCTGTTTTGTTGACCAGTTCTTCTGGTTACTACCTTTGTCTTAAAGACAAGAAGCAGTACGAACATAGATGGGCATAAATCTAATAATATTTCATATTTTCTCTTAGCATGCTCTGGAATGTGGCTATGGTACTGCTGTGTTCTTAATTATGATGTCATCCAGTATATTTATAATCCGTGGTGAAAAAGCCAGCATTTGGGGATCTGTATACCTTGACGAATTTGGAGAAGAAGATATTGATTTGAGGTCAGTTATAATTTGCAGATTAAAATATGGCAACAGTATTGTAGCCTTGAACTGTAAATTGGATTTGTACGCACGTTTAAAGAGAAAGAGAAACTTTAGAACAACTCGACCTCAACTGATACCTATTCAGTCGTTCAAGGGAGAAATGCACACCATTGATCACAACGCAGAAAAAGCGCTATGAAGTCGCACAAAATCTTGAATATGAAGCCCACTATATTGCACATCTTTGCGAAACTACAGTCATTTGATGATCTCTTTCGTAACGTCGCTGCATCGTTTTTCTGAGTTAGAGTTTGACGAACGTCCTAAGATATCTCCAAGCTCCCACATCTGCAACATATATCGAAGAATTAATATTATTATTATTATTATCAAAACTCGCACACCACGCAACTAAGGACAGTGGAAGGGGTCTTAGCCTGCTACGAGCGCCCAGCATTCCGCCAGGTAAGGCTACAATAGACATTTCACATTTCAGGGAACTCGTGGGGAAAGGAAATTTTACCAGTAAAATGGATTTAAACAACACCCACAGGACCAGTCCTTACTCGCCCAACTTATCCAGTCAGGTAGGAGTGAGGGATGTACAGCCCTCTGAAGTCCCTGAAAGCACTCTCCAATGTGTATATCCAGTTTGACCTTAACAGTACTCTGTTGCACTTCCAACCAGTTAAGGTCAGTTTAAGTGTGCCGCTGCAGAGATTAAGACTGAATATTGTTTTACTTTTAGACTAGTGTTTATCTGTTTCAGCATTTAAGGCTTGTTCATCCTCAACCAACTAAGGTCAGGATTATTACTATTACCATTATTATTATTACGATATTGACCAGGATTTCCATGTTTTTATAGACGAGGCAAGCCATTGTTTCTGAGTACCGATCGTTATGAACGACTTCAAGAACAATGGATAACTCATAGCTTTGATAGTATTTGTAAGACATGGAAGCGGCATAACAATAATTTATAAATTAAATACGAGAATAAGCTTTGCATTGAGTGAATGAGATTTTGACGTAAGTAGACGTGAATTAGTAATGTACAAATGCAATAATTATTTCTGTATATATTTTTTTGAATCATGTATTTATATTTAAGAGAATAAATATATGTTACTATGTTTAATTATTGTTAGCCATAGATGATAGTGGTTACTGATTGTCTACTTTTTTATCTCTCATAGCGATATCACTTTTACTCTGAGAGTTTCCTGTTGGCTTAGGATATGTTTTGAGACAGCCATAATAATAGCTATAATGAATCGTCCAATTTCTCATTCAAAACAGAGAAAGTGACTAACTTGATTTCTTTATTGATTACTGTGAATATACTGAATTAGTCAAATTTGTTAAACAAGGTTCAGTTTTGTCACGAATATTTAAACTTTTTTCTGCAATACTCTGATTTTTTTTCCCTTCATGATACTGGTCGTTCCAAAGTATTTGTACAGAAAGCCAACATTGGGCTATTGAAGATATGAATGTAGCCTTATTTGTTGGAACTCCTAGCGAGACTAACTAGCGGCGTTTATGTTTAAGCAGTAAGCTCATTCCATGAGGTAGTTCGATATATTAACGCGCATGCCCGAAGTTGTAGAAACTAGCTTCTGGGACCTAACTGAAAGTACACGGCTGATTAGTACACATTAAAAGCCGAGATCCGGGAAAGGGAGCAGGAATGAGTGGCTAATCAGAGACAGAGATTAACAAGGTGGAAGATGAAACAGTTTTTACAAAACTCTTATCCAACCGACTAGGAAAAAAAATAAAAGTAAAAGAAAGAAATGAAAGAGACGCTCTGACCAAGTGGCTGTTGATCATGCAGCGCCATGTTGACTTAAGAAATGATGGTTAAAGTGCTTTTTTAACCCTTGATAAAGCCGTACTTATTAACTGACTGTGAGGTATGTTGGAGAAAGTATCTGCCGAAGGTTTTTGTACAGGCCAAGCAGCGAAGGCGCGACTAATTTATTATTCCACGTTTGGTTTCTTCCTTCATTGCTATTTATGTTCTTTTTGTTTCACAAGTGGTGGTTTAGGTTTTTTTGCTTGTTTTTACCAATTTATGAATTCGTGTTTTTTTCTTATTTAATTTTTTTGATTTTCTCATCTGTTCGTCTAGTTTTCTGTTTAAAATTATCGACAAATTAACAAATCATAGATCAGATTTTAAACAATCACAAATTGAAAGCTGCCATATTGGATAAATTGGGGGCAAACCAGAGAAAGCCTGGATGAAAAGTTCAAGGTCATGGGCAAAGACCACTTCACATAATGCAAAAATAATAACTTCGTGTTAACCGAGAGCGCGGTCGTTACGGGAAAATATCAGACCGGCGTCTTGACGTACATAAAAGACCCTGGTCTGATATTTTCCAGTAATGACCAAGCGGATGAGGTTAATAAGAGGTTTATTATATGGCTTGTTTTAAACAAGCAAAATATACTCAGTCAGGTAAAAACATATTACATTCGTATAGCGTGACAAAGAGTTAGTCGTTAAGCGTTAAGCGCTTTTGCAGGCGCGGAGCACAAAAAGATCATTTGCTGTGAATTCCCAAGTAAAAACCAATAAATTAGACACCTACACTGTGTGCCACAGTATTATGCAAAACACTACTAATTTGATATCTCAAAAACTAACAAGTACATACTTGCGAAAATTTCGACAAATTCGCATTATTTATATGCCAATAGATAGTTAAAATCATTCGGTATTTCATGCAGTATTTGAAGAGATATTCTCGAATTATCGAAATATGCACTTTTTTCTTGTGTCACGCTATTACTACATTGCTGTAAGATATTCTTTCTTCTCCTTCGGTTTGACTACATTTTATTCTTTTGAATAGGTTTTGTCCCCAGGAACGTCTGTTTCTGACGTGCAGCACCATGAATATGTAACGTGTCTTTGGTCACTTGCATTAAATACTGTATTTTTTTGTCATGGAGGTGTGGTGCAGTATTGTTTTCCATCAATATCACTGACTTTTCCTCAACTATTGTAAAAAGAATTTTAAGTGAAAAATAATTTTATTTTTATCTAAATAACGAAAACAACGGTGATTGCAAATTGAAATCAAAAATCATGTAAAGCCGATGTCAGTTTAAATTTTGTCTCAAGTCGAATGTCAAAAAAATTTGAGTTTGCTCCCGTGGCAAATAAATGTAATAGTTCTTGGCGGGATTGCAATTAGCAGATTCATGACGCACCAAAGAAATATTAAATACCACTGTACATCGGTTCTCTTTCGTTTGGTGGTAATGGCGCGCAATTCTGAATGGAAAGACGATCAAAAGCCTGAAGGCGTCAAAGATGACTCTGATAAATACTTCCTAGTATACCTTAAATATCAGACATTCTTGATTTATTTGAATGAGACTACCAAGAATCCCAATGCGGTGCGGCGATATTAGTTCGACTACTCAGAAATGTTTCAAACGTGAAACATCTTACAAATGTTTGCTGTTTGTACTTGAATGCAAATGCCTGCAAACTGAATTTTGCCGATGAAATTCACTACTCTCAGCCAAAAACCTGAAGTAAAAAAAAAGGTTTCTCACTGTGAATGTAGAGAAACAGTAGTGGAAGTTCTAGTTTATACGTCATCCAGACACGTAAGAACTAGTACTAACACTAACAGTATTTAAGTTGTTTCCGAAAGGCCCCTGAACTGTTTAAAATTTCAACTTACGACTGGCGTACCAAGATTACATAACACGTTTTAGTAGAATTTTATAGGGAAAAATGCTGTATACTCATGAATTATAATCATCCTCTCACCTGCTCGGTCTATTCTTTATTTTTGACGAAAAAAACAACTGCCTAGCACTTGATCAAGTTCCAAGAAACTTGTCGTGTTATAGTTCAGACACACCGAGGCTCCAAACACGAGAAAAAAAATTTAAAATTTGTTAATTGTTTACAAGTGTCTCAAGTCCCCTGTTGGGACACTATGAACCAGTGTTTGAATAAGATTCTCATACGAGCATTCCCCCTGGCTTATTGCATGTTTGTGTGTCAGCGATCTGAATACATAGATTAAGAAATATGATCCAATTTGCTGGAGTTTCTTGTTGGTTTTCTTTAGTTATCAACATGAATGAATGTTATGTGCAATGTGGTCATGTATTGGCTACGATAATTCAAAAATTACTGAGTTTGTGATAAAATTTTGATGTTGATAGGTTGATACCTACTGTAGAACTCTATTATACCACAATTATTAAATCATAATTTGAGCTTATTTCAAAACTGCATAGAAATGCAAAATGTTGATTGGTTAAAGTACTGCAAAAACTGCTGAACGTCATTTTTTCAATTTCAAATGTGGTCTGACGTTTTCATATAACAATACAAATTGTGTGTTCTCTATTGGTAGATCATTTATAAATGTGGAAATGTTTAATCCATTAACACCCAGGGCTCATCCTTGTGAGAAGTAAAATTGTCAGGTGTTAGCCAAGCTAAAGTATTAGAGTGTGCCCTTGCCCCTTAATGGGACAAGGTTAGTAAGCTGCCAAAATAACAAATTTTATGCTTTTACTTACACTTTTCTATTTTTAAAAACATGCATTTCATAAATTTGAGAATACTGCAAATTTTCCAAATGAATTTAACTCTGAAATTTCACATGCCTAATCCTTCAACTGGCAAAGTCAAATTCTGTCAACTTTAATGATGTTATTCCAGCTACCACAAATTTTGTCCACCAGGTGGAAAAGTCTAGCCACATCCTAAGGGTTAAAATCATAAGCATACAAAAACTGCAAATGTGGGGTATGGGCAAAGTGACATAGCAATTGACACCTCCACAGTTTTTCAATGTTTGTGCCTTTATGTGGAGAATTGAAACTTCAATGACTAGAAGCCTAGTGATATGGTGACCAGTTTCCCACCACTTTTCTGGTTCACTATTTATATAAGATAAATAACTAATTCATCTTGGCTAAGAGAAATAGTTTCTTTGCAAAGGAAAACAAAACATTTCTACTTAAGCATTGCCATCCAGGTAAGTTGCATACTGAAATGAAACCCTTACAAGATTATATGCTTCATAACCAAGATGCTTAGCTAGTGAGGTAAAAAAAACAACTAACAAATTGGACATGGAGTTCTTACAGGAAAATACAAAGTTTTGTCAAACAAATAACTTTTATGGCCAAAGCAGGGCCAATTCCCTTCATTAAGTTTCCTAGCCAATTTCTTCAACCAAGTCTCACATCTGAATCTAAGCTATTCATGCTCTGCAATTACACCTTTTCCTGTTCATTACCAGAAAATATACTAATGTTCACACCAAGCTCAAACTCATTAATACCAAAATACATTCATTTTATTTGATTGACATTCACTAGCACAAATATGCAACCATCTGCATTGAAGGGCATTCTGTGAAACCAACAGATGACCATTAACACCTTAAAGATAATAAAATTTCCATTGGGCAAGATAGTTCTCTTGCATAATTGACATTTTACTATCTCTAATGTATAGTAGAATGTTGTTAATGGTCGTCTGTTGGTGCCATGGAATACCCTTTGATGCAAATGGTTGCATATCTATGCTCATGAATGTCAATTGAATAAAATGAATGTATTTTTCTGTTAATGAGTTTGAGGTTGGCAATAATGATAGTATATTTTCTGGTAATGAACAGCAAAAGGTGTAATTGCCATTGTTTCCTCCAACTCATATCTAATAGAGTTGGGAAGGCCAAAGCTTTTTTCAAAATACACTCTTGCACTTCTATATTAGTTTCAATGAAAAGATCTTGCTGTACCAGAAAGAATGGAAGTCACATTCACTCACGTGCTGTTTTTCAGAACTGAGACTGAGCAAACAATTTTGCTTTCTTATACTGAAAAATCTATTTACGTCACTCTGTTTAAATAATTCAGTCAGTTATCTCGAGGAAAAGAGAAACAAAGCAGCGGCACCAATACCCAGTCCTATGGCTCCAAGGACAGGATGGTTATCTATGATGTCACTAACAACATTGGAGACGAGTGATGCGGCATGTAAGCCAAGGAAAATTTTCTGTTGTCTTCTTCTTTCAGCCAAACTCATTTCAGGAGGAAACGAAACTCTCAAGATGGCCACATCATTATCGCTCAACGTCATAAACGGTTTCCATCTTCCACTACAAACGCCACTAATATGGACTTTCTTCGTATCGTTTCCACGTTCCAAGTATATTTCAATGTCCCCTCCATCTCGTGCCACTGACCAAGGGACATCAATTTGATGGTATTCAGTGTTTTCTTCACGAAAAATGTCAGGAACTTGTCCACCATACATAAAATCAGAAAACACATCAAACGCATCATCCATTGTAAAATTTTCATGAGACCCACCAAATGACGTGAAGTGGAAATCATCGTTGAAATTTGAAAATAAAGTCCCACTGCTCAAATCGTATCTTCTTCGTTTAGATGGATCAGACAGGATTGAATACGCTTCACTTATGTCTTGGAACTTTTTCGTAGCATCAGGGTGTTTACATTTGTCAGGATGATGTTTAAGAGCCAGTCTACGGTACGCAAGTCTGATTTCTTCGTCCGAAGCATCACGATCCACTCCAAGGGTCCTGTAGTAATCCTTCCTAGCCGCCATACTGCGACGTTTGCTTGGGCACTGAAAAGCTGGTACCGGTTTGGGCACAACCATAGATCAGCGAACTCTATAAAAAGACTGGAACGATAACTCCTCATGTCTGGCCTTATGATTGGATGAAGCCAAAGTTCCGGCCACTGAAGGGAGCAATGTACGTCTGAAGTGTGAAAAATACAGTACAGTAGCCGACAAGAAAATTAACGATTTCTGGAAGCACAATTGTTTTAGAACAAGTAACGATAAACCAAGTATGTGTTTGACCAGTAAGTCTTTCGTCAGAGGAAATTCTAGCGACGAAAATGGATTGAAAGACGAATTATTTGCCAAATTATAGCAAAATTTGACCTTAAATTCGTGGCGAAAGTGCAGGTTTTTCTTGTTTTTCTTTGTTTGTTCTTTGCTTTCATACTTTGGTTTTCGTAGATTTGCATATAAATAATTACGGGAATTATTTTAATGTCGTAGCTTTATCCTGTTCCATTCTTGTAAACCCTAACCTAACATTTTTCGATGTGAACAACAACTTCGAACTTGCAATAATTCTCCATAAAGTGTATTTTCGCAAATTTTTTGTGCCAAAGTGGACAAACCTTAGTTTAATTTTTTTGTAAATACTCTGTTGATTTTTAAACATGAATCACCGACCTATTTTCTTCATATTTATCAAAATACGGGCAGTTGTTGGTGATGTATTGTTTACTTCAATTTTGAACCTTATATTTTACTGTATTCCTGGTTTTCATTGGTCGTGTATGAGTTCACATACTCTAAAATTTGAAGGTAGTTGGTTGAAAATCTGTAAAGATTCGATACGTTCGTCTTTCTCTCGTTTAAAGATGTTTTTTACCTCAAATTTCTTCCTGTTTCATGCTTTTTCTTGCCCTGGTAAATAAAACGGGTTTGTACTAAAACACATCGACTTAAACCAGGTCTGCCAAAAATTAACCATTCATAAATCTTAAAATAATCCAAACCGAATACTAAACCTTATCCTAACCATTACTCTAGTCTAATCTGAAACTTGACCTACGTCTAGTCCTAAAGCAAATAGAAAAAGTAAAATTACAAATGTTGGTAAACTGGTTTAGATCAATGATATCTGGTGTTTTTCTTAAAAAGGGGGCTGGAGAGAAGGGGAATAACACTGAGGAGTTGTGATATTGTAGTTTTACCAATTAAATTGTTGGTTTATTCTTTAGATTTAGAGTTGACGAGCTTGAAAACTAAGTTCAAGACTAGGTATAAGGTTGAACTAGCTGAATCTTTGGCTTAAAATCCTTAATCCCTTAGGACAGAGTTGAAAAATAGGAATAACGTGAAAGTTCCGCGCACTTTCGAACTCGAATTTGCTCTTTTTTGCCAAACAATTCATCCTTTTCACTATTGTAGGTCGCTAGAAACAGCTTTGACAAAAGCTGTATTATTGAGGTATGTACTGTATTCTTCATAATTTACCTGGCAAAATTTTTACTCCAGTAAATTGAAGATTTAACCGTCGTACATTTTTCACTAAAAGGACTGGGTTTGACTTACATGGCGGCCTCAGCGAACTCTATAAAAAGACTGGAACAATAACTCCTTATGCCTGGCCTTATGACTGGATGAAGTCAAACTTACAAGCCCCTAGGGGCGGGACTAGGGATGGGCAATACCAGCTTTTTTAATTCGATACGATATCGGTTCGATATTGCCCTTTTCTTTCGATATCGATGTCGATATCGGTATTTATGCAACATAAGAAGCGAAAACAACAGAAGACAATTTTTTTATTCACCAACAACAGTAATACTGTAATAGCAAACAATACATTAGCCTACAAATATGCCAAGTATGGCAAATAACTCAACTTTAATAACACACCGGTATGCTATTAACTTTGCGATTAATTCATCTTTCAAATTTCGTAATTCATCTTTCAAAATAACACGCTCTTTGCTTAATTCTCTTTGTTGTTCTTGCTGAGTCCGCTGGCCAAAAGGTAAAATGTCGCGGGCTCAGCCGTATCGAAACAATAGATCTCTCTCTCTCTCTCTCTCTCTCTCTCTCTCTCTCTCTCTCTCTCTCTCTCTCTCTCTCTCTGCAGTCACACGATGTCCATGGTCTGCGGTATCACACGCGGAAGCGATGAGGGGAGAGAAGGGAGAGACTTGTCGAATACCGACACCGGCAGTATGAACTTCCTCATGTTCGTCCAAAACTCAACAATTGAGGCACTTCTTTATGATCAGACGTGGCCAGTGAAAAGTACTTGCTTATAATGCGTCATAGTGATTTCGAGTCAGTTACTCCGAGACTATCGACACAGAATAGTTATGGCAGACAAAAGCACTCCTCTTTTAAGTGACGGACTTCCTGTCCCCTTCATCAAACGATATTTGCATAATATATTACGAAGACTTGAAAAAAAAAGTATGGGGAAAATGTTGTGAAGCATGGACACAGAATCATTCTGTGGAGATCAGGTAAGAAAACGGATGCGTGTACGATTGTCGAAGAATTCCTGCAATGTACTTTAGATCAAAGGAAGGATTTGAAATGCATTTGCCGTCCTTGTTTGAACCGTTTGAAAAAAAGGCCGTACAAAAACTGATGTATGATAAAGATAAGGCCGCGGAATGTTTTATAAGGCAATAAGTAAAACGTGGATGGACACTGAGAGATGAATCTCAAAACAAAATAGCTTCAAAAGCTTTTACGATTGATACTTCCTTAGAAAGCGAATGTCTCTGTTGGCAATAGTCCATTAAAGTCGCGTAAAGGACTGGGAACTGACGTCCAAAATTTCCCTCCATGGGCGGCCATCTTGGCTTCACTTTTTGCCCGAGCAAATGACTGGGAGTTAGCATTCCAGATGTTCAAATTGAGTTCACCGAGTGACGACAGAGAGAGAGAGAGACTAGGAGCAAATCTAGCACAACCACTGACCTCTGTACACACGAAAGACAATAGATTATTAACTGGAAAAAATTTCAGGTGCTTTTATATTCAGACAAAAACGTTCTCACAAATAGAACGGTCCAAATTTTAAGCGTCCGTAGTTTTTAGAGAAACCAATTTTTAGAGCCTTACAGAAGTAAACTTACTGAAGTAACCTATTCAAACAAGGTTTAAGGTGGTCTTATAAAAAATAAAACAAATAAAATAAAAAAGATTTTTCTATGTTTTAATATTAAAGCTGAGGCGTTTCAAGGCAATGTAGCAAATCAAATTTTAACAGTGAAAACTATTTTTTTTATTATTGGCCAAACAGTGAAATAGTGTAGCCACTTTCAAACACTATAATAAGTATAACGTAATGGTCTTTTTGGATTATTTTTGTAGGTTTTAGTGCATTTGCAGAAAGCTACCCCAGGTACTAAACCTAAAAAAACTCCAGTTTTTCGGAACTTTTTCATATTGTTTTTCAGATTTTTATAGAAAACATTCAAACTTTCAGACAAAGTAACTATACATTGTACAATTTTACAAAGTGCTACAACGTGAAGTTGAATTTTATAGGTTCAGTTCCTGGATTGTCATGTTCGCTATCTGTTTTGAAAATTTGGGAAGAATCGGTAAAACGGCAAATTCAATTTCACGTTTGAAAAAGATGCTTTTCAGCAACTTTAACAACCCGCGAAAAGCAGATTCAAAGTTTAATATTCAGGTCATTTGTTTTCATTGGCTGATCACGATTACCGCTACGAGACAAGTAGCACGGAGAGTGTCACACCGTGCAATGCCGCAAAAATTCATTCCAGCATTGCCGCCGTGTTACGCATTGCTATATCAATGAAGCAAACTCGCAATCTTTGCGTAAAGTTGAACCTTTCCAAGTTTTGGCGAAACCTGCTTCGCAACGGAAACCGACATAGGTTAATGACATTGAAGGTTGTTACACATAGTAATGTGTCATGAAATCTGCCTGGCAATGGTGTTGTTTGACGGGTTTCAGAAATCATTGCATTGTGTAATGGCGGCTTAATCCCCTCGCCCAACACCAGAGTAGAGAGACAAAAGTGAAGTTATTTTCATTTTATATTAAACCTTGGTTATGTTATAAAACAAGTTAAAAATATATTTTGTGTCTTTACTGTGATAGAACACGAAATGACGACACTTAAACGGGAAAAATGCTCGGCGTCCTCCTTGTATTTTCACTTGACATTTTCCGGTAGAAGTGATGTCGGGTAGATGTTTCTATCACAGCACAGAGATACTCAAACTATATTCTGTTTATTAAATATATATGTGGGTTCAGGTTCACTCAAGCATGGCATGTACAAATCCAAGGACTAGGATCAAGATTGCTGGGCAGCGGCAGGTATTCAACCGTCACAATAGAGAAAGTGTAGATAACGTTTATTGCTATGGATGAGCAAGGAAGTGTATGCCAGCTAGAAAACAGATTGGAAAAGCTTTCGTTGTAACCAGTTCTTCGAGCTACCGATCTGACAGGAAGGAAGAGGTGGTTGGTATTTCATGCTCGACCATGATTGTTCTTCCCAGGAAAACACATCCTGAAGTTTAACAAGTATGTCCTGAAGGACAGCTTTGTGGCTTTCAAAGATCCAGGTTGTCTCATCGAGTTGTGATGCCTTTGGCACGATGGTCATGCAAACCTAGACTGCGGTTATACCGTTACGAGTGACTGGCTCAAATCAACCCAGGTTAGATTCTTTGTCGACCACTCGACTGGGTGGTTACGCAGTATGTAACTACATAAGAATATACATAACTAGTAGGAGTTTTGCAATTTAAAATACAATGATTACTCCGAGAATTGAAAGCATTTTTATTTTCTACGTCTAAATCAACTGTAATTATCGTCAGGAACGCTGCTGGCGGGCAATGCATAACTTACTATATTCACGGAGAGAAAACCTTTTTAGTTGATTTTTCTTTTTTCACGGATTGTCGGACACTCCGGCGTCAAATGATGACTTAAGTTTGACCCACCACAGGCAACGATTACACTCACAAGGTGGTTTAACCAGAATCATCGACACATTCTCGTGCATTGCCTTCCCTTATTTAACCAGTTCCCTCAATCCACCGCTGCAGATGTAATTTATGGCAATTTTTATGGCATATTTTTGGTACCTTATATCCTAACCCTAACCCTAGTCCCAACCCTGACCCTAATCCTATTCTGAGTTTCCCCCAGATATGGATATTAATCTATTTAAGCACACTAGTCAATTGGTGCATTCATCTTTTCCCGGGCGAGACAGTGTTGGTTCTTTATACACGTTTTTGACTGCACCATTACGTCAGTTTCCGCCCCACCAACGTTTGCATTTCCCACGCCACTGATGCGTAAAATGAAGCTGTTCGTTATATTTGAAGTTGAAAAGAACAATCACACCGTCTACTCAATTTTTTCTCATCAGTGAATTATTGGATTGGGTAAATATTGCTTAATAACACCAGTGTTCATTCAAAGGAAATGCAGTTAGGAAGAGTGGTATGACTATTTACCCAATCCTGAGATTTTTTATGAATTCGTCCTTCTGATCTCGAGCAAATTTATTGCCAACTCGAGGGAATTCGACGAAGGCGACATACAACACCTTAACGACAAATTAAAGTGAAGACGCCTTGGGTAGATGAAGAATTTCAGCTCAGGCTGAAGCCAGAATCACGAAGAATTTCCTTAAGAAATTATCAAGTGATTATAAGACGAAAAAGTCATTCCGGGATCGGCTATTGTATTTTCAGTCCACGTAGACAGACTGCAACACGTGCAATTAACCAGCGCCAAACTCAAGGACCTAAACCTGCAATGCTTACGCACAATTACGACAACATTGTCTTCTTGCCACTTAGAGCAAAAACAAATTTGATAGTGTTTTCAATTGATGGATTTCCAAATAGAACATGGATTGTTGGACAGTCGACTATGCTTGGACTCTGGCTACAGGTAAAAGACATTACGTAGCTTTGAATGTCGACCGCCATTGTACTGAAAATATACCCCTACATTTACGTAGGTAACTTGTCACAACGACGTGCGTTATTCAGTGATAATTTATTTAATATAATAATCAATCATAATATACATTTATAATTTATTCTAATTATACCAACTTATTCACATATATAGATGTAAATATTTATATACTATATAATTCTCTGTACGTATGAGATTAATATTTATGTACAACGTGCATTTCCAGAACAGTAACGTGCTTCGATTAGAGTTCAGTGGTAAGAATGTATCCTTGGTTGTCTGATCACCTTAGCTACACGTCAGAGGGGTTTTTAGAACTTTACAAAAACGCACACAAAAAATACGACCCCAAAATATACTCCTTTTTTCATCTCAAACATTGAGAACACGAATTCGAGTGAGGGTACTGTGGAATCTGCATGGTGATATTCTTTCTCGAACATTTTTGTTTCGCATCAACATCTTTGGAAACGTCTAGGTATAACGGTGAACAACCTTCTACGAGGTTATGTCACTGCCGTTTGATGATTCACTACAAGATCCTGAACGTCCCGTTGTTGTGCATCCATTGTGTCTTAAGATTTCCTCACATTCTCTACTGCCACACTCTCTTGCATACCACAATGCAGTTCGACCATGACTATCCAATAAGAACACATCTGCAAAATACTGAACACAATACAAATTCAATTCGAAAATTTGCAAGTTTCGCATAAATAAAACAATTAAAGTAAAGTGCCTTTATTTATACTGGATAAACCCTATCAGTTACGTAAGCTGTTCTCCCTAGAGGTCCAGTAAGGGCTTCCCCTCACGGGTCCAGTGTTACTACAGGAGGAAACCGGAGTACCCGAAGAAAACCTACGATGCTTGGTAGAGACAAACTGGACAACACTCATCTCACATGTGACCAAGGTAACTTGGTCGCTTGTAGGTTTGGGGGTTTTGAACCCCGGCTCCGCCCCCCTCCGCCATGACAACGCCACTGATCGAAGGTACCGACAACGAGTTTGACTTCTGGTTGACTATTTAATCTGTGCTATCGCGACTCACACCGATCGAAGAGAAGTGAGAGGCAATTGTCGGTTGCGACCCACGGCTTGAAAATGCCTGCTGTACGAGGAAACGTGCATGTGGGTAACGGGGTGTGTGTGACAGTTTGGTATATAATATCAGTACTAGGCTTACATAACACACAGATGATGATGAGAAAGCTATTCTTTCCATTTGAGTCTATATCACATGAAAGTAATTTTGAAATGTCAGAATCTTAGATTTTAAGACCCAACCGGGACCAGCTGGGAAACATCCAACGGTTAGGTCTCACGGTGGTTTCGCCTCTTTAGTCTCGCAAAGGGTCCTGGCGGGGTCTTGCAATGTCTGATTCTCACACTCGAAAATTTACTTTCACTTGATATATATATTAATATATTTCAGTTGTAGACTCATTTCATGTGATCGAGTGAAAAAAAATACCAGAAATTCGCAGATAATATAGCGATAATAGCTATCTTCATATCTTACCCATATTAATAACTGCGTTACCACGACATTTCCTTTACAACAGCTTATATGAAGTGAACTTCTCTTCAGATCATCATCTTCGCGTTCATTAACGTCTTTTCTTTCGCTGTGCGCCAGAAACAGAATAGTTTGACCCAAATCTTCTTTGCTGACAGCTTCTATTAGTCGCTAGAAATGTGAAAAAAGAAATGAACACCGGGCAAAAGTTGTGTGATTTGCACGCAGCAATTTGTTGGTCCAATTTTAGTGGTCGGACGAGTTCAAGTTTCCGTGCCACAACGACATTACTCGGAGGTTGGTCAACAATGGAAAAGATGGGTCTGAATTCTCTTCCTCAACTGGGCCGACATACGTTTTACAAAGTAAACATATGAAATGTATATCGTTGCAGGATTTCATATCACGCGTAAAACTACTTGTTCTAACCCATTTTTTTCGATGGAACAAAATATGTGGCGTAACGTAACACATGACATTACTCTTTTGCCATGAATGATACTTTGCAGAATTTGCTGGCCCTTAACATGTCTCAGACAAAGCGACATATTTTTTGATTCCATCCACACCTATACATTGATACCAGTCTCACTAACGAAATGAAATGGGGTAATGTAAGTCCAAACTGCTCTTTTTCTCTCTCTCTCTCTCTCGTGGTCATACAAGGGTCAGCTGTCTCTCAATGACTTCCTGTATTTATCATGGGTTATGACGTTCTTCAATTTACGCTTGTATTTGATACTTGGTTTAATGTGCTTCGGAAGAGTCCCCAACACGGTAAAGTCTAAATTATTATGGTAAATACATCAATTCAAATAAAATGTTCACCATACCTGGCCTAATGAGAGACTAGACGGTGATAGAGGTTGAAGGAACTCTTTTCTTTCATATTTTGTCCGGATCCACTTCTCCTTTTCTTCCCTGAAAATGCAAGCAGAAGTTATAAATGTGATCTGATTTCAATTTCTGGTCACTGGTGGGAAATATCATTTGAACTTGTTAAAATTTCTAGCTTGCATCCTGTGGATTCAGCTCTTTACCAAAGCAAAATGAAGAACTGGGTCAATAAGGATCATTCAGCAATTAAAAAAACTTACATAATTTATCATCAATTTACAAAACGTTTATTGCCATTTCACAATATCAAAGATTTTATCATTGATGAAAATCCAACCAACACATTTTTGATAATCCGAAAGATATCACAACTACTCAAGGTAAGTCACACTTCAAAATTTGTTGAACAAATGATCCTGGTGTAGGCTTGATAAAATGAGCTGTATTTTGTTCGTTTCTTTAATCAGGATCCAGCTCCTTTCTATCAGAGTTTCTAGCCTTTTAACTTGAGTTTTCGTGCTCATCTGACCTACTTCCCTGATCTTCTAATGTAAAACTGACCCAAAATATTGTAAACAGAATAAGCACTGGACACGAGTTAAAATTTGCTTTTCCTCTGAAAAAGAGATTTCTTACAGGCCATGAAATGTTGAAATTTGTCCTAAAAACAAAATGACTTGATAGCGTTACTATCATAATCAAATCCATAAAAATGACAAAATATGATTCGTAAGCTTTGGTTATTTGTGTGCTCAATTCAAGAACTTTAACGCTTGTCACGAGTTATGTATCTTTCAAACTTCTAGCGGATTTCTTTTCAACATTCACTTAAAACAGCTCTAAATGTCGCCGATGGATGTTGAAATACTCAACATATTTCTTAACCTCCTCATAAAAAAATTCTTCAGGCTCATATGAGACGGGGTATACTTGAGTTGAAGTCCATCACATACGTTTATTACTTAAGTTCTGTTCAAATATACTTGTGGCCATACAAGGCGAAAATTCAACCATATCAATTCTCCACCGCTAAAACAGAATTTAGGTTATCGGGTACGTATAAAAAGAATGAGAACGACTATTTTTTCTTTTAGTCGATGAACTTCTTTAACTACTCCGAATAATATTTCCAAGTGGCCCTTGGTTATCGTTTTGTTCCATTGTTAGTCCTAGTTGCGGACTGCTTCGTTACTGTTTCTGATTTGTCTTAAGCAACCAACGACAAGGCACTGTACATTCAATACCGATATGAACTCGATCAATAAGACGCGGCGATAGATCAGCCTTTACCATTTCCCCCAGTTATTTTGAATTTTCCGCTATCTTAGTCCAGCCCCTCACCTATGGCCCTGGGTGCGAGATTGGTACGATTTTGACAAGCTTACATCACCATTAGCTCTGTTTCTTTTGTTCTCAGGAAGTTAGCAAAAAAACTCAAACTTATTCACAAGGTAGATATCTACTTATCAACTCTCATAAAATTACTTATGAAGTTGATATCTAGTTATCAATTAACAGATAAATCTGACAGATAGCTCAACCTGACGCTTCCCTGCAAGTATTAAAAACGACTTAAAAAACGTCGGTCCTTCAAACAGCTAACCTTAGAAATGTTAGACATACTTCCCTAAAATTAATTTCGAGATGAAACTTAGGGTAATTTTCAACGGAGAACCATTTTAACAAATACCATACTGTTTGCGTAAATATGTGAAATATTGTATTAGACACGTCTAAGCTGTCATTCGCAAATATCGAGCATTCAGCAACTGGTTGCTTTTTTCGGATTAGCATGCAGCATTCGGTATTTGAAATGGGGCATTTCTATCTTTCAAGGAAAGAAACACTCCTGCCAAGTAAGAGGAGCAGTGGTTTCCTTACCTTGGGGAGGATGGCTTGGGTTTCTTCTCTGGTTGTGAATTGGCTTCCCAAACACTGTTAACTAGAGTATTTCCAATTGATAACATGACTGTGCGAAGTTCCAGTCTAAACAAGTCAAAATGCGGGATATATAAGAACGTCCAGATATCGTCATTGTTATGACCAAGTTCCCGCAAGAGCATGATGTCTGAAAAACATCTTCAAATGTTGTACGTTGACTTCGAGACTGGTATTAACACGAAAAGATGTTAGACTGCTGTCAAGCAGTATTATGCTCTAAATTTAGCAAAATTGGAAAGAGTTAAATAGTTAAAACTACTCCTTGTTTAATCGGCTGTTTATGGGTTCCTTTGTAAGTCAAATTCCAGATTCTAGAACTCCACTTCAATCTAAATTTTCTCCATGAAGCCCCTTCATACTTACGGCCATTCGTCCAAGTCGAGAGAACGGACTCGTGATAGGTGAGTTCCTAAATTACGATGAATTCCACAACACATGATGCACATTAAAGCTCCCAAGTTTAACGAGGCCCAGTCAGGATCTGTGAATTATCAATGGGAAAAAATATCGTCATTTTTAGCATTAAAAGATTGTAACAAGAGAATTGTGCATGTCCAGTACTCTAGTATTGGTATTCACGACTGAAATGTTTTTCCTTTCAACATTTTCAGTCTGATGAGGTCCTTTATTTTCAGTGGTTTTATCGATTATTGAATTTAAATTACAGTCTGCATACTAACTTTTTTGCTAAAATATAGTAATCGCTGTAATCAACCTTCAAACTTCTGGCAAGATTGCGAATACAGATTGTTTCTGCATTTTTTTTAATGAAAAATGAAGAAAAATTAAACTTGTTTGAGTCACTGACTCGCTTGCCTTTTGTGTGAAAATAAACTTTTCCCTAGAATTGATGTAGTCGAAGTAGTTTGAAATTCAACCTCCTCGTCGCACTTGTTGCTAATTCCCTCCACAGGAGTATTTTAAAGTCATATCAACAAGTATTTCGTGTCTACAAGCATGCAGCAAGTTGAAGTCTTTACGTGACATTTATGGAAATGTTGGGATTTGAATTCCGCTAAAAAAAAAATCGAGATCCTATAGCTATACGTCCAACACTACTGGAACACCACCACAATACCAGACCAACCATTGCAAAACTGTTGCAATAGCTAATATTCCTTCAACAGTACTTATCAGTATCAATCTACTCTAAGATTGTCAAAACACGGGCTTCTAAATATGGATAGATAGACAGACAGACAGACAGACAGACAGACAGACATTTTATTAAGTCAATTGCGTTGCAGCTCGAAAGCTGAATTGTGCATTAACTATTACATAAAAGTATACTTCAAAACTAAAAGTTCAAATGTAGATAATAGAAATAAAAATAAATCATGTGCTAAAAAACAACTTAAGAAATCATTTTGCTCGAATTATAATATATAAAACTATATTTCAGTCTATTGGTCTTACAGCAAGGGACATTAAACTTACGAGTCTTTCCTAGTTCAACAGAAGATCTATTGAATTCAGGCAGTAGATGATGTAACTTGTGGTTCGTATCACACATTTAATATCAACAATTTTACTGAGTTTAGATGTAAAACAGAATTTTAAAGACATTTTTACTTTCCTACAGTAATTAGAGCTTGGAATTTATTACCTTCTGAAATGAAGTCTACCTCAGAAATTAAAGTTTTCAAGCGGAAACTAAGAGATTATCTTAGCAGCAAATTGACTAGTTATGTATTCCCTAATACTAGGCGTTAAAACATAGAGTAATAGTCCATCATGGATCTTTTATTACGGATCTTTTGTCTTTCTTTTCACTTTCTGTATTTTATATTTATGTAAGGTAGGTAGGTAGGCAGATTCAAATGCGGCTATGCTCTGTCTGCACACCTGTCACTTGTAACTAGGTAATAATGTAATTAATTAATTAAATAAATAAAATAAAATAAAAAATTAAAAAATAAACACTCTCCACTAATATGATGGACTGGGAGCGTTTACTATTAATGTCGGACATGATTTTCTGACTAATTATGGTGGCTACAAAAAGACGCTCCCGGAGAACGCTACAAGCTGGTTCTGCGTTTGTTATGGAGGGATAAAAATGTAAGCAAATGTTTACACGCACGTTAGGCATTAAGTATAATATATAGTAACTAGAGCGATGAATGCGAATTTATCACCGGTGCCAAGATCGCTTTCTATATAAGCCAAAATTTAATTGAGCAAAATAGCTTTACCATGATACAAATTACCGACATTCTTTCCGCCTTCTAACAGGCACAGAAAAGATAAGTCTAATCAAAGGTACAACGACGCAAACATTTAATCATTAAAGATAACTTTCACAATACTTTTTTTAAACTTGATTGTCACTTTATCAACAAATAATTACGGTGATCAATTAGTTACGATCATTTTATTCAAATCTGTTCTTAATACATCAATTGACGTTTTCATAAATGGTACCATGACTGAAATGAGAAGCTTGGATGAACTAACACACCGTACTTTAATCCAATCGATTACAACATTATCTTTTCTGGTTTCTTCCTTGACAAAATGTAACCTCTAAAGACATTTACAGATACCGCGCACAGGAGTATCACGCGATATGCTGAACATGTTTGGCATAAAAGAGAGTCATGTTTACGCCCTTGTCTGTCATTCTTGCTAAAGCGTTGGGGCAAAGAAAGTTTGATAAGGCAGGTTTTCACCGTTTGCCTAAACTATGCTCACCAAGTATCGTTTACAAAGAGAGCTCACTAAGAGATACAAATATCTTTACTTACTAGGTTCTCCACAATCCACACAAATATTATTTCCAGATACGTGTCGAATGGATTGAAGGTCACTTTCAGAAGACGAATTACTATTAATCTAAAAAAATTAATTTCATACTAAGTTACTTCGTACTGGTTTTGGTATTGGAGTTCTTTCTATAGCCAACATTTGGTACAATTCTCCACGTTTTTTGGGTGAATTGCAGTTTACCGTAAGAATCTGAATTAACTAGACAATCCACGGGCTGAACTCTCTGTAAACAAACCCAACGCGTCAACCTAAACCTACACTTTACCCGACCTCAAATCCTAATCCTAACTCAATCCTAGCCCTAAACTTAACGTGAACCCTGGACCCTAATAGGTAAGCGGTTTCTCTGCGTCTGCTAAACTGCATTCTAGTCAGTTTGTTTTAACTACTCAACAAAAACAAAGAAAACCAGCAATATAGCAAGGACACAACCAATTATTGCTGACATAACTGAATCATGGCCGAATCTTATTTGAAGTATAAGAATCAGAGCCCAGTAAAATGCAAGTGAAGTCATAAACACAATAAAGGTTTTCAGTAGCTACTTCACAACTTTAGAGAACGAGTGAATTATATAAAGGACTGATAAATACAGGCTAGTCTAATCGTTAGATACAGCAACTAGTGACGTCCATAGGTTGCCGATAAAAAAAGAAGTCAGAAACAGGTAAAGATGTGGTGATAGAATAAGAACAAAGACAGAAGAATGGGAAACAGATTTGGGTAAAGCGACAGATTAAGTTTATTAATAGGCAGGCTCACCCTAACGTTTGTTAATCGGTCGCTTAACGCAAATCAGGGCTCCACTCCTCTCGTTTGCTCTAATTCTGTCACTAGATATTAATCCTTCTATGACACCCCCTCTTATAACTTATCTAAGGCACTGTAATTGCTGTAAAGGCAACACCATCCTATATACATCTGTCACTTGTATAGTTTATTCATTTCCGATGATGTTGTGAATAACAATCAAACAAATTAATAAAATGTTTTAAAACTCTTATTGTGTTTATGGCTTTGCTTCGCACATTTTGCGGGGCTTTGATTTTCATACTTAGAACACTTTTCTCCCTCCTCGTTTCTCCCATGCTAAAATCACCGCATCTTGTAGCCCTTCAAGGATATTTGCAAATAAGCTCATGACTGAAGGATCTACAGGCTCGCCAAGTTTAATCTTGTAAGGAGGAAAGGCTATATCGGAAGGAGGAAGCAAACTTTAAGCGGCCGCAGATTTGGAAAACGCGTCTTACACCTTAATATAGTCAGCTATTTCAAATAAAGTAGTTTTAATAAAGGCAAGATTAATACTGTATATGACATTTTTACGCTTCTAAAATACGCTTCTAAGTTCCTCGAACATTCGCGTCAAAATTGCAATAAGCAAAAGCCAGAACAAATAATGGGGGACGGCCAAAAATATCTCAAACTCTAAAAACTCTTAATGTTAGCGAACTAACGGAATTTAAATGAAAAGATGAATAGGCGTTGCTAAAATGATGGGCTGAAAGCCCAGTCGACAAATATATAAACGATAAATATTTGAACAAAAGTATATGCGAATTATTCTTACCTTGTCTCTGCCACTATAGTTTGACTGAAGACATGTTAATATCTGTTGTTCGATTAGAAACACCCACTGCTCCCTTTCCTAAAGTAAGGCAAAATCGTCAGATCCCAGTCTCGTTCCCAAAGTCTTCCTGACAGGAGAAAACTCCAGGAAAATCGAAAGGTGTAGAACAAAGAGGTACTTCCAAAGAAAATGACTACACGTACACTCGATTGACTTGTATTGTAGATGTGTAATTTATCGGGTGTTTTGAAACTAACCTCAATTCTAACACCTAGCCTTTTGATCGCCTCAGTAACATGTGTCTTGCAAGGAATAAATGAGAATATCAGGAATAAAATATTCCTCGCGTTCAAAATATTTTTTTCCAAGAACAAATGTCGGGCATTACAAGCAACTCCCACATTTTACGTTTCCGACCAATTGGCTCGATTTTTTTCTGAATATTCGGTTAACATGGACGTGGTGGAGAACAAAAGAGGGGTTGGGGAAAGTGAGTGGTTGGTAAAATGTGATATTCCATGACATAAATGCCAAAACAACCCACAAACTTTTCAAGAGAAAACAACACATATTTATGTCGTTCTAAGTTCATGTTGATATAAAACTTCAATAATTCCAGAAATCAATCGCCGTTTTTGCTCTGATCCACAGATCATCTTGAAGAGTCTTCAAAAACTCTAACATGTCTGGTCATTTGAGCAGTTACCTCATTTGAATTTTGAGCGTTCTCACTACTTGACAGGTATTAGAATTTCGCATAATCGCATTACTAGCACAATCTAGTCCGAAGCTGAAAGTTAGTCTGCGCAACCGTAAACCGAAAAACGGTGATTTGAAACCGAATATCGAATATTCGAAATTCGGTGGACAGCCCTGGTTCATTAAGCATGATTTCCACAAGGCGGAATTTTCCGCGTGGAGCAAACGCATTCTTTTTTTTTTTTCCATCATGAAGCTGGTAAGACAAAGAAAAAAATTTAGTCCGGGCGGAAGATTCCGCCTAGTAGAAATCAAGCCATACACATCTGGCGGAAACTCTACACAACAGTAATAATACTTACACTGCGGGAGCTTTCCCTTTGACAAGTACAATAGTCTGACGTTAGCCAGAGTAAAATAATACAGGTCTTAAGCCCCGTCCACACGTATACGTTTTCACAGGAAAACGCATACTTTTTTATCCGTTTTAGCCTTCCATCCACACTTGAACAATGAGTGGGTGGAGTTGTTTCCACGGAAAACGGAGACTTTCGGAAACGCCTTTGAAAGTGGAGACTTTTGAAAACAGTGTTGGACCCAGTCCTCTAACATGAAGACCACTATCGAGATCAGTGATTTTGAGTGGCCAGACATGATTTAATTAACACTCCCATCGTTTTCAGCGTGGTCTCGTAGACAGGCGAATACGACACAAAAACACTTGTGTGGATGCGATAATTTTGACGCGCTTTCAGTTAAATAAAAACGCATGAATTTGAAAACGTATACGTGTGGACGTAGCCTTATTACGTCGGGAAAGAGTTAATGAACCATCATAAACATACTTCTGAAGATTGAGCAGCAAAATTCCACGATCTTCCATCAAGTGAAACAATTTTGAATTCGTATTCTTCCCCCTGGTTGCTCCGGGTATCTAAAATGAATCGAGATTGGTAAAAACGTACAATCTTTAAGCTAGGATCAGTAAAAACACACCTTGGGACAAAAGTATGTTCTCCAACATTTCATTTATTTTAGTAAGAATTCGAGTCACAATAAAGTCTCCACCTCCACTCCCTAACCAAATTTGAATAGGCTAATAGGGTACACCAACCAAAATGGAGTCACTGACACTAACACTGATTTGGAGAACCGAAAGATACAAAGAACATTTTTCGTTGTTAGATCAGTGGTGTAGCTCCAGAAACTTGCGCAACTCTTGAAAATGAACATTAAGCATGTCTTGTTATGAATGTGGGACCTTGGAGACACCACGGACGACAGATGAACGTTCGCCCAGCTCATTACTCAGAAAAACGATTCCTCAGCCCCAGACGGGAATCGAATCTGCAATCTTCTGGTGACCGGCGAGACGCTACCTCGCTTCTTGAATATCGTTATTAACACATCGTAGCTACAACAGAGGCAGCTAATATGTCAAACTTCCACCTTGATCTGCAATCTGAGTCTCAGTAGCTCAATGGTTAAAGCGCCACACAGGTCATGAGAGGGTAGTGGGTTCGATCCCACTACCTTCTGATGACCGTCGACACATTTTTTTAAGATATAAGCTTGACGAACGTTCATCTATCATCCGTAACTTTGCCTTCGTTGAAAAGGCTCTAAAATCAAGGAAAATGTTGTTAAACACACGTCCATATCTTGCTGCGTTCTTGAGATAATAAACTAATAATAGACTCTATATATAGACTATATAGACTATATAGACTCTATATAGAGACTAATAATAGACTAGATAATAAACTCTCACGGAAGAATGGTGAGACCTATGCCAGAGCCATAACTTGGCTGAGAACACGCATATCTTTCGAGATTTTGAGATTAGTACATACTGCGTTCGAGGGTCTAGAACCCCTTTCCACAATAATCCTGATTTTTTAGATGATTTTAGTGTTAATATAAGGAATGCGGACATTTTTTAATTAGATTATTTATAAGTGCAATTCATAGATTTAGTTCTAGGATTAGTTTTTAGTAGTTTTTTCTTAATTTAATTTAGTTAGTTATAGTTTTTATAGTATATTTTGTATTTAAAAAAGGAACATATACAAACGAGATAACGCGCGACAGCCTTTTGCACAATTGGTTAATACAATTTATCTTACATATTGTTTCCAAATCATGCAAAACGTGGCAAATGGAACGGATTTAGAAAAGTAACCACTTGTATCCTAGAAACACAGTTGTGAAGACATTTCCTGCTTGACACGTGGGATGCAAGATAATGCAGTGAAAACGTGCCTGAATGATGGAAAACTACAGAATGTCGTTGACAGGAAGTCATACTTTCGAAATTAATAAGACCACCAAAATATTTTATTTTCACGACAACATCATTGGTAAAATAATGTTTAAGATAAACTGACTCATCCAATAAAATGAAATGTTGTGTCAAGGCTTTTAGTTTCATACGTTATCTTTCAACACGGAGCATCTGAAAAACAAAGTGAGATATGGAAGTGCGGCGAACGACATTCGCCATCACTTGACTACTTTCCTGTCCAGAGGTCTCCCATAAATAAAATCATATGGTTTTCGCAACAGTAAAATAACCTGGCGATAGCCAGGGCGAAATATTAAAAGAAATACGTGCATAGAAAAGAGCTTTTTGATCTTTCACACAGGACAATCTTATTTTTCGCTTCATATACACTTAAGACATGGGCGACAAGATCCAACCAGGGAAAATCCTGTCTACGTGTGCGCCAAAGATCCATAGGGATGATATAAAACTAGAGGGGATATTGTACCTAAATGTCCCTCAACCACTGATTGTACATTTGCAGATAACGTTCTACGATGTGTAGCAAGTTAACTATCGTATTCATGTTACCACGCTATTATTTTTATCAGTCGGATTAATTTTTAAACATCAGTACTCTACTTCTCAAAATATAAAGTAATTACGTTGTCATGGATTTAAGTTTCTAAAAGTTTACAATTACAGTTTATTATGACAGAGTTCGCTACCAGGTCTGTATGCAAAATGACGCACACTGATTGGTTGCTTGGCCGTGTAATAAGTTTTTAGTACAGACCGGCAAATTTTGACGAGAAAATTTTCGAGTTATTTAAAGACAGACAAACCAGATTTAGATATGTTTTACAAAGGATCTACGATAACAAATTACCAAAAAGTCGTTAAATCATGTCAATAATACTTTTAAGCTGAAAACTAGATAATTGATATAACCCCCCCCCCAAAAAAAAAACCCCAAAAAACACACGAACTAAAGGGTAAAAACAATCAAGTAAACCTAAACCTCTCACTCACGATCTAGAAAGTTCGCTAGAAACGATGATGAAAGGAACGAAAAGCCATATAATAAACTCCTTATTAACCTCGTTTGTGCGGCGTGCTCGGGAAAGTATTTGCCCTCGTTTTTTTCCTGCAGACATCGCTCCTTCGTCGCTCGGGCAGCACGAAAACCTCAGGCAAATGCAGAATACTTCCTGTACAGACTTCACACTCAGTTAATAAGTAATCAGTAATGGGGATTGTGCATTCTACCTGGTTTACACCGTTAACTGATACACAATGTGCAGTTCTCTAATCCACCATCAATCGAAATGCATTGCAAAACGTCCGAAATAAACAGACTGCACTTCAAAACGTCTGAAAAAATACATACCTGTTTTACTTTCAGGTGTTGCATACGTCTTTCCTGTCCCTTGACTTTTTGACCGTCGATGGCCTTTTTTCTTTAAAGAATTTCCTAATTGTATATTGGGTTCCTTTTGGCTTTCCAAGTTCAATGATTTATTTATCTCTTTGCTTACACCATTCTTCGTCGTTGTCCCTGAACGAACAGTTGGATTCGATCCAGCGTCAAGCAAACTTTTCTGTAATTCCTTAGGAAAGTTGCTGAAGTCAAGTTCACAAGATTTTGTATGTTTGTTGCTCCGTCGATTTCGTCCCCGTTTCCTAGGCAATGATTCGGCCTTGTTAACAAATTCGGGTTTAATCTTCGCCACAGCAGGTGTTGTGGGAGCAATCCCATTACTCCCCTTATGAGATAATGCAGTTTTTATTTCTCGTTCGCAGTCACGAGCTAAAAATTCGTTTGATATCACTAAAGAATCATTGTCCTTCTTAAGATGACTTCTAAAAAGTTCGTCTTCAGATGAATTCGCTCGACTAGGCCTTTCTTTTCCATTTTTGGTGGGTGGAGTCTTTCCTAATGACAATAAATTAAAGAAAGTGTGCAAAACTACCGATAATTGTAAGAAAACGAATTAATCGATAACGATAAAGCCTCAGCTTGGTTCAACCAAGGAATAAAAGGATCATTGTTCACAAGAGAGATGCGAGATGTGATAAAAAGCACCATCACCATTTCATAGATATATAATCGATAATAAGCCAATCATTAGCAAACTACATGATAAATATCAAACAAAAAGAGCATTACAAGAAAATATGGAGATTGCGCAGCCAGGTTGAGACATGATTAATTTTGAGACACGTTCTCTGACAAAATTTTATTAAAACACAAGCTTTCGACTACCTAACAGTAGTCTTCGACAGGCAAGAATGAACTAAATTAATGGCATACAAATATTTACAAGTGTGTGTTGAAATGTGAAACTATGTGGCAGAAAGTAATTAGCGAATACAATGCTTGTTAACAAGAACAGCGTATTGTCTGGGAAGTGGCTTGGAGTTATTGTCAGAATTTACTATTAAAGCCGTATGCCAGGATTCCAATGTTTTTCGTGTCCGGTAGTTACCACTATCAATTACTACCATGAGCAAAGTCAATATTATGATTATTTTCCCCATGCATGGTTAGCTATTTTTAAGGAAGAAATACTTAACAACATGAAGTCTCCCTCTCCCAACGATTTTAATGAGCATTTGGTTTCTTAAAGGCAAAGTTCGTTTTATTTGAGAAACTGGGAGTTTGTAATACTGATATGAAGCCATCAGGAAGCACTGTCACCTGAACAAGCAAAAAGGTCAGGAGTCAAAGGAAAAGGGTAAAATTTATTTAAAAAAAAGTTTTATTTTTAGTAGATGCAGGGCAATCGGGCGGTCGGGCAATCGGGCGCGGACCGAGGGGCCGGATGACTTTACGGTCGTAAAAGGATGAAGAATTAGAAAAAAAACCCCAAACTTTTTTACGATTTCTTTTACGAGCGAGAAGTAATGAAAAAAAGTAGAAGAGTTGGGGACCACCACAGGCAGCAGTTAGTCTCATTTTTTAAATTTTATTTTAATAAAACATTTTAAACGACTGAGGAGTGAGGATGTTAGTTGAACTATATGCATTTAGACGTTAAACTCCTAGGATTAATATTAACTCTACGTTAAGAGTCCCGGATTTTCCTTTTGTCCGAGGGCCAAAATGGTGCCTGTCCGCCCCTGAGTAGATGATGTGTTATCAGAGCCCAAAAACTGACGGTGCTTAAAGAAAGCGAGGTCTGACGCAATGTAAATTATCAGAGACCTTAACGTTGCCAAAATAATCATATTTCTCTGTGAGACGTTTGCTGTCACGTAGGTAAACGATTTTAAAGTTTAAAAGTTTTTTGTTGTCTTCTGGGCTACCAATTCACGTCCATTAATATACGTTACAGTTAATTACGAACAAATTGAGTCTTCTAACAACAAGGGAATTTGACACAGATAGCAACACATATGGGATGATCATTCAAATTATGTTCTTGTGAATAGTCTACAAATGGTTACCTTGTGATGATACAATTGGAGGTGTTTTTCCTGGAATCTTTACAGTTGAGTGCTTCAGAATAATTTGTTTTCCAGGAACATTTTCAATATAATCCTTAAATAAATAGAACTTATTTTAAGTGCTGTACGATCATGGGCGCAGTTTATGAGAGTGTGAGGGGGGCAAGATCCCCCAAGTTTCTGAAAATATTCAAAATTCGGGCAAAATTAGACAGCTTGAGTATTAAATTTCGGGCAAAAATTTGGTTGGGTAAGTTACACAAGCAGATCCAGAATATCGAAAAAGGGGATGGGCAAAATTGTTTTACAAATTCATGTCACTATGTGGCGTTTTGGTGGAAGAATTTTTATACTACTGTCGTTTCGGGTGTTCAAAATTTCTTCTGTTCAACCTTTCTTTTTGATGCTTGTTGATTCTCTTTGAAAATAATCATCAATCTTCTTGGTGGTCGGCATTTAATATGCTTGTGTTTTTTAAGCAAAAGGTCACATGACAACTAATCAAAAAAGGGGGGGCGCAAGTCCGATACGCCCCCTAAATCCGCCCCTGAGTTAGGTCAAAATCCCTTTTGGTAATTGGTATATAGTTTTTATAGTTGGTATTTAGTTATCTATATAGTTGTTATTTAGTTATCTATATAGTTGGTATTTAGTTTACGTATTAGGGCTGAGAAAGCGAGACTACACCACACATGGCCTCAATGCGCGTCAAATTAAATTAGGGCAATTTTTGAAAGGATACAATGTTCGGCCAAACTGTGCTGGACAATGCCCCCGCCCCCAAACAAAATGGGTTAATTACGCCCATGTGTGCGGAAGGATTTGAATATAAATGCATTATTATAGTTTTAAAGACTTACATTAACAGAAGGATAGTACGTTAAGTTACCACCGTCGTTTAAAACAACAAACTTCTTTTTCCACTCTCTATTTAATGAATTTGTTGTTCTTTTCATCAGACTGCCCTGAAAATAAGATTGTTATTCATTTAAGTGCAGTTTATTCCTGTTTCATAAAGAATGCCCACTGTACAAGAAGATTTTGTTCTTAAATTAGGGAATTGAAAACACACTGCACGTTTGTATCAAGTGGAAGTTTGGGAGTGAGAAATGAGAACAATTCAATATTTGTTTAAAATGTGAATATCACTAATTCCACATTGATGTTGATTGTTAACAGCCTAGTTGGAAGAACTTATAATTCCCACCAGGTCTAATGGAGAAAATTTGACATTCTTTTTGCTATATTAACATACTTTCTACTCACTACGTAATTTTTTAAAAATATTTTACTAATTTAATTCAGGGTGAAGCTAATTAATACAGTTTGTTTAAACGACTGAGTCCTCAGCTCAAAGTACAGAACGAAACAAAGTGCCACACAATACAACACCACAAAAACACAAAATATGAGATGACACACCTTAATGAAATGTACTTTAACAGATGGCAACACAGTGAAATGCAACACAACAACACAATGCTGCATGACACCCCACAACAAAATACACTGTACTTTCTCTTTGCAGTCACCAAATTAACCCTTTATGGCCTGTAGGCCAAAGGACCAGCTCTGCTTTCTACAAAACACCCTCAGGCCACTACAGTAAATTAGGGGCAGTATCTCAGCACTTGCAGGTGCTTGTTGCATTTCCTCTGCAACACTGGTACTTATCCATAAGATTTTAGGCTTGGATTATAAAGGGTTAATAACTACCTTGAAGACTGGATTCATGTATTACCACAGAATTAACTAATAACCCAATAATACAAAAATAATAGATGACAGAATGAATGGGGAGAAGACATGC
Source organism: Heliopora coerulea (assembly GCA_030142905.1). Lineage (NCBI taxonomy): Eukaryota > Metazoa > Cnidaria > Anthozoa > Scleralcyonacea > Helioporidae > Heliopora > Heliopora coerulea. Next base: position 1,381,156 of record JASJOG010000030.1, on the reverse strand, counting down.
TTATTTCATAGGGATGCTTAATAAATTCAAGAATAAGTAAGTTTAATTCTTTGCAAGCTTGCATGGCTATAAGGCTTCATGCTGCTACTCCAAGTTTCACACTCTTCAGTGATCTTCAGGCAACTAATCACTGAAGAGCATGAAACTCAGAGTAGCAGCATAGAACCTTGTCATCAACAATATTAACATCACTGTATCACTGTATATGTATATATATATATATATATATACACATATACATATACATACATGTACATACATATATGATATAGCCATAACTTTTGCAATTTGCGGTATATATCTATACCTATATCTAATATATATATATATATATATATATATATACATAATCAGGGATTGGAGGAGATTAGAAGGATTATTGATAAAACGAATGTAAGCCTGAGGAGAGGGAGGGGTTTTGGGCATATAAGCTGGATACGTTCATTCCAAATGGACTCAATCTTAGGGATTTTACTTAATTATGAATTTTAATTAGCTGCTTAATTTATATTTAAGTGGACTAGTGACTTCTGTATTACAACCTTGAGAAAGGGGCTTGCCCTGAAATGTCGGAGATGAAATAAAAATTTTTTAAATGAGTTTTTTTATGGTTATTTTATATATATATATATATATATATATATATATATATATATATATATATATAACTTTAATAAAGTTAGAAGGGCATTTGGACTAACAGAGTTTCACATGTCTACAACATGATCATCAGGCAACTGACAGTTCACTTCTACTATTAATTTACATAATATGGGTCAAATTGTCTAAAATTAACTGTGATGCTGTAGTGCCCACAATCAGCTGGCCAGCGAATTATAAGATGTGTGTCTACATGGTATCGAGTGCTCTCAAACCAATTGTCAACTGTGTTTCTTGTATGATACACCTTTGCTTTTGCTTTATATATACAGTAGAACCTGAGTTATGCGACCACCCTTGGTTCTTGTGAAAATGGTTGTAAATGACAGGTGGTCATTAGCACAGGTTTGCAAATGACGTCATCATTTCTTAAAAATATCAAAAACATGTTTTTTAAATGCTATAAACGCTGTGATGATGTAACGATATTAAGAGACAACAGCAAACTAATCTTTAAAATAACAAATTGTATTATTCAGTCAGTATATATATATGGTATAAACATTACAGACAAAGCTTTCAGCAATTTTTCTAGCTGAATTGCCCTGGTTGGAAAGTTTGATGACACACATTTGCTCATCCAACATCATGGCCTTGTGTTTCTTGTGCACATAAACCATAGCCATAGTGAAAATTAATATGTAAAGACAAGAGACTGTAGAACTGCTAGGTGTTGAGAACTTTAGCGAACTGATAAAAATTAACTAAAAACACTGTTATTTATATGTGAACGGCTGTGGCATATTTACATAAGACACAATGACATCATGACACCTTTTACACCTTGACAGGTGATGTGTGCCATTTGATTTCAGAAAAATACAAAAACAAAATTCCATACATATTTGCGTGATGACTTTGCAAGTCATCTATATAAATTGAAATGTAAGATACAATGTCATGCCATGAGTTTTAAAGTTTGCAAGATAGATATAGATGCTTGCAGACAGGAAAGGCAATGTTGTTTTGAAATTTGAGTATCTTAATACATTAATACATTGTTTGTGAAAAATACGAACTCTTGTCTCTCAGTGTTCTGCATACATGTTGGGCATTTGAAGTGAAAATGGTTGTTAATGACATGTAAATTTCTCGCTTGGATTGCAAAAAAGTGGTCGCTGGTCACACTGGGCATGAGGTCACTCATTACACATGCTTTTTAGCTACAAATCGTCCATGCCAGGAAATGTGGTTGTGTACGACAGGTGGTCGCAAAACATGGGGGTCGCATAACTCAGGTTCTACTGTATATATATATATATATATATATATATATATATATAGTCTAAGTAGCAAATGAATAGAAAATATTTATTTTATGGTTGTATACAAGTTCACATCAATGATTTATCCAAACAATCATATAAAGTTATCAATTAAAAAACAAACCACAAAGGGCTCATCAGTTGTCTACCAAGGCAACTATTTCAGGGGTTTAAAGACAAAATACTCATAATACCTTGGCCCCCCAGCAGCAGTGATCAATTGCCACCTACCCATCATGGTTTATTATTTTACTTATTACATCTTCAGGTGTTGTGCAAAATTTCTCAAAAACACCAGAAAACACTATATATATACATATATATAGTCTATTTGGTTAATGTCTAAGCTTTGAGCAACTGCTGTTACACGGTGTTTCACGCTTATGTGATCATCATACATATATATATATATGTGTGTGTGTGTGTGTGAGTGTGTGTGTGTGTGTGTGTGTGTGTGTGTGTGTATGTATGTATGTATGTATATAGTAACAGTTGAATTCACAGTAACAGTTGAATTATTCATCCAAGGTGCTACATGCATAGATTTATACTGGATTCGCATACTGCTCATAAATTGTTTCTAGTTATTACTGTGGCAGATCATTGCAAAGACACCTCATGAACTCTTAGCAAATATTTAAAAATAGACACTGAAAAATACTTCAATTATAGAAAGGGGAGTGGGCACTTAACCAGTCAATAATGGTAATTCTCTCATTACACAAGTTATTAATTCAAGAAAACATGTACATCCACTGATTACGCCACATGCACCATCGGTAATGTGCTATAGAAACAAAAAATTAGTGATCACACACCTGCTTCACTGGAATGTAACGGCCTATACCAAATTCAAGGTCTGTATCAATGTCATCTTTGACCTTATCAGTTTTCTGAAACAACAGTAAAACAGTTTATTTAATAAGACACAACAAAACATGTATAGTTAAGAAATTACAAGTATTAAAATGCAAATGTAAGGATATATTCACATTGTTTATTGCTTAATTAGTTACCATTCTCACAAAATATATACTGTAATGTAGGTGTCTCTGATTGATGCCTTCAATAAAATGGTACATACTGTTACTCAAGGTTTTGTGAGCTTGGTGTTTGTAAATTAGTGTTCAAATGGAGTAAGCTTCAGACACATGTCCACTACCAGTACTAGGGTATAATTTAAATCAGGAAATAAAAGTTAAACATTACAATACCTATTGTAAGGCCAAATGTGGTACAACTATGTTAGGGTACCAAGGGCATCCATACTGTAAACAGTATAATAATTACAGCCAACATATCATTGCGCTTTTATAGCAACTTTTGGTTTAACTGTTTCATAAAAACTGTTGGCTATATCATATTCCCCTTAAAAATAGCTCTTATAATTAGGGTGAGGCGGTTTTTTAAAAAATCCGAAACCGAAAACCGTGACGAAATAACCGACAAAACCGAGTCTTTTGATCAATTAAATTATTGTGACCAAAATAAACGAGTCTTGTGTGTTATCATAATTATATTTATATAAAAGTAGTTTCTTTACTCGTTATGTACAGTATGAATGATTGTTTATAAGTTGCTCAAATATCTCTTGGCAAGTTAGCTTAAAAGCGGAAGTTCAAGTTCGTGTCGTTGCCACCACTTCAACGGATCTTCATCGCCGTCAATAACATGATATTTCGTGTACTGCTCGAATTCAGCGGACAAACGATCGCGTAGTGACTGGGCCGCAGAAGAACGTTCCTTTGGCTTCTTCAAACTAGTCAATGCTCCGAGGCTCAACTTCATTCTCTTTGCTGGCGGTTCTGGAATGGAATCAGCGACTTCTTCGTGTTGAAGGAAAACAACTTGCTCAAGAAGTCTCTCTTGAACCACATTAAGTTTCGGCTCAGTTTCGTCCTCTTCCGGCTTGTCCGTTGTTGTGAGGAAATCAGTGATGTACCTCCGGTCAAGAAATGAGGTAACACCCATCAAGACTTTGAGATCTTCTGCCACGTACTTTGACTTTAAACGGTGGAGAATTTCGCGTTTCAGTTGACATGCCAACAGGAGATCACCATCTCACCTCTTCTGTGGTTTTGAAAAAATGCCATACTGCACTTCTTGCTGACATTGCGAATACGAATGACCACTACTGCACATGTTGCGACTGCACGTGTTGACGAATAAATTAAAGAAAACAGTGTTTTCAAAACACTATCTCATTGGCTGATGCCGTTGAGGTCGACTTGTTAAGCGATGAGTCACACACTTTAATAACCTTCTTGTCTACCCACACGTCTTCGCTTCAAACAATCGCAGCGCTATTCTCGCATTGAGCTATCTAAATGCGTGCAATCGCTTAATCATCAGTCATTTTTGTAGTTTGCTTATAGTTTGGTGTTAATCACATGTAGCGCGCTTGTTTGTCTTTAAATTTTGGATCGGTTTTTCGGTTAGTCGGTTATTTGATATTAAGAAGACTCGTGAAACCAATCTGTAAAAATAACCGATTCTTTCCGGTTAACCGCCTCACCCTACTTATAATGTCTTTTCAGACATTTGGAAACCTAATACCATAGTTGAATCAAGGAAGTAAAGTAAAGAGAAAAGAGTCTTTATTTATACTGGGTAACCCCATCAGCTAGCTAAGCTGTTCTCCCTAGAGGTCCATTATGGGTCTCACCTGTCATGGGTCCAGTGTTAGTACTACAGGGTGAAACCAAAGTACCCAGAGAAAACCTGCAATGCTAGGTAGAGTCAAATTGGACAGGACAACATTTTTCTCACATGTGATCAAGGGAACTTTAACCAGGTAACTGCACTGAGGCAAAATCGAACCCTAGTCACTTGTTGATTGACACATACACTATCATTGTACCACAAGGAAGTATACCAACCAAAAGTTGACCTAATACATTACAGTCTAGGACTGAATTTAGCTCACAAAATAACCTTTTTAACAAGTTTTAGATTGTTTAGGTATGCAGTGAAATTTCACCCTTATGCTCTTCAGGTGATCCAAGATGAATAAGTCTGATTATAAGACTCTCACTGATAGGCTTATTTCTTAAAGGAGTGCCTCATTGTCTTGTAATGAAAACTAAATTGATTTTTCAAGTGTTCTAAAGAAATTCACAACAGCCTAGACATCTCTGAAGACTAGCATTTCCAAGTTTTCTTTATATTTGACTTAGAATTATGATATGGTAACATCTGGGACTGTTTCTCAGCTCATTAATCACCTATCTAATTATGAGAATGTGATGAGGTTCTCTGAATTCACTAATCCTACTTGGCTAAAATTAAGCACTACCACTAATCATGGTTTAAGTTAATCTTCTGGTTGTACAAGTCTCCTGCTGTACAGGTGATTATCCTCACTACTTGTAGCCTTCAGCCAAAATTAAATATCAAATGTCTGCTTAAGAGTCATCCTTTTTTAGGTTAGGTTAGGTTAGGTTAGTTGCAACTTTGGCTGTATGTGATCACATAGAAATACCTTACAATTTTAGAGTATGATAAGTTAAACTAGCAAGAATTCAAAACTATTACAAAGAACTTGGGTGCCTAATTTGTCCATATTTTCAGACATGATGTATTTGTCTGGAGTTTGGGGCACACTTTCATCCCTAAAAAGAATTTGAAATCTAGACTCTATGAAAGAACACTTTATACATTTTAGGGGTTCTCAATAATCAGCCTCACAAATATGTGGGTTAAAATTTAACATGAAAAATTGTTGATCAGAAATACAATTTCTAACATTTTGGGATACCTACTAATTCCCTGGTGAATTTAAACCAGCACATGAGATCCAAGTTAAGATAAAACTTATTTTATATTAATTACATGAGAACAAGATGATACAGCATTAAAACAAATCTAAATCTAAAATTGTCAAAGCTTTTTATAGGGTTCAGGCCTTCAGCTGCATTATATGTTTACCCAGAGCTTGTCTAGTTTTAGGACTGCTTGGATGACTAACAGCAAGAAAATCAAGTTTTCAAAACCTATAAATGCAACTGAAACTTTAACTTTTGCCTATACAGTACCTCACTGAAACAGATTTTATTGCAAATCTTGTAATTCCAAACTCACTTATTCTTTACACAATTCATATCCTTGGTAACACATATCTACCATTTTTGCACATATTTTTTAGAGATAAATTAACCTCACCCTCTAGCTTAATATGTGGTTAAAACAGTTTAACTATGACCATGAGAATTTGTAAATTTGAAAAAAAATTGCATAGTAAAACTGTCAAAATTATAGTAAACAGTTTAAGTTTGGAATCATGTGAAGAATTAGACTTAAGCAAAATAGAACTTCACACAGGTTACCTACAGTACTTTAAGTAAAGCTCACCACTTACAGTGTAATATGATTATCTCCCCAAACATATCTGGTGACCCCATACATAATTTTAGAGATTGATTACTGTAAGTGGTAATCCTACTTATAATAGGTAACTGTATCTCTAACCAGAATAGCATTTCACATCATACTGTCAGAATTACATTCCTTCATGAAATTTTATATTTTTCCACTCATAAGAAAGTTAGTAAAAGCAATGAAATAACTGAAAGAGATAGTATGCACCATGTACCTGCTCACCAGACTTAAGGAATACAATCACTTACTGTTCCAAAGATAATAGTTCTTCTTCGACCAGATCTTTGTTTTGAAGATAGAGTTAAAGATGGGCTACCATTGCCAATTGTTCTTGAACTATTGCTACTGTTGGTCACAGTTGAACTAAGAGATGCACTGCATGTTTCACTTTCAGGAGATGGAGACGATCGAAGTGAGTCATAAGATGTTAGTACTGCAGAATCTCTGTTTGCCATTTTTTCTGATGCTATTAAGGCAAGAAAAACAATTTACTTTTTTTGCATCATTGTTCACATTAACCTTAGAATAATTTATAATTAAATTAACATCTTCAAAGGGTACTCTTCCACTGTTAATACTTCAATTTGTAACTAATTCTCATGCTAAATAGATGTTTAGTATGTGACCATAAATACCTGTACAGTGAAATACATTATCAATTATACAGTCAGCAATATTTTCAAGTAAACAAAAGATGTAGATTGTTCATTAAACAACAGAATGTATATATTTCACATGAATCTTATAATGTTTAATAAGGATTATACAAGATAACATTTTTCAATGTTTGAGACGAAAATTTATAAGATAATCTTTCTTAATATTCATTAATGACTTACTGCCTAAGATGGATGCATTGATACTCAGTTACAATCAACACTAGAAAGTCCATTTTATCCAAAGAACTTTTCTTTTAATAAGGGTCTCTGATTAGAAACAGGTAACCACCTTTTCTGGTAGACCCTAGTTCAAAACATGTGAGTAATGGGCGAGGTAAAAGGAAAAACTCACAACAGTTTACAACATGAAACTACAAGAAATACTCTCAATTCCACAAAGGAGAAAATTATTAAACTGTGACCGCACTACGGTAGTTCGTCATTTTTAACATGGCTTTTTGGGCATGAAATAACTAATATAATCTCCACTACTACGAGGAAATATGAAAAACTAAGCTGTTATATGCAGAAAATGCGGGTCTGAGGAGGCTTTTTATAGGATACAGTAAGAATGTTTATAATTAACCAACAGATGTTGCAATCGGGCTCCAAACGAAATTGCTCATATTTTGAAATACGATATTCACATGAATTCTCTAAATGGTCACCGTACTTACAAAACTTCACATCCCCCTTTCTTTTAGCCATAAATGATAGTAGCAACTTTACTCCATAGCTTTCGTTTACAGCATAATGCCATCATCAAGTTGAAAAGAACGCCAACAGTAAATAATTTGCATGATAAGCAACGCTTGTAGAAAGCATCCTTTTCTCCTGATTTACATGAAATTATCAGGACATTCACAGTGTCACATCTTTAGTTAATACTATAGACAATGCTTGCGTAATAGGCGTCATATTGGGCTTCGGATTGTAATCGTGACCCCAGTACACCACTTGACATTACAATGGAAGAAATGGATAACATGAAAAATTAAATCGTCCCTTTCCTTTTGCAGTTTAACTGAAGTGCAGCCAGAGGGAACCTAAAAATTAGTACTAAGTCTTATGAATTAAACTAACTTTGGCGGAAGAACATTTATTAAAGAAGCAACTTAAACAATGATATTCATGGTAGTTTTTAAGCGACTAATTGGCGCATGCAGGGTGCTCATACTTCCATCACTTTCTCAATTTGTTTACTGCCTAATTCACTTAATTTTTACTATTTTAAAGAGATTCTACCCTTTTCCAATTTTAAGTGGTTAGCAAATCATAAACTAGTTTATTCTCAATAAAGTCCTTGTTCGTCAACAGGTACTTAAAACGCCAAAGGTTTGAGTACACAAAAATAAACAATAAGTTATGACTATACCTGGACAAAACGCTTACTGTGTCAATGTCAAACTTACAGTGTTAAGTTCAGATTATAAATAACCCATTGAAGAGACCAGGAGAAATACAATAGTTTACTTTAAGCTCAAAGTTAGCTTCTTTATTTTCAATTAATTCGTTCAACAGGTACAGTATATTTTACCATTCTTCGGCGTCGACATAACGGCGGATTGAAGATCTTCCCACGTTGTAATAACATCATAGGAACCAGAAAGTTGGAAACTGCGACGAATCATACTCTGAAATCCTCTAAACCCCACTAATAATCCAGTGGTAAGTTTGCTGACATTTCTCACCGACATAAGTCCTTGTTTATCTTGCCCACCAATCGTAGTTGTAACGAGTTGATTTGCATGTTTTCTACTGACGGCGTTCCACGGCGATCCCGACCGCTTTCCCGACTTAACCGATTCTTTTACGATGAATGATGAAGCACTATTCCGGCGATCATACCCTTTCGCTTTTCCAGGTAGTTTTAGTAACATTTCACAGACCAGTAGTGGATACCTTCACAACAAAATAAGGAATCCACTTTTTCGATTTGGTTGAATACCTTTCTACAGCGTATAGCTTGTGTGTTCAATAACAGTTCAATAAATGGTTCAGACAAGCTATCCGGCACGGAAAATACTCGAGAAAGGTAGTCGACAGACCGTTTCGCGAAAAACGATGTACCTTATAGACGTGAAACTTCGACGGTACTTTTATATCTTCCGGTATTATATTGCCTTCGTTAAGACTAGGGGTGTGATATCCGTTTCAAATACTTAACTTCGTTTTAAGTTTCAACATGTACACTTTAAATAAGGCGTCAGTCTTCTCAAATGTCTGTCTGTCTGTCTGTCAGACGCAATACAGAGGACGTCGTTCCTCTTATGAGGCAAACCCAAGACCTGTCCATACGAATACGTTTCAGTCTTATTCGGTAGCATTTTCTTACGCTTTCACAAAGTCCGTGTGGATGATGCCTGTAGTAATATCCAAAGCAAGTCTCATACGAACTAAAAATCCCGCAGCTTTAGTACCTCTTGTCAAATGCCAGTTGCCATGACCCTTGGACGACAGGTTTCAAATGCTTCCGTTTTAATTCATTGACATAGCGACAACATGATTGCGGTTTCAAAACTTTGCGTTTTCGTATCGTCGCCATGTGCCCGGGACACGAAAACGTTGCAATACAAATGCAAACGCATGCGTGGCAAACACAAAGCTGTGCCACATTTATTTATTTATTTACTCAAATTCAATTACACAGATGATCAAAAATAAAGTAAAATAAAAAAAATCAAATATAATTACAAATATAAAAAGGTGAAAATCTGAGTAATTAGGCTAGTTTATACAGAATTCTAGATTCCTTATTATAAATAAACTGCCTGAAATAAGATATAATTAAATGATCAGAAAAACTATAAAAATTTCTCCTTATTTAAGTTAAACTTATTAATATAAAACTGATTCACTTTCTTACTAAACAATGATAATTGTTCGATTGTCCTAATGGCTACAGGCAGGCCGTTCCATAAATCCACCATGCGATTAAAAAATGAGAATTTAAAAACATTGGTTCTAAAACGACCCTTAGCAAGTATGGCTTCTGTATTTCTCACATAGTACTTATATGATTTGAAGCTAACATACGATAGAACATCAAAATTAATGTGCCCTTTAAGACATTTAAAAAAGAAACATAAATCTAAAACCTCCCTTCTTAATTGAAGAGGCAAAAGACCTAATTTAGCTAAACGTTCTGGATAAGTTAGATCACATTTCAAGATAAATTTGGTGGCACGTCTTTGAACACGCTCGAGGGCCAGGATTTTTTCTTTCATGATCACGTTTGCCCCGCCAGTGGATTTCTAATGTGGCGTGGGCGACACTGGTAGCGGTAACTCTTTCCATGGTGTACATATTCAGTTTCACAATATCTCCAATACGCTGTTTTAGCGAGATTTACACCGTGTTTATGCGATATGGCAACGAAATCATACCGGAGGTGAAGTGAAACAGTACGGACATGTTGACACGACGCCGCTAGATCGGTGGTTCAGTTACGGTTTTATATGATTAAGTTTATGTTACGGATTTAAATCTTTCCCGTCAGGTTTTAGATCTCGCACAATTTCTTACTGCTGTTGTCTAAATCCAAGGCATATTCACAACGTTTTGGTAACGGTTTAAGTCAAGCCGAGATAGTGTGAACGGGGTCTTACCAGTCCGCCGACAAAGGGTAGTAATAGTGCGCGATGAATTTTTGGTATGACGGTACCTCCAGTCGCAAGCTATTTTTTCTCTAACTTAATTCGAGTCGCGATTCGGCCCGAGGTTATACGGCGAAACTATATTTCCCTATTCCTGGATATTTTTATGAGAATTTGAAGCATTTGACGCAATTTAAAATTGAACCGGTTTGTTATCGATATACAAAATACATGAAATAAACATATTCGGGGTTGCATTAATTTTTACTGGTTGTCCCATATAGTTTAGATGCCGAAGTTTTATGGTACAACTGTTCATTTGCCGTCTTGCAGCGATAATTGACATGTTTACTTGCCATGAACACAGTGAAATCCCTAATGACGGCAATTTGAGTCGCCGAATTTGAATACTGGCCACCTACATGGGCTGAATTTCCGACCATTCTTAACTGCGAAGTCACTATCCTTTCATTTTTCAATTCAACGGCACTGTGATAAAAAATATAATACGTTAACGGCATTCACCAGTAATGAAATAGTTAAACCACCGATTAGATTCACACTATTCAATTTTCTACTTCCAGTGATCGAATTCGAGCAGCTGGATTAAATTTACTACATTTATTTGCTGGATTCGACTGTCAAATGCCTATTTTAAGGTGTTCCTGTGATATGATTTATGATTGATCTCGCCGGAGGTATATTAATTATTTCCTTAGAAGAGGGTGGGAGGTTATCAGAAGCAGAAACTTAACAAAGTGAAGGGGCGTAATAAATATTCCAAATCAAGTTTCTATGGATACGTCAGTATCGCCCGATGGAACACGGTTTCCCGAAGACTCGTCGTGTCATGGAGATACTCAGCTCACGCAAAGGGAAAGCGCATAATAATAATTCTTGACAACGACTTACACAAGACAAAATAGAGCGTTTTTAGTCAATCCCCAGAGATATAACAAAGCTCATGGCGGCAATGTTGGCGTAACTAAAGATGATCAAAATTCTTTTCTCAAGGAACACCAACATGGTGGCTTCGACGTTAAGTGATAATGTTCTACAGAAACGTAATCCCATGCACTTATGTACCCCAAACATTGGAACCAAAAACAAACCTACAGAAAAGTAGGAATGATCAATTCTGGGTTATCGTCGCCTCTACAATCCAAGTTAAAAACAATTGCTAAGGCTGCAATCCCAGATTGGTGGGGCTTAACAGAGGAAAGGGGATTATAATTTCCACTTGAGTAAAGGTAAGGGCAGGGTGAACAGAAAAACATGAAACGGATCGAAGTTGAAGCCGCAAAGGTCGCTGAAAAAGGTCGCTGAAAACCTGAAAATGAAGCTTCAGCTTCTCACAATGTAGTCCGGTATAGGTTTGCCAGAGACCTGACTAAATTTCAGCCCTACTTTACACTACTTGTAAAGCGTAGATTGGATATGAGAGCAGCATAAAACACGCATAGTGGAGACAACTACGGGGATGTACCGTTCAACATAACGAGTCTGCTTGAATTGAACTGTATGTTTATGTTCAGGAGTCACCAAATTGAGATATCACTGCATGGCCACCCCCTCTCAACTGGTAGAATAAAAAGCAACGTATAATGAGCTAAGTGGTTGGTGACCTGTCGAGACTGTTTGAAAATGCCACTACAATGGAAAAACCGTCTTCACGACTATGATTTAATCTACTCATAGCCTCAAATTGTTTAAACGAGAAAGACTGGCGCTTATAGTTTTTCAATATTCAATATTGCTCCATAGATATTTAGAGTTTTGAAACACGCAAATTAGGTACTTTATGACGTTATTTACTCTACACCTGCAAATTAAAATTCGCAAAACGAGGAGCATATCTGGAAGTAAGCCGTAAAAACATCTGAAGTTAAAACCAAAGTGTTCTTTCGCTGCTCATTTACATAGTGGATCTGTGACGTTTATTAAAACAGGTCTTAACCGTTATGATTTTTTTTCAAGTCATAAATTTAAAGAAAGTTCCGTTTTGTATCACGGGACATGACTATCTGGATACCCCAACATTTCATATTTCAAGAAGACCACGCAACCAGACTTCGTGGATTTCAGTTTCGGATATGATTGTGGTTTGACTACAACTTTTGCTGTTTACTACCAGAAAATATACAATCATTAACGCCAACTTCAAACTCAGTAACACGAAAATACGTTCATTTCATTGAATCGACGCTCATTTACGCTTTCGTCACGTTCATTTAAAATTTTTGCACATTCATTGGCATGGATACGCAACCTTTAGCGTGGATACTCAACCATGCATTTGCATGAAACGGCGTGCAATAGCGCCAACAGACGACCATTAACACCATTCTACTATAAACTGGAGACGAACTTCAGTTCACAGCACTTTGTTAACACACATATCAACTGTCTGAGAAAAAAAAACTGTATTGCGATCAAATCTTTCATGCAGTACTGTCGTGTACTGTAAGTCTTGATCGCGAAATATTTCTGGTCCAAGACATCGAAGTTGGCGTATGTGAGCAAAGTGCTGCAAACTAAAGATGGTTAACAGCTTGAAATATATGTCAGGACCGGGGAACGCAGGCTTCCGATAAACAAAGGTCGAAAAGCCGTTTGAGCGATCAATTAAGACGTACATGCAAGAAAGAAAAAAAGGAATTATCCTCTAATTCACTACAAAACATAACATTTCGATGTTGTGAGTAAAGATAGTCCTGAAAAGGGGTCAGCAAAGCAGGACTCGGTCAGCATAGCGAAACGTAGCAAAGCAGTCATCGACATTTCGGCGAAATAAACGAGGTTTCAACTATCCAACCGAATTCAGTTTTTTACGAATTTTGACAGTTTTATCCATTATCTTTTATAAATGTCAGGATTCCATGTAACCTTAAATGCCCTTTGACGCAAATGGTTGCGTAGCTATGATAATGAATGTTATTTCCTGTGCAAAAAATTTAAATGAACGTGACAAAAGTGTAAATGAGTGTCGATTCAGTAAAATGAATGTATTTTTGCGTCAATGAGTCCAAGGTTGGCGTTAATGATGGTATATTTTAGGAGTAATGAACAGCAGAAGGTCTACTACTATTGATAATGAACTATACTATACAGTCATTTTGAAATAATGGGTAGGGGACGAGTAGACCACCGAGTCTGCTGCAGCTTCGTGTAATTGAAGTAATTTTACGCCATTCCGGCTCCAGAATCTTGAACACTGCAACGCAAGAAAGCTTCAAATACTTTCTAATGAAACACAATGAAAATACCACCAAAAGATAGCTAATACATGAAGGAAACTCCTTATCAATGTTTCTGTAACGTTTCCAAGTTGTTTGAGCAAACTACTAAATAAAACACGGAACAGAACAGCCAATTCGATTCTGACACCATGCGATGAAGGGAAAACAATTTTAATAATATGTACCGAAATAAAGGAAATAAAATCGACCACTGTTAGAACAAATAAGCTGGACAAAGGTGCCCACCGACAACTTCAACATGTCGGTCAAAAACAGACTTTTCGTTGCACATGTCCGATGACCGAGCCGAACGTTCAGGCCTGGAAATGCGCACGCTCCACCCTTCTCGTGCAGGAAAGCTTTTCCTGAGCCCGTAGTATGTCAGTGCGTTCAGCTGGTTGGGTTCAGCCGGCTCAATCTCGAGCCAGGAAGTTCCGCGTACTTAAAAGTTTGATCAACGTTAAATACGATACAAGGTTGAGAAAAGTCGGAGGAGTAGCTAATGATACGGGAGTAAAACGCGCTGGCACGTTAGCGTCCGACGCCATGTAAAAGTGGACTGGAAGCATTTTTTAGGAAGGAAATTTGATTCACTTGCTTGCAAACATTAAAAGATAAAATTATCTGTAAAAATCCACGCGCCCTGAAGTGTCCCATCTACACAAATTTTTGCGCAGACCTTACATTTTAGCATTCAATGAACACAGAAACCTAAGATATTTGAAAATATAACTCAAGTTTACCCTTTCGTCCCAAACATTTTCAATCCATAATTCATGCAGGAAGTATTAATATTAACCCACGGACACGACTTAGTACAACTCACTATGGCTACCTATAACCTCAACACTAGACATACGACCACGTAAGACAATCGACTGAACCAATCATCAGACTCATTATCTTTCAATACAAGATGGAAATTTGCGTCAAAAGATTAGGTCACGGTGCTAAACTGTTCACGAGTCTGTTCACAAGTGTAAATAATTCACGTTTTGAAATATAATGCAGTTCCATTCAAAAAGTCCGTTGGAATATCGCCAAAACACTTTAACTCTGTCAAATGTTGTCGATAATTATTAGTATACTTTTAAAAGTTAGGCTGAAAACATTTAACTTCATACTAAGGACAGGTACTGACGCCGTAATCATGAACCGTTACCAATGTTTGTTAGTGTGCCCAAAGCTGTTCACATGTGAGGTCATTTGCATGAACTTTTTGTTCTGAAGAATTCGGTGCCTCAAATTGGCTAAAAGACCTTGATATATCAGACTAAGTTCAGGAAGTCCTCACTGTAATAACCAATGCGAGCCCTACCAAAACGAAAATTCTCCCCCAAACTCTGAAATAATAAATATGAATATTCCGAAGACTAATCTCAAATTTACCTCGTTGGCAGTATGAAATTACTGACACGAATTTTTTCGTAATGCTGGTAAAATGAAGCGAAGACGATTCGAGCTCATATTGTATCACAACTTAAAGTTTACATACAAAACGTCGACTCATTGTTAACGACGGGTTGAGATAGCCCATTGGCAGAACAAGTGTCCATCAACCAAACCAGAGCAAATTTGAAACCTATGTTCTCCATTTGTGTCCGAGTAGCTGAATGGTAAGAGCACCAATCATTGGAAAAGAACGTGTTCGATCTCAGAGGATGGGCTCAGAATATTTCTACCTCTGTGTTGAGAACAGCAGCTGTTTTTAACCATATACTGACTATTGCTTCTGTCTATCCGCCGTAGCGATCCTTAGACGTAAATCAGAAGCCGTGAAATCTTAATTAAATTATACAACGTGCTACATTAGTTATTAACAATTGTTCGATAGTTTCACAAAGACAACGTACTCACCATTATAAAATTTTGTATAACGATATCCTGCGTTCTGTTGTGTACACCAAAAGTCAGCAAATAATATCACTGAGGATCGCATCGTAGCATAGATGTCATTCAACTATTTTGTTACTTAGAATACAAGAAATTCCCGGTAAAAAGAATGGATGTATTTAACTGAACAGTAAACAATAACTGCAATACCTTCAGACTGGTAATTGCTGATTAACTGGTGACGAGATGGACATACCATTATTAGCCACAAGTACTACTTATCACTACTGTCTCCAGGTTTTTCAATATTGCTCATTCATAATATTGCTTAAGACTAGATTTAGGGTAAGAAAATCCGAACAAAACAAAAGATGTATCACCAAACGCACAGCTGAAAACTGCTGCACGACTGGACAAAAAGAACGGACTTATATCCTGTAGTTAAATATCAAGTAGCTCCCAGCACTAGGACATGAACTGTCAAAACGACTTCATCCAAATGACGCGAGAAATGCAATGGAAGGGTTCTACATCCGAAACTAGCTAAAACAAAGGCTACTAAAGCATTCATAGTCAATACTTTTCCTTTTAAATGATGTAATTAAGAAAAAACGGATGTACGTCCAAAGCAGTACAACCACATATAGACAGTGGTTAAACGTTCGCTAAGTTCAAACCCCGAAGGCCTGCTTACACTTGCGACTGTTTGCCTCGTGATTGATATTCACAAACGTGAGCTGGTTCGGTTGCCAGATAATTTTGCTGCCTTAGCAGCATCCCAGATATGACAGTAATTCTGAATTAACTTCATGAATGCTGAGCATGATAGGAATGTGACAGCGTGGTGTATGACAAACGTCGCCCGAACTAACCTCAAATCATCAAACCATCAAATCCTCATATAAGTAAACGCTCTGAGCCCCTGGAGGGGACCGAAATCGTAGTTCTCTAATGACCGGAGATACTCTCTAATCATTTACCAGAAATAGTTGCTATTTGATAACTTTATCAATTTACTCTAACGCCTGACGATTTCACTCGCCAAGGAGGGATGCTCTGGACGTTTTGCCGGTAAACGTCATCTAATTTATTATATACTTAAACACAAAGACTAATATTTCAATACCAGGTTTCATCAATCCCATCCTCACACCGAATAACCCTAATTTATTACGTGTGTAAAATAAGCTGTTTAGGATAAATATTCAACCATATACGACAAACTCTACTGAGTTGTTTTAACGGGTTGTTTGTTATTCAATCGTTAGATCAGTCCACACATACCAAGTAATATTAATCATGTAGCTCTTTGAATCAATACCAAACCTACGCAATCGAAACTATTTGGAAACGAATCCTTTTTTTTTACCGGAGTACATCCGAACTAACCATGCGAATTAACAACCCCTCTTCAGACAAGGCAAAATGTTAAAGGTCTTAGCAGAAAGAAAATGAAGAATTTGCTCCTTCCTATTACTATCAAAGAGTAAATCTTACAGGCTCGATTTCCAGAACAAAAGCCATTTCTAGGGTCCCTTGTTGAAGAACGAGCAAAATCAAAAGACAAATAAAGCTTACCGAACAGCAAAACGCTTTGACAACATAAAACCTGAACTATAACTTCAAGACGTTTATCTACTTTAAGTAATTTATACAGCTTCGACCTGATAATATATTCTAAAGCCAGCATTGCAATAATCCGGTAACGATTAAAAAAGTGAAATTAACTTTTCTGTACCAGAGAAGACGGAACTACTGATTTAAAAATGTCATGCTTAATACATGTTTTAGGCTAAATAAAACTATATTAGCCGTTATCTGTAGAAAGAATTACCTGATGTTATAAAAACTCACCTAATTGAAATAGTTCATGAACACGTTCTCCAGTTTCAAGACAAACTTCAATGTACGTGCAATCTTTCACCTCATTTAGACGTTTCTTGATTTGGTAGTAGTGGTTTGAATCCGTTGTACAGCCCAATTTATCTAATAAAAACACACAGATGTCCACAAAAACGTCCATATTCGATAACTTTATAGATTATAGATGTTCGTTGGACGATCGTCAAGCTAAAAGTTGCATCAGAAAAACGATTCCTGGGCCCCAGACAGGGATCAAAACCGCGACCTTCTGATGACCAGTAAGCCACCCAAACCAGTGAGCCACTGGGACTCAGGTGGCAAGCTATGGTGTGAGTTCGACATATGTGGTGCCTATGCAGCAGCCACGATATGTTAACGTTATTAATGCGATATGTATGTTGGAAATATGGGAGTTTCGAGATATCCTGAAAGATCGATGAACTTTCGTTAAGCTCTGACCTCAGAAAACGATTTCTGAGCCCGATAGAGGGATCAAACCCGCAACCTTCTGATGACCGGTGAGACGCCCTAATCATTGAGCATTATGCTACCAAGACTCACGTGGTGAGCTAAAGTTCGACATATATGCGACCTAAGTGGCAGCCACGATATGTTAATTATCATATTATTGCGACATGCTGTAAATGTGGAAGCTTGGAGATATCTCAGATGGTCGATGAACGTTCGTCGAATCCTAACCTCAGTAAAGCGATTTGTGAGACCCATAGGGGGATCGAATCCGCAACCTTCTGACCACTGAAACGCTCTAACCATTGAGTTACCAAGACTCAGTCAATGAGCTAAAGTGCGAGTTCGACATGTGTGCTGCCTATGCGGCAGCCACGTCATCTTAATAATTCTATTAACAAACTCAAATTAACCTCAGAAAAACGAATTCTGAGCCCCAGACAATCCTCCTAATATCAGTCGTATTTGAACAGATTACTTGCATGCAACAAACTTGTGTAACTCCATTAAGTTTTCAGGAAGAAGTATAGTTTTAGACAGGACTCCAACTCGCAACCTTCTAAATCCTACAGTCGTAGAATTACATTGGGACGCAGTGCAGGAACGTGACTTCTAATTACGTGCTCTTTATCTTTCCAATTTGCCTCTCCTCCCCCACACGGATAAAGGTTGAGTTCGAAATTTTGTTTGCCAAAACTCAAATATTTCTCCTGCAGATCAACATTGGTTGGAGGGGGAGGATAGAAAAGTATTTATCCTGCTGGAGAAAAAAAATTAAAAATGAAGCTGTTTTAACAGCTTCATTTTTAATTCATATCCATATTATTCATTCTCGGACTGTAGGTGAATGGTAAGAGCTCGCACTTCTAAGGTTGCAGGTTCGAGAGTCGTATTCACACGGGAAGTCTTTCCAAGCTACCGACGAGAATCGACCACGTAACATTGTTATCGTCGGTGAAATGATCTGACTATTCAGCTACACGGACGGTGATAGTAAAAAATTGCTATAACGTTTGAATCAACATTTTTCAGTAGACTTCGGCAGTGTCAGATTATCATGAAAAAACTTGGTAACTTGATGTCACTGCACATGGCCGGGTCACACAGTCTGATTTTGAATTGTGATGCTCTATATTAAACCGCCCCTCGAGACTGTGGGCCGGCGAATTTATCTCCGTCTTGAAAATCGAATTTTATGCATGAAAGCCTTTGAAATGATTATTGACCAGTCGGATCCGCCACCAAACCACATCGTGTGAATTGGCGTCCGTGGGACGCTGTCAATCGCCGCACGCGTGCGTAGGTCTCTAGAGCTTACACTTGTCTCTGGAAAATGACCTTTCGAGCTTAAAACGAAAACTGCCCGTTTAATACCATGTTAGTTTTAGATTCTTCGTAAGTTTAGTCGCAATACTTTTATGAGTATTTGATATTAAATTTCAAATTAACCATTTTTCAGTGTACCATAAGAGGGTCTGAAGTGGGTAAGCAAACTGAAAAACGGCAAGGGTTCGTTGTTTTACTGTCAGGGAAGACTGATGAACATTAATTCATCATTATTTTTTGAAGAGGGACGTGGAAATTGTGGATTGGCGAATCAAAAATATTTAAGAATGTTATCAATGCATTCATGTATGGACTACCGACCTTTTATTTTCACTGGTTTTCTTATAATCGGGAAAATTATAATTAGCAGCTGGTTCATTACAAAACACAATGTAGCTCACCGCCCTTACCTCTGCGACGAGTTACGCCCCAGAGCATGCCTATGGCATTTGTCAGCGGTGTCAGCTAGGACTCTTTAAGCAGTCTCATCGCGTAAACTGCGTTACCCATGGTTTCAACAAACGAACCTAAAGTATATTTACTGAATGGCACTACAAGGTGGAGAACTCGTGATTCGGCAGATAAAATTTAAGTCTGACATAGAAAAAGTTTATAGGAAGCACTGCCAAAAACCAAGATATTGACATTGCGAGCGGCAGCCTTCCAGTCGATTCAGAACTGACTACGTAGTACTCCATCTTTAAAATTCAAGTTTCGTTATTCAGAGCACGGATAGTGCTGATCTCTTGGCTGAGATTATCTATTAGCTAAGCAATCCAGAATTCGTATAACCGACCCTGGCCGTTCGGATCGTCTATACAGGCCTAATCAGAACGCATGCTCAGAGATTTGTCACGCAGTAAAATATTTTGTGAGTTCAGCAAACGGATTTTTCTCAACCTGTGATCTTTGATCCACTGCGGAACGCACTACCCCCAAGTTATACTGACTTAGGTAGAGCGCAAACTTGTGTTAAAACTTGTATTCGTTTGCGTATCATATATGCTTCCACCCTGCGGATCTCAAAGTGCCAACAATATATTAAACATTCATCATACATTGTTTCGATTGCGTTGCTATGTAATGAACATGCTGCCAAGATCATAATGAAGGTTTTTCTTAGCTCCTGACAGGAATCGAACCCGCAACCGCCCGAGCGACGACGGTGCTCTGTACCCTCCAGCTTATGAAGTGAAAGCCAATGACATACTCCAACATTTAGCCACACGAACTGACCGTTCACGATACTATCTACCATAGAGGCATATGGATTCGATATGCTGCGAAATTGTTACCAAAGTAAACAGATTCGTTGTGGTGCGACATTTGTGGACAATCTAAATTCTTAATATGCCAAGTATTCATAACATACAGCCCAAAAATTTCACAATGAAGTTCAGCGAAAGAAGCTTTTTATTACAACACTATGAAAAAGGGTGACAAATCAATGTTTTGACGTTTCTCACGCGCTTTTCCAAGTCAAATATTTAGCATATTTATATAAAATATAGTAATTATACGCAAGTATTTAAAAAAGAACAACCTAAAAACTTTTCGAATATTGAATATTCGTTGAATTTTCGAATAAAACACTTGGCACCGAGCCCGTACATTGAGAGTTGGTTTCATGTCTCTAATGTATAACGTTTCATACACTTCAAAAAGAAGTCTCCTTGATAAGTTTTATTCGAAGCACTTTTGCGCCTTTCTGAAGTCTCCTCTTGAACATGAAGAGCTCTCTTTGAATCCAGCACAGCTACGACATCTGCATATAGATTTTTCTCAAGAACGATTGACTTATTGTTCCTAATTGAACGGATTTTTCGAACACTGTTCAAGCCTTAGTCCTAAATGGTACGTTTTTGAAACCGTTAAATAAAATAACAGCACGCGCTTTATCAGGTCATCTAAAATTTATCATAAATCAGTGAGATAATAATGCAAGGAGAGCCAATGACCCGTTATTCTTCGGTATAAATCGCCGTGTATTTGTAGACCTACACATATAGCTCACATGTACCTCTACGATAAATGTACATAAACCACTGTCATAAAGATCTCTGTCGATCAAATGCATCTGAAACAAACACTAAGTGTAATCTTTAAAATCATGAAATTGACCACTTTACCTCCAGGTCTTACAATTGCACAAACTTGGTCTTGCATAACATTTTAACTGCATGCTATATTTCGTCTATAAACTTAAAACTTTAATATGTATGACTAGTTCAACAGACTTAGTGCCTTAAACGGTCGAGTCACCATCAACTCAACAGCAGAAAGTTATTAAATATTTTCCGACAGAGCGACTAGTCACCCAGGCCCGACTGCATCCAGGTTTCAAGACTTTGATGAGACTCGTATTCTTGTTTGCCATTAAATTTTCTCAACAAAAATAAAACTAGGTTAAGTCCAGCGGCTCGACTGGACAATTAAGTGACAAATGAGCAAGATCTTACGTATACTTTGGCCAACCTGCATCAAAAGTCGTTTTGAAAACCTTCGTCACAGCTTCCAAACCTTCTGCAGCGCAACCAATGCCCAAATTCAGTTCTTAGCAAATGCAAATTATTTGGCTTGATTTAGAATGTATTGATGACCTTTTTTTAACCCTAAAGCTACCCAAACGTCATGCTAAGTTATTTCAGTTCTGATTATGTCATTCAAGGACTACTACTCTGGGGCGAATATATCATCAAACTTTAGATTTTGTTTGAAAACCTCGTCAATCGTCCTCTATCACTATCTGAAGCCTCTTGCCGCCCGCTCGTATCTTTATAAATGATGATAAACAACTTTCTTTTGGTTTATAAATATTACAAAAACCACTCGTATTATGCACCCATGGTTTTAAACCTGATAAAACACTGCTGATCTTTTATTAAATATTTCATCCTCCGAGGCCGATAAAGACCTTATCAACCACATTAAGGTAATCACGTTCTTTCCGACAAAATTTCGCTATTTCTGCAAGATACTAGGGCAATTTAAAGACTCTTTGTTAAACTTCACCTCGGGCTTCGCCTTCGGGTGGAATAATCGCTTACAAACTTTGCTCAGGGTATATAACCTAGACATAGCTGTACTGATGCTAGATAGCAGAACTGAAGAAGTAACTGAACCCTTGTTTTGACCTACGGGACTTCAAACTCCGTTCTCATATAAAGTTTCCAGTTGATATGCATATCTGATTGCGGTAAACAAAGGGTTTAAATGCAATGGAATATGAATGTGCGTCCTTTACAGATTGACCTACATGGTATGACTGCTGCATACAACTTTTCCTCTGATGTTTACGTTTCAGTGCCGAGAGTTGTCAAGACGAACTGCAACATTCACAAAGGATTAGTAAGCAGGAATTGTACTCTTAAAGGTCTACCGTACCTCCCCTCTCCCAATACGATTTTCGCCCACGATTGTTTATTCTATGGTATAAAACATCAAGAGCCCAGTTCTTACCTTGGATTGGCCGGTTGTAGGAATATGTTCTAAAGATTCTGCTGAGTTAATTGTACACTCGAAAACGAGTAATCGCAAAACGACAATCATATCGTGTAAATGGGCCCTCAGAGATATCGTACGCCAGGGTAAAGAAATCTTGTGCGACAATGGTATCGTGTGGATGGTGATAAGACTAGTGAGTTGTTACTAAAATGCCATTTTAACCCTTTGACGCCTAATTTTTTTCTTTTGTTTATTGTTCTCTATTTTTCCTTTGTCTTTTCCTTTGTTCTTTTGTTCTAGAGCTGTCCTAGATATAGGAAACTGGGCGTTAAAGGGTTAAGCCCTTGCAGAAGATCGATCCTACATCTTCTCATCGTAATGTGTAGTGAATTCACTACGCGAGTTTATCGTTCTGGACAAAGGCTTCCATAAAGGCATTTATCAATCTTACACGGGCGTAATATGTGGTGAATGAGTAAGTTAAGTATGGACAGCGATCACGAAACTCACAATATCTTGATAATAAATGAAGGATGGTAACGTAATGTAAATACGTGAGTTCAGTGATGATAAACGATCACAGTCGTTCATGAAACTCGCAATATATCAGTAATTACTGAATGATCATAAGGCGTGCTGAATGTGTGAGTTCAGTGAGGGTAAACGATCACCGACGTTCATGAAATTCAAAATACGTCAGTTATTGCTGAATGATCGAAATGTATGGTAACGGGGCAGGTTCACTGTAAACAGACGATAAGAGACCTTCATGTAAACTGGCAAAAATGTTACATTAACCCCTGACAGGAACCGAGTCTATAACATAATAACTACATATTTTGAGCTACACGGACTGAACCGGTGAATTAATACACAACTGTGTATTAGTTTGTAATTTCATCAGTTAAACAACAATATGGAGGTGAAGAGGAATTGATTTTTAACAGATGGTCGATGTCCAAGAGACGATCTAGCCATTGAGCTATACCTACAGACGTTCACCGAACGAGCATACCAACGTGTTTTAACGCTAAAGCGGCGAGGACTGAGTGAAAAGTTATTATCAAAAGTGATACATTTGAGACAGAGTTACAGACGGGAATCTTGACATGGGGAAGACCAGTTTTAATTAACTCTTTCGCTGCGGGAGCTCCCACCTTAACGAGTAAAACCGTCTGGGATTAGCCAGAGTAAAATAATAGAAATCTCATGACGCCACGAAAAAGTTAGGGCGGCATTCATCATACGTCATGTCTTAGTCTAATTAAAATATTAAGAAACTGAATTAAAGTTGTGATTGACAGCAACCTTGGGCAAATATATCAGATCTCTTGACAATAGTGATACCTTTGACTCCCACCAAAAAGAGAGGTAGATCTGAGAGATCTCGATATTGAGACATTCTTGCGTAATAACCAGGCAACACAGTACAGCTGAGTTCATCAATGACATTATAGACCAATATGAGGGCATCAAACCAGTGAACAAACTGCAAAAGTAAATAAACCATATTGTAACCTCCAGTACATCTTTTGCTGTTCATTACCAGAAAATATACAATCATTGACGCCAATCTCAAACTCAATTACGCAAAAATACATTCATTTTATTGAAACGACGGTCATTTACACTTTTGTCACGTTCATTTTAAATTTTTGCATTGAAAGTAACATTCATTAACATAGATACGCAACTATTTGCATGAAAGGGCATTTAATAGTGCCAACATGTAGACGACCATAAACACCATTCTACCATCCAGGGTCGATTGTTGCAGGGTCGATTTCTGGTCATATGGAACCCTAACATGTATAATTTCAATTATACATGTGTTTCAAAGAGTGATACACTATAGAAGCAGAATGCAAATTATCAAAAACAGACGCTTTCCACTTTCAATTGATCAGAGCTTTCCGTTTTCAATTTACAAGCATTCTGTATGCGATATTAAGTTAGGTAACTTACTTGAAAGTCTGGGTAGCCGGTTTCATTTCGGATTAACAATAGGTAATTTTGCCCATCAACAAGAACTTCCTTTTTATGACATCCATTGAGACTTTCCTCTTTGGGGCACTCTCCAGTCAGATATCGATGGATTAACGCTGATTTTCCTGAAGTGACACTACCGACTACACCCTATCAAACAAACAATATTTTATTTACCAAAGCTCAGAGCATAAGCCAACAGTTATAATTTTTCTATTTTATCTTATGTTTTCTCTTACCAGTTTTAACTCACAATCAAACGATGGTTTTGAAAAAGTAAATTCGGGACTGTGCTGAAAACAATCTAAAAAAGAAAGGAATCCCGCATATCTTCAATCAACTATGAATGGTTTAAATAAAACGTGGAAAATTCACGTTAGTCATGACTAACATATGTTTTCAAATGACCAGGACGGATTAAGCCTGTGTTTAGCCCGTTACAATTCGAACATACGGAACCGGCCAGGGGCCCCTACGTACATTTGTACATTTTTCACTTCACATCATCACGTGTGATAAGCAGTATTGTATGCAGTTTTGTAAATAATGACACACATGTCCCTCCATTCACGAAGGATAAAGCAGTGGCGTAACCGGGGAGGGCAGTTTACCCCTCGGAGGGATGGAAGGGAACAAAATCGGAACGAAAATGACAAAGAACGGGATGAAAAGGAGTACGTCGAGGAAAGTGGTCGGGAAGGAGAAAAGATAGTGATGGAGAAAGACGAAGATGTAAACGGGAAAATGTTGAACAAAGCGGCCAAAAAAATGCATTCACAGGGCTACCAACCATGGTCTCTGCTATATTAGACATGGGATACAGACGTTAGATGAGACGGAATCGATCAGGTCAAAATAAATTTTCTCTTATTCCTGTACCAGTGCGATTCCGCTGACTGACGGGATAATTCGCGGGACTAATATGAATTACGTCACCTGGTCTGTTTATCTAAACCCAGGTTAAATATTACTGGCCCCAAGAAAGGGAAGCTAAATATCGATTCCAATTAATCATGAGTGCCAACGATGTTCCAACCATTACCGGGACAGGAATAAATTTTTGCCATTCACCCTGAAAAGACAAAGTTAGCTACGCCACTGGGATAAAGCAAGTTTAATATCAAACAGTAGATCAAAGAGGTTCTAATTAACCCTTAAGAGAAGTCTACAACAAACATGTACGCAAGATACCACTCAGTATAGAGTCCATAATCACTGCAGTGGTTTAAAAAACATTCAATCAGACATTATGTTAGATCAATTTTTTTGTATATCGTTTTTGTATATTTTGTATATCGAGATCTCGGGTAGTCAATAGCGAGATCTCGCTTAGGAGGGCTGGCCTTCCTCTCATGTAAACGAAAACAAATTTTATAAGGAATTTTAAAGAGAGGCGAGATCTCAGCAAAAAGGGCGAGCCCTATTAGGAGGGCTGGCTCGCTTCCACATATACACCACCTTATTCATCCGTTGCGAATTCAGTTGAAGGCGCCCCCTCGACCCTCTCTGACGCACCCCAAGCTCACTATATTATAATTGTATGACGGCATTACAAGTATACAACTAAACGAGGTACTTCTGTAGAAACAAGACTGTTTTTTTCATGCTTTTTATTTTTTATCACTCAAAACGTGATTGACAATTTAAAACAAGCGCTCCCGAGCTTTGACAGCTGCAAAGTCGTCAATTAACAATAAAAGATCGAGAAAATTATTTAACATTTTGTTGAGCTTGGCAAAATAATTTTGAGAAAGAACAAACACAAGCAAACAAGTTGACTTTTTGTTTCTGAAAATATCATCCCATAAAATTTTGCGCCAGGGGAAATCGCCCCAGTGGCTTCACGTTGCTACGGCAGTGAATTTACACCACGCGGACTATTACATGGAGTTTTATTAAAAGGGTCCATTATCCTACACCTTGTTAGTCGAAAACACTTTCTTTGCCCGTGGGGCCACATTTAGTGCGGGACCTTAAAGTTTCTGCAACACCTGCTACTGCGTTAATCCGTCCTGGACTTGGTTCGGGGACAATATATCTGACCAAAATCAAAATTTAATCTGCTATATCTAATTAGATTTGGTCTGCTATATTGTATCAATTTCAGTTTTTGCTGAGTGAGCGTGTGATGTGCTGCATAGGTTCTTATATGAAGCATACCGTCAAGTCAAAACAACGCACGTGTTCGTTGATTCAGACACTCGACATTATCCTTCGTCAGAAATCTTGACTCAACTGTATGTTGATCAGATGATTTTAAAGCGATAAATCACAAACGAGAATCAAATGAGCGGTAACCGGAAAAAAGTCAAGATCATGATCTATGTCTAACTTTAGGATGAACTCAGAAAATTTTGAGTGCCGGGTAGAAACTAACTGTACTATCGAAGCCAAGGCGAGCAGCAATGTTATTAGGTATTTAACTTTCTCTTATTTTTTACGTCGACTCGTTGATACGGGATTCTAGAAATTTTATTTAATGCCGGGCGGCAGTGTGTACTACCGGGCGGAGTTGCCCGGTGCCGCCTGGAGCCGCCCGGCGTGAGCACATCCCTGCTAATTGTCCGGACCTTTGCACTCTAAAACGTCTTTTTAGAGTTCAATGGTCCAGACAAATTGACGAATCATTTGAGCATTTGGCTGGACGAACATGCAATTTGGTCGGATTTTTTCTGATATCCGATCGTTCTTTCAGGCTCTGTTGCCTCGCGGCTCGAAGTTCGTGTACAGCAGCCGTTTCACCTCAGCTTTGGCATCATTAGACATAAAGGACATAAGACAAATAAAGCTCGAGAGCTTATATTGGTATAACCAAATACATGGGGAATTGGATGAAAAGATTTCCAAACATTAGGCTTTTCCTGACTTATATCAACCATATCTTTATGTCCATGACAAAATTAGAGCCTTGTCTTCACGCTCAAAGTTTACCTAAGGTTTTGAGAACACCAGCGCTATCACGACTCAATATCTAGGTGCACTGAAGTAATTTTACTGGAGTATTTAGGTGCACAGCTTCCAACACTGGGACATGTTATAAATAAATCACTTAACAGCTCTTCTGCATTTAATCCTAGATTCGTACTGAAGTAATCCTCTAAATACAATAAATAACAAGTTACTCAAACCATCAGAAGATATGCAAATAAATCAACTATCATTCATATCTACAATGGGTTTGCCACTCCCACAAAAAACAAAATGGCGAAAGGAATAACTGGAATGCGTAGCCCCATTACATTTGAGAAGTGGAAGTCTTCTATAAGGATCGCGTCAGCATTTGAAATTTTTAGGTCCTTTTGCTAAGGACAGCGGCCACTGACCAACGTTTTTAAGAGAACTGTTGGCGATTTATGAGTCCTTAAGGTAAACATCTTTTTACATATGTAGAACACATAGTGCTGTCCCTTCTTTACACGGTTGGTTATCGTTAATTATGGAACCAGGGCTTTGTGAAGCATCCGCTCGATCAATTAAAAGTATGAGTAGGAACTAAACAAGTCTTTAGTTCATTACTCGGATTAACTTTGGCGGCGACATTGGGGAAAAAAAATCACTCCTTATTCATTTTAAATCAGAATTAGTTTTCTGCATAAACAAACTTTTCTGAGAAAAAACTTCTACGTAGACAAAAATGATAGGTTTAAGTATCTGCACAGGTAGATGACCATGAAGTGAACAGGTATTATGACTTTCGAAGTTTGAAGTTTAGTTTAATTCACCAAGTCGTTACGTTAGTAAAAAAAATGATAATAAATATAAATATAATGGCGAGGAGACCTCCGGAAACCATAGGGTTTTTTCGAGGGAGGTCACCTCATTACAACTAATCTATACGATTAATTAGTAGATTGAGCATTCCGTTCCTAAAACAACGTAGAGTATCTGAATTGGTAAGATTATTTGGTAGAGAGTTCCAAATTTTTGGTCCTTGAAATAGGATAGTAAATTGTTTTATGGTGGTTCTACAAGGATGTGTTCGATAATTGACTGCTGCTCTTGTGCTATTTCTATATATTTCATTGCTTTTTATAAACAGTGTAGAAAATGGTGACGGTAGTAAGTGGTTATGATAAAGAAACATGAATTTAGCCAGGTAAAAAGAGTTAATTTTGAAGATGTCAAGCAATTTTAACTGGGAAAAATATGGTGTAGTATGAGCACGATAATTGGAGTTTAATATTGCTCGCACTGCGCGCTTTTGTAGCAGAAATATCCTATTTAAGCTAGTTACATGGGTGGATCCCCAGATTATATTACAATAACTTAGATAAGGATAAATTAAAGTGTAGTACAGTAATAACTTTGTTGTGGTAGATAAATAAAAGCGGGATCTGCAAATTATTCCTACTGACTTAGAAATCTTTTTACAAATGTAATTTATATGCGGTTTCCAGGATAAGGTTTCGTGAAGAAATACTCCTAGAAATTTAACAACTTGTTCTTGTTTAAGTAAATTACCATCGAATGAAAGTGACAAATTGCCACCCATCCTTTTTTGTTTAGATTTAAAAACAACGTAGTTGGTTTTCTTTATGTTAACAGATAACTTGATAGCTTTCATTCAGGTATTAAATTTAGGCAATTCCTCACTCAGGACAGCATCCAATTGCTGAATATTCGAGTGAGAGTAAAAAATGCTGGTGTCATCAGCAAATTTTATGGTTTCAGTTAGGTTCGAAACATTTGGAAGATCATTAATATTCCGCTAGTAACTTCCGCTGTTTTTGGTTTCGCAACACAAACAGCAAAATTGTTTTAACAGCAAACAATGAATGGACGTAAATTTCTGAGTAACATCAATAATGGAAGCCCGCGAAGAAAGTTCTGAATCGACGTAGGAAAAGTTTAAAGGTCAGTTTTTCGGCAGACTACTACCTTTAAGCTTTTTCTAAAAATTACAGAAATACGACGTAACAAGCCTTTTGGCCACGACTCTATCTCATGCCTCGAGTTTACGAACAAGTTTAACGGGTCTTCAAGATTGCCCAAAGGTCTAAAATTTAACTTTCATTAAGTCGTCCTTTCACAAGTCGTCCTTATCATAGCTGAAACTTGTAGATAATCAAGTACCCTCCCCCAATTAATACTCTCGCACCTGAACAGTCTACTTGAGGGGCTTGACACAGAGTATGCGTTCAACAAAAAATGAAAACAAAAAAAAATTCAGTTGATGTAAACTAGAACTTTTTGTCAATCGTTAACTGTAGGAAAAACCAATAGAGGAAAATATAAAACAACCGTAGACAAAAACAAATGTGAAAAATGTGAAGCTAAACATTAGACCACTTATGCCACCATAAAATTGCTATCATCAATTGGATGTTTTTTCGCATTTGAACTGTTGGTAAAATATTTGGTCAACCACTTTCTAAAAATGTTACCAATGATTGCCTTTAATTGCTTAAATGCTGACGAATCCATTGTCACAGTTAAAATGACCCATGCCCCGATCAAGAAATTCTTGAGATGTGGGCTTGTGGTCTATCCGTGCGGTTTTAAAGTTACACTTCTCAAACATCGATCTTCACGTATAATTATATTTTAAACAGGTCGTTCAGACAATACTTTAGAAAAATTGTCATTCACAGGATTGTTTCCTGGCATTTCGGTGTTTTTCCAGACTTTTTAAACCAAACTCATTGGATATCTATCTTCATGCATATCATCTTCAGGCCTCTTGACACTGTCGGAAATGTTCACATCAAAGAAATGCAACGAACTTTAAGCAGGTATCATCCACTTGTTCAACAAGAAACCAGAATATTTAGTAATTTCACCTTTTGTACCAGGCTTGACCCCTAAGTTAGTTTTACAGTGGCCTTAACTCATTCCCGACGGAAGTTTTCACTTTGACGAGTAAACTCGTCCGGCGTTAGCCTGAGCAAAATGATAGCAGTCTTCTGCCACTGGGATAGAGATAACAAAACGTCCCTAAAATTTAATATGAAGACCCCGCTGGCCTTTCACTCTTTGCGATTGCGTTCCCAAAACTACTCGAAACCAAATTCTAAAAAATAACTTCAGAAACGATTTGGCCCTATTAGCTAGAACAACTTTGAAAAACATTGAACTATTAATATTGTTATTATGACTCCAAGTTGTTACCGAGTTGGGTTAATCTGGGTACGATTTAGATAAATATATATATTTATATTTATAAAATGAGATGCATCCTACTCGCATTAGAGGACTAACTTACAAATAAAACAACCTGACACCTTGCACCCTCTGGAGGAGGTCTCACATGCAGCAGTCATGCATGTTCCTGTGGCTGTTGTACCATGAAAAGTGTTGCCAGATAGTTTTGCATAGAAACAGCCCAAAAAGCCTCAGCCCATTTTTCATGAATAGCCCAATTGAAGTCCAAGAATGAATAAAAATTACCACAGTATATGTCCAGTATTATCAACGATTCCCTTCTGTTCAGGTCTACAATCTGCCATAATGATGTTGTCATTTGCATTTTATTCCTGACAGTTTACATGTAATTGGTATTTTTTAATTTTTATTCATTACCCTATCATAGCAATCAAACAACAAACAAACAAACAAACAAACAAACAAACACTTGTTATATTTATCAAGGGATACCCTGAACAGGGTCAGATTCTTTTTGGACAGTATGCAACTTTTGATTTTACTCTGGCTAATGCCAGACAATTTTACTCACCAAAGGGAGACATAAACCTTGACCATCCAACAACTTCAAAAAATATATGAAAAAGCAAATTCCAAAAGATGAAAGATGGCCTTGGTTTTCAGAATTTGCTTTCTCTTATAAAGGGAGACATCTCAGGTCAGAAATGGCTAACAATACATGTACCTCAATTTCCTCTTTTCAGTCTGCACCTAACTTTTTGATTTTACTTTGGCCAACACCAGATAATTTTAGTTGTTAAGGAAAGACATCTCAGACTGGAAAGGGTTAAGCAGGCAACATTGATCAAGGTCTACCTGACCCTATTTACCCTTTATGTCATGCAATAATTCTTTCATCTTATACTCGAATAACAAAAGTAGATAGTTAATAAAGATCAGGAAAACATCCAAGATAAAACTAATTCCAGATTTACAGTAAAGGCAAATCTAGACAACTGATTTGAGAGACAGCAACAGGATATTGTTAGAATGTCATTGTATGATGCTATTCAAGTTGTGTTAAGCCTCAGCACTCATAAGACTCAAGCCTGCAACCTTCTGAATAATAGCCAGATGCTTTAACCATTGATTTGCCAGAAATCAAGTGCACAGCAGGATTACCATACTGTACTTAGGGCATTCAAGGCTGTGACAAGTCAGTTGAGCTATGAGTTCTTCTGAGAACCAAAGGTTTCACAGTTTGAACAGACTGAAATGACAATACTGTAATAATATCTAATTGCAATTTCTCAAGCTAAAAATACTTGACCGATGATTTATAAACATCTAATAGCTTGCAGTACAGTATCTATTGCTGACTGACTTGTCCCAGGTTTAAATGCTATAAGTAACCTTGCTCTGCTATCAGAGTGCTGGTGGCTCAATGGTTGGAGTGTCTGTCAAATATCCAGATGGTTGCTAGTATGAGTCCTATCTTGAGCTCAGAGTTTACAGGAATATCATAATTAACACAGCTTGAACAGCTAGATACCAGTCCGCTGCTCTACCTGTTGAGCTATCGAGTACACAGGGATTGGAGGCAAGTTTTTATCCAATTTAAGTGCACAAGATATTCTCGCAACAACTTAACACTATCCATAAGGATGGATGTGCAATGTTTCAATTCTATTTCAAAATCATCCTCAGGGTATTATGAAATGATAACTTCACAATTAACCTACACTGCCAAAGTCAACTGAAAAATGTTGACTCAAGTGGGATTTGAATTGGCACCTTCGGGATGCTGGTCCACTGCTCTACCTGTTGAGCTATCGAGTCCACAGGGATTGGAGGCAAGTTTTTGTCCAATTTAAGTGCACAAGATATTCTCGCGACAACTTAACGAGTCAACATTTTTCAGTTGACTTTGGCAGTGTAGGTTAATTGGGAAATTATCATTTCATAATACCCTAAAGATGATTCTTAAATTGAACAGCTGGAAACAACAACATTCTATACCTTGACTGGTTTTTAACCTTATGCAGTTTTAAGGTATTTGTTTGGACAATTAAAATTGTCTGGGCTTTGAGGGATGGTGGAGCAGAATTTTGAGTGGAGGGCTTTTGATAAAACTACAACTTTTAGAATGCTTTACCATGAAATTTCACAACAACTGTTTTAAAATGTGGTTGTTTTAACATTATTTTTGTAAAAAAGTGGTAGGGTTAAGCTTCTAGCTCCCCCTAACTCTGTCATCTCTGGCTTCTGCCAATGAAAAACAAACTTATACCTTGAATGTACTGTATAATTATACCAGATTCATTAAAACCCAATATAATGTAAAGATATGGGATTCTAAAAGATGAAAATTAACTCCAGCCCAAAATCTGCACATGACAATGACTTCCAGATCATAAAATCAGCAACCCACAACTGCTTGGAATTTCTGGGAATCAAACTTTAAAAGCAGCCCACTTGAACAGGGAAACCCAGATCTGGCAACACTATGACATTTTGCTGGCCAGTGCCCAAGTAGCAACTCCTGACCAATATTATTTCTGGACATAGTTACATGGATATACTTTGCTACAGCCAAGTGAGAATAAATGAAAATTGAAATTTCAAAATGAATTTAAAAAAGAAAGAATTAATATCTGTCAAGAATTGCAATGTGGCAAGGAATTAAAAACTAATTAGGTTTTTCATGAAGCCTTAAAGGATTACTAGTATGGCATACACCAGAAACCTCTGTCCTCATCATGTTAATAAAAAAAACAAACAACTTTTTTAATAGCCATTTCAGATACCCATGAGCAAAACTCATGACCAAGCCATCAAAAGGATGACATTTGATACTTTAGGAAAATTGTATTGTCATTCCTTAATTCATGGATTCAACACTGTAGCCATTTTTCTAAACTGTCATTTTGAAATCCATGCATTTTGATTATTCTGTTATCCCATCTAATTGCCTGTACATACTAATCAACAGAAACATAATACAGGACAACCTAAACATGACATGAATTTTCAATGTCATGAGTACGTCCATTTGCCGTATCTTCGTTTATTTGTGATGTCTGGTCGTAGATCTGGATCAACCCATTGACCAGTGCTGTCAGTCACACATCTGGGAAGTATTCATTATCATTGGCCAAGAAATTTTCAATCTTAGAGTACAAATCAATTTTAATGAAACTGTTGACAACTTGATAGTGACCAAGGCAACAACGCCTCCAAAAAGTGACAATGTAGCATTGGATATTATGTGTTATTGGAAATATCTACAAACACGTGTATTTTCTTCATATGTTCAGTAAGTTAAATGAAAAGAAAACAAACAATTTCTCCCCTTTCCAATTGATAATTTTTTTTTCTAGTTCGTTCCGTCTTGAATTAACTCGCAAACATTAAATTTATACGATGCTCGTTTTACAACACTTCGGCCACCCACATAATATTTCAGTCAATTCGCTGATTAGACAATTTCCTGGGTCTTTCAGAAAATAAGTTCTCCGTTTTTGAACTGTAGAATTTTGATCAGGCAACTCAAAAATGTAGATTTTTACTTATTGCCAACTTAGAGTGAATGGCTTGTTGAACACAACGAAGCACTTTAACGCCCCATCATGCGATAAATCCTTTAAGCACAAGTCATTGGTAAAAACACATTACTAAAATGTCAGACATCTGAAGCGTTCGCCCACATTTAAAGTTACCTGATAAAAAGTAATAAAATGTGAACTAAAGACCGACAAAGATCTTGTCAGAACTGAGAAATAATAGAAGATACAACTGACTATAGGAATACTCCACTAAAACAGAAATGGTTTTATTTATGTAATAAACCCAAAATCCGCGTGCGAGAAAAAGGTTATCAAATAACACTCGATATGCATTTGCGAAATAGGACCTGTGACAGGACATTCACAATTTGATTCATCGGTGGGACATCCCACAGCCAAGCCCCAACAAACACGAAATACTTGATGATTTTGAAAGTCTGCAAGAACGAAATTCATTCAAAGCTTATGACAGAACGTGCGAAGGTATTTTGGAATCTGGCCATCAGAATGCCGTGAGCAGTGTTAATGGTAATTCAGGCTTGAAAACATTCAAAGACTAGACAGTCCCTATTCCAGCATACTGCAAATAAGTACAAATATTCTCGTGAAATTAATATTCTATCAGATAACTGACAACCTACAGTAAACCAAAACCTGGCTTCAAAAAACGCAATAATACTCTATCAATGCTTTCAGGTTTATATTTCGATTAAATGGCAGTTCGAATCTTTAGACAAACTGTCACACAGTACTAGTAATTCGGTGTTATCGAGCAATTTCTACAGATGCTGTAAAAAGATATCCACTACGTCAAGCGGTAATTGCAGCAACGTAGACTTACCCTCAATGTTATTTACGAGCTCTCGCATATGAATCTTGACAGGAATATTGTCAATTTGCTGCAGCAGTCTGTGTAAATCCTGAAGAGACTGATGCACACTTTCGAACCTCGTCACTTCTCGACTTATGGCGCTAGCCGTCGAGGGCATTTTTTCCGACATGGTTTCATTTAAACGGAACCAGCTTTCCTTCGGGAAAAGAACCTGTGACGGTTTGCCACACTGTTAAAAAACTCCTTTGTTCAATCATTGATCAAGGCAACAGCTGCTTCCTTCTGTTTGAATGATTCATTGGTTGCCGGACAAATTCGATAAACCCTTGTTTTCAGTTTTCAGAGTATTTTTACCTGTATATTTGAATCCCCGTTCTAAACGCTCAGCGGTCTTACCCATAACATCAACAGTGCTTCGACGTTGGGAGGAAATTTCCTTCCAAAGGGAATACAATTGGAAAGGAAATTGGAAGGAAATTTGATCATATAGAAAGAAAATGGTAGTAACTTTTGAAATTCAAGATTTTTTTAATTAAAAGTTGGTGAAAGTGCTTGTTCTTCACTTTTGGGTTCAAAAACATGGAAGCGTGGAACGCGCAATGTGAAGAGGCAGTTACTTAACGACCCCGCTCCGTCGAATTAGTGACCCTTTGGAATTTGCGCCCCACTCAGGAACATAAACACTAAAGAAGCAATAAGTTAATAAGTCTGTACAATGCACCTTGCCTGAAAACGCTGCCTTTGTCGTTCCATCTTCCCTTGAGGCCATGTGTCATAGGCTACCCTATTTGAACGACATGCAGGACACCGGGAAACTGGACTGGAAATGGCAGCAGCATGCATTTGATAGTAAAATAAAGAGTGACCTTTCCTGGGATGCGTACTTGACTATTATCCGAAATACGAAAGCTCCAATCGGAGAACCAAAATACCCACTTCTCACAAGCGTCGTTTCAAATCTGGAATGCAGCTGTCGAAAGGGTTTTTAGGTCGCTAAAGCTGATCAAAAACTGATGGTCGAGCTTCGTTAAAGTCGTCATCCTCAGCTTCGCTTCTTCAGTCCAAGACGGCGATAAAGAACGGAAAGTTTCTGCTCCACAACTTCAACCAGGCGACGACATGTTAACAGTGGCGTAGATTACGGGGGTGAAGGGGATGTGACACACCCAAAGTTTCCGAAAGAATAGAAAATTCCGGCAAAAAATACTTGGTTAGTTGGTTACTAGTTTATATTTAATTTATGTATTGCGGTCGAGGAAGCAATGGTACACCGTACATAGCCTGAATGCGTGTCAAATTAAATTCGGGCAATTTTTGAAAGTGTACTATGTTCGGGTAAATTATGCTGGACAACCCCCCCCCCCCACAATCACAATGAGTTAACTACCCCTGCATATTAAATCTGGCATATAGCATGAAAGCAAATGCGACAGATGGGAAGTTCAAAGACGTAACCAATAAATTCCTATACTAGCTTTTTAATGAGACTGGCAGAGTGGAAATCATGTGTTTAAATTGTATATGAATAGAATACTGCGTAGACAGTGAAAAATAACGTTAAAAGTTAAAATGTTGATAACTGCCGTGAGAGATCTCAAAGAGTTCCAACGTCTCGAGCAAGCGAAATAACACGTTTCTTTCTCCGACGAAGGGCATTTGCTCGAAACGTTGGAATTCTTTGAGATCAGTCACGGCAGTTATCAACATTTTAACTTTTTACCTTGTTTAAATTGTATCTACCAGACAAGACTCACGAGTTGGACTTGCATGAAAATATTACAAAATTTGTCTCGCGTTGACGTGTTTCAAACTTGAAAAACTGTAGTTCATTACAATACTCTAGCTCACAAAAGGACTGAACGATTTGTTTTTCGTTCTCTATAGTTTGCGTTCATAATTTGCGAACTGTTATTTGCGACACTCCAGATAGTTTACATTAATTAAATTGTTAATTGGGATTTCATCATTTTTAGCACCTAATTAAAACTGTTAAAAGTCATAAGTTATGTGATTTTTAATGAATTTCATAATAAGCACCGCCGGCGAATAAGCGCTGCGTCAAAAAGTGTGACGCGCTAATTGACATTCATTGTTATCAAAAAACGTTCGGATAACATCGGAAACTGTTTGAACGAGGTTCGTATTATCTCGGTGCATAAACGCCAGTTATTTCTGGTTCCTTTTGGTTCATTCTCAATTTTGATCTCTGCTTTTGTGCTTACCATTGTGTTTGCCGTGATCAATTTCGATCATCGAGCCATTCGAAAGCAAACTGGTGAGGTGTAAAACTTTATTAGGAGACGAGATTTTGGAAGAAAAGTTGGAAGAAAATTTGCAAATTCTGGGAAGAACATTTTGTGAAAAAGCATGAGAAGAAAAGAAGATTTCGCTTTGGCCGAGTGGAAGCGCTGAACACCAACCTGTGAGAGTTAGAGAGAAGCACGAAGATTTGAACGAGAAATTGTTGGGCAAGGAAAACATTTCATTCCCAGGACTACCAACTATAGCTTCTGGTATATTATGCAT
Source organism: Heliopora coerulea (assembly GCA_030142905.1). Taxonomy (NCBI): domain Eukaryota; kingdom Metazoa; phylum Cnidaria; class Anthozoa; order Scleralcyonacea; family Helioporidae; genus Heliopora; species Heliopora coerulea. The sequence goes on along the minus strand of JASJOG010000030.1, from coordinate 1,343,435 downwards.
ATGATACCAACATTAAATCAGGATTTTGTCAGGCCAAAATACATTTCCTCTTGTTCCTGTACAAATGCGGACCCGCCGAGAGTTGGGATGATTTTATGGCCTAACATGAATTAGTTAACTTGGCCTGTAAACCCTAGCTAAGTATTACGTGACCTAAGAAAGGGATGTCGAATATCGATTCCAATTAATGCCAACGATTGTCCAACCATTAACGGGACAGGGAAAAATGTTTCTTCCCCCAGAAAGACAAGGTTGGCAAAGCCACCGACCTAACAAGCCATTGGTCTTGACATCCTCTTTGTTGGATTAAATTGGCTGCTCCGCTGATGGGCGACTCACAAAAATTTTTAACAAATCTATATCAATTGGTGAATTTCCATGTGATTAGCCGGAAATATTAAAAGCATGGTGAAAAGAGCAATATGAATAACTACAGGCCTTTATCCGTAATATTTGTAGTTGCTTAAATCATGGAGAAGCTCGTGCTAAGCCAACTCTGTTATAACCTAAGGATAATAAATTTTACTGACAAACTCTCAACATGACTTTTGGGCGAACCATTCGATACGGAAAGCACAAACTAATCGTATCATAGCATTGACATTGGCCAACTAAATGGAGTTGCTTTCCTTGACTTAAAGAGGGCGTTCGACACAGTAAACCACAAAATACAGTTAAAGGAATTGGAACGTAATGGTTTTCGGGGAAGTGCCTACCGGTCTTACCTATCATATCGTATGCAGTGTTGCCAAGCGAATGGTCAACTCTCACAACTTCTAAAAGTTATTGCAGGCATTCCTCAAGGATTTTTCCTTACCCCATTTCTGTTTCTAATATATCTGTCGAACAGCTTAAAAAAACAAAATGTAATATGTACGCAAACGATACCTAAAATTGAAATAGCAGTATCCGAGAATAAGTTAAATCAGATACCTTCTGACCTTTCAATTGTCTTTGGAGATTTTCGAATACTGAGAGCTAGAGTAATCCATTCGCTTGGGGTAATGATAGACGAGGCGTTGGCCTGGACTAAGCATATTGAATTGATGACAAGGAAACTAGACGTTCAGCTTGTACCCGGCTTCTGGTTCCAAGCAAACTCCCTGTGGTGATGCAAATCCTAACCCTAACATCAATAAACGATTACATGGAGCGGGCTGGCCGGTTGCAAAAATTATTTTTGTAACCTGTTCAGAGAAGGATGCAGTAAATTTATTGTTTTGTAAAATAGTTAGATATAAACTAATCCTAACTTTAACCCTAACGATAAAATAGTTCAATTGAAAAATCATAATTAAGCACACGGTTGGATTCGATCACAAGGTTTCCACGCGACAGCCCAAAACGTAGAAAATGAGAAGGCTTTCATAGTAGTGCTTACCTACGAGTGCGTATACATAAATCACTCCGTAAAACTGCCGTTAGAATGATGTATATAATCCTAAATGGTGCAGCACAAGCTTCACAGTTGTCAAAGTTCTTCTCGTAAAATGCTCGTTCGCCACCTTGTTTTTTTTGACCATGGACTCAAACCTTCGAGCCAAACTTTTCCCGGGAAAAATCTCCCCCAACCAACCGTACTGGAAACACCCATGTAATCGCTCAGTAAAACTCTTCCGAGTTAACCGGGCTAGCCTACTCCATGTACTCGGACTCTTACCCTAACACCGACTTTTGCCCTAAAACGAACCTTAGTCCTAACACCAAACTTAACCATAACCCTAATCCTAACTCTAACCGTAATCCTTACCCTAACCTCAATCCTAAGCCTAACCCTCATTGCAAAATACATCATTTCTAAATCCTTGCCCTCGGTCTGCATGTCATATTTTTGAAAGTTATCATTGAATTGGCTTCGCTCGTAGACACCTATATCTATGACTTCGCCACAATTTCGCGCCAAGACATCCATCGAGCCCGTGGTACAGATCAGCGACACAGGCGTCCGCTAAATTGCACCTTGGTCTAAATTACCTTATGAGGTTAAAAATTCTTTAACACTTGGTCAAATTACAAATCTCTTTAAGAACGATCGTTTTAATACTAATAAATGTATATATGTGATGTGAACATAGACCTAATGATGTATGTATATATAATACATGTGGCAGCTTCCTGACCATATATATCTGCACGGCCTATTGAAAGATCGCTGGGTTTTTTTTCTTAATTATCTCAGCATATAATTTGAAGTCAAATTATGCCGCGGTTAAATAAAGATTTATAATAATAATAATAACAATAATAATAATTTGGGCACTGGGGCAGGACCAGTTGGAACTTTAGCCTGTCGCGGGAAAAGTGAGACGCTCCCGCCCTCCACGAGTCTTAGGGTAGTACCTTGGGCAAAGACTAGTAACCTTTCGCCCCTCTTGCCAGACTATCTTCCGCGGAGATTTCCCAGACATTCCTTAAAAACCTTACTGTTGGCTGCGGTGTGCACGCACGAAGGAGCATGAGAGGGTCGCGAGTGCCATTCAAGAAACGAGATGAAGTTGAAATACTAGAAGACTTCCGCCTAAATACGGACGCATGCAGCCGGAATTTTTTTAAAAAATCATTGAGCTTTTACATTATTATTCCTTTAGTACCTGGAATTCTTTTTAGATTTATTTTAATGGCTATAATTTATTTGAAAAGTTTTTTGAGAGATTTAGTTTATCTTTTAGTGTTTTTTCTGTAAATTAACACGTTGTAAATATTTAAATAATCAACTATTTGCTTTAATAAAATTCATCGAATATTTGGCATTCAGAGGAGCGGAAAGTGAGGAATGAGACAAGGGCAGATGACGGCGGGAAGACAGAAAACGAGAAATGTAGCTCTTATTGGCGAGATGGTTAGTTTGATAGTCATTAACAATTACATTACTTTAGCAGTTTAGACTCATAAGGCCCACGGTTGTTAGGGATGTAGAGAACCCCCAGCCCACTGGCAGTCACGGCACAGTTTTTTGAGTGTTGCCCCAACTTTCAAAGTGAATCCATGACTGAAATGACCAAATTAAGCAAGTAAAAAAAAATACACAAATAAAAAACACAAACAAAAAAAAAATTTTTTGACAGAATACTATACGACACGAAATAACTACTAGTAAGTTTTAATTTCCATATTGTTAAAACATCTCTTTCTTTAAACATTCAATCATACGTTTTTTATGACAGTAAAGAACGCACTAAATGAATATTTGCGTTGTATCTGTAAGTTCCCTTGCATGATTTGTGATACATTTCCCACACGCTGTATCATTGACAAGGACGTAGCCAGGGGAGCTGAGGCTTCTTAGGTAGTAGTGTAAAATAACCCCACACCTTGATATAAACGCATGAAAGTTTCTAAAAAACAGGAATTGCAGCATCTTTCTTACTATTAATGAAAATTTCGGGCGAGATGTACCCCTGGTGTAAGATTTCAGGAGCTTCAAGTTCCCGGTTAAACTCGTGACTACCTCCCTGTCCATTGAACATCGCTGGATAAAATAAATAACATGACAAATACGTTACATGAGGCACGATTTAAGGAAATCAGAAAAGTACATCTAAGTAAAAAACAAAGTACATCAGTTATAGAATAAGCACTATTAACCTGTAATACTGCTATAACAATACATATTCTCTGGCGTAGTTGTCGGTGTTTTTCGCTTTTGAATGCCATTAATCAACTGTTAATCAGTTAATTTGTTTAATTAATTAATCGGTTTATTTAAAATCTTCAGCACTGAAAAGACCCTAAAAGACAGAAAATGGATAGTATATTTTAGTGACAGGAATACTACAGTGTAAATAACAATAGAAACAAAAAGGCCCCTTATTAGTAGCTGCAAATCGGATACAGAATCATCCGAATTTACAGGAAATTTTTCTTCGATTTTCAAGACTAAAATGGCTCGTGTCTGAAGAATAACTAAACATAAGCATTTAAGCCGCTGTTACACGATGCCACGATTTGTGAAACCCGTCTCACTATGGCACTGCGCCAAGCTTGAGAATGTCCGCCAACACGGTAGCATGCTGCCAGGAAATTTTTCTGATCTCACAGGAAATTTATGTGGAAAAGCAAGAAATCGAAAATGAAATTTGACAAATTTCTAAATTCTAACATGGGTCTGGAAGCCTGCTGCCAGAAAGAAAAATATTTTATCAAGGCCTGGCATTGCGAGACACATTTCATGACACACTGCAAGAAACCCTTCTACGTCATGAACTGGCGTCGGTTTTCGTCACCAGAGAGATTTCACCGAAACTTGAAAATGTATAACTTTACGCAACGATTGTGAGTTCGTTTCACTGACATTACACCATGTAACCACTCTCGCTAAATCTGTCTCGCAATGTTTCAAAACGCTTTGAGCAATCAGCCAGTACCATCAAAGAACAACACACATGGTCAATAAACTTGGAGGACGAAGAGATATATTTGAACAACGAATTGCCCGACCACTTTGTTAATGACAATGAGATCTCCGAAGAAAGTATTCATTGTATACAAGACAAAAAAAAATGAATAATCACTTTCTAAGTCAAGAAGTATCAAAAGTGCTAGAACAGGCTTTTAATTTTTGTCATAAAATTCAGTTATACATTAATGGCTCAAACCAGAGGCGGATTAACCTTGGATAGGACTGCAGCCCCAAGCCCACCAAAAATCATACTGATAGGCCCTTTAAGATGCTAAATGAATGTGTTAATGTTACCTATTCCGAAAGGAGTATAAAACAGCTTGTTTTGTTATCGCTTTTGTTGTTCCTCAAGTTTATGAGAAGAATTTTGATATATTCACTGACTGGAATCCTGTATCGCAATGCTACAAGCAGTAGAGAACCAAAACATCATACGTGTATGATACAGAATATATGGCTTAATTCTTTGCTGGATATACTGGCCTTAGTTTTTATTTAAAGAATTATAATTGCAGCTCAGTTAAGTAGGGGGTCAATAATGAACACGGACTAAAAAAAACAACTGAAAGCAATAGGCCCATTTCGATGTGTTCGCCCAGACCCATTAAGGTCTTAATCCGCCTCTGGCTCAAACTTTTACCAGCTTTACTGCGGCTGAAAAAAACAAGTGTGACATCTGGTGCATAAGCTTCTCAATGAAAGTTTCGATGATCTCGTTAGACGGCGTCACGATTTGTGAAACCTGTCTTGTATAGTGTCCGAGACTGGTTTCACATCGTTGCATCGTGTAACATCGCCTAGACATGCGTTCGTATCTTAATATGCATTATTTGTATACAAACTGTATGTATATTCGGCAGTGTCAGATTATCATGAAAATTTTCTGTTCATGTATATCTCTGAGGATGATTCTGAAATAGAATTGAAACACTGAACACCCTCTCATGGACAAGCGTTAAGTTGTCACGAGAATATCTCGTGCGCTTAAGTTGGATAAAAACTCGCCTCCAGTCCCTGTGGACTCGATAGCTCAACAGATAGAGCGGCGAACCGGTATTTTGAAGGTGCGAGTTCAAATCCCGGTCGAGTCAACCTTTTTCAATTGACTTTGGCAGTGTCAGATTATCATGAAAACTTTCTGTTCACGTACCTCTGAGGATGATTCTTACGTATCAGCCACAAGTAAGAAAAGGATGTCAACCATTAATTCCTACACTTAGAGATGTTATCATATCAATCACTCACACCAGTGTGTAAGACGACGTTCCAAACAAATGTCTTGACATCGGAAAAAAATAGCAGTAAATTTGCTGTCTCACTGACGTCTAAATTACCACACTGGGAACTGAAACTGATGGCCAAAATGGCCCCACTAATGACTTCAAGTTCTCATTGAAAAACAACCATCCAGTTATAAGAGTTCAGTAAAAAGGCCTCCATTTCCGCAACTTTTGGCTTCACTGTTTGATTGGAAGTGAACATTACATTTGTAATGAGTTCAGTCTACGAAGTTCGTTCCCATATTTCCCTTTTTTGGGGCTGGGGTCATGAACTGCCCGCAAGGCAGTTGGTAGCTGCAAATTTTGCTGTACGTTTAGCAATATAGGAAAAAGTTATTGTTCTTTTAACTGTTCTCTTCCTGTACCTTAGCTCTTCTCAAAATAGAATCTTTGGAAGGGTCATATGGATGATGTTTTGAAGGAATTTCTAGTACAGCGGGAATTGCATTCCGATAACCATCCAAAACATGCCGAATTTCTTCAGCCACCTACATGAAGTTGAAAAAGAAACTTTTGGTTCGTTACCACATCTAATTTTGCAAAGTGATAATTTTGATTTTATAATGTTGTCTTTTCAAATAATTAGATCAGTGTACAAAATTAATGACTGTTTGCCACTATACAATCAAAAATCAGGTCGTAAACATATCTTTTTAAGCCAGCATTTGAATGCCTGAAAGACTGCTCCACGTAAAGGGTCAACTTAGCGCAATTACATGAAAAATGTTGACAGGTGATACCTAAAGCTGTGGTTTAGCAAAGAAGCTGTGGGCAACGCTTCCCTAGATCTTTAGGAGGCTATTTGTCGGGCGATTTTGACATTCGTTGGTAAGAATAGGCCACAGTTTTAAAAAAGAAAAAGAGGGCTGAAGAAGGTATCGAGAGTATTTTTTAACAAGTAACTTACACAAAATTGATAGACAGTTTGAAGCTCTACATGAGATAGAGAAGAGGTGACAGAGAAAATAAGAAGATACAGAGTACGAAAGTCGAAATAAACAGTACATAAATACACATATGTTCACGCTAATTTGGATAGGCACTTCTATCGGAAATTCAGAAAGTTTGGCCAATTGACGAAACCTTCGAGCTACGGTACTGACCAAGAGCTTAGAAATGGATCAGCTACTAAAGGGGTGCTTACAGTAATTATAATTCTCGTTTTGTTTAGTAAGATTTCACTATTGCGCATGTGATGTACTGGTGTATGTGAGCTCGTGTCGTTGAGTGGTTACACATTACAAAGTAAAACTTAACTCAATCGTTATGCGATAAATAAATAAAATCAATCAATAATGTTGATTAGGAAGAACAAAAGAACTTGAAAAAACAAAATAATGTTTAATGAGCCCATTTAACACCTGACTTTTTCTTCTTCTTTGTTATCTCTTTGTTTTTCCTTTGTTCTCTTAATGGTGCTTTTGGTCTTAGGTGTCTGATATATCGGACACTGCCGCAGGGCGTTAAAGGGTTAATCACGATAAACGTCTCAATTTAAATGACTGCAACGAACGGAAAATGTTTTGTTTTGTTTTTTTTTTTACTCGATAAAGTTTCACTTTTAATTTATTAAATTTCTTGGATGCTTACTGTATGTATAATTGCACAACAATATAAGCTTTAGAATATTGTAACGCTTACTTAATAAGTGATTTATAACACTTATTTATCAACTGTCAGTAAATGGAAAGTTAGAAGCAAAGTAGGCTGGTCGGGAATTGTGTTTATGTGATGGTAATGCCAGGTAAGTTAATTAAATATACACGTTGTAATACGAGTGCTCTAACTGTGACGTTCTAACTGATAACCAGTAAGCTACTCAGTCTCAGATAGTAGAGTGAAAGTTGCATGATGGACATTTCTACCGGTCTGTTTAATTTATAAGAATGTCGTTTTAACGAGTGTTGTTGTCAAAGTTTCCCGCGAAAAAGAAACCTTTTCTAAGTATAACAATTCGACGACCGTTGTCAATACAGTAGTTTGCCTAAAAAGCAAGCGCATTCTTCGATTTAAAAAGAAATATCTGATGAGCGACATTTATATAGGGGTACACAGGAAATACCAGCAATAGCCACCAATGTACCCTTCAGCCTACTTCTGTTAAGTCTGACTAGCCCAAAGGTAAGAACCTGTCACCGGCATTCAGGTTAAGGATTAGATTCCCGGAGGATTGAGAAACTTTTTCTAATATTTATAGCTCTACAATCCTCCTCTCCAGCAAGTACGTACACTACAGGAATACTATACGTACAGGGAAACATATGTCGCACAATATGCAAGGACTGAGAAACTTTTCCTGAATTTTATAGCTGTACAATCTTCCTCACCAGCAGGCACATACAGTACACAGCAAGAATACTACACGAAACGTAAGCTGCACAACGAACAAGGACAAAGTAATATAATATCAACGGCGCAATAAGGAACTCCAAAAGGGAGGGGAAAAACTGAAGTCTCAGGAATTGAATGTCACGGCCGGTGGGACCTCCAGGAGAAGCGTTTTCGTTAGAAGCCTGTAGAACGTTCCAAACAGATGCATTACAGAACGAAAATATTGCCAAATTGATAAGAATGTTATACTTTAATATAATAAGGACAATTTTAAAATAATGGCGGGGAAACGAACTTTTTATCAATGGGAGACCAATTACTCCCATTGCGTCCCTTGTTTGTGCACATAAATCCGCCACTCCACAAGTAATCTTATGTTTTGTACAGGCGATGCAACATTTTGTGAATGTATGTGTTGTCAGTACATAATGTGGCCGATCCGCTTTGCAACAAATTTTAGCGACAAACTATCGCTCAACCAAGGTGCGATTTACGGCTGGAAAAAAAATTTACCATAAGGACTCATAAACGGCCCACAATTTCGGTATAAAAATACAGGTCTACGGTCGTTGCCATTAGCAGGAGGATCCACAAATTTAAATACTGTATTGCTGACGCTACCCTTTTAGGGACGCTTCTCACAATACAAATGCAGCACAGCCATGCAGACCAGTCATATATAGCTGGTTTTACGTCTGATCACTTTCATGATTTGGCGATGCAACAAATTTTCAAAAAGTCGCTTTGCCTGTGCATGCAAAAAAATTACACGTAGCCATGTTTATCCAATATCCCCCCCCAAAAAATGTCGTAGAGCAGCCATTGATACTCACAATTTGGTTGATTAAAATAATAGCGACATCAATACGATTGACAAATGTCTTGAATGCTTCTTCAATTTCACCCACAGAAGTATCTGAAATATAGCCAAAAGATAAAAAGACCCATCGTTAACTAATTCATCAGCTGGTAGAGGTCTCACTCTCTCTTTGATTTCCAATTACTGTATGAAGAGACAGACCTCTGTGAGCAGAGAAAACCCAAAACTGGAAAGGTAAGGAACAAATTTAGTTGACTATTCATAGAATGTCCTTTTAACTGGTACAGTTACTTGATGTGTACCAGTATGCAGCTCAATTATCTGAGTCATTGAGCCAACAATGTGCTCATTTTTAATGATCTATGAGGATTCTTACATTGACTAAATAATTATCAGTATAGACTGACTTAAAATAATGTTCAGAATACAGGTAACTCCCATTGTGATACTAAAAATTTATTAGCACAGTATAAACTACACAAGTGAATAACAGTAGTAGGTATTTTCTTGCACAATGATTGGCTCCTCTTTTTCATCCAAAGACAATAACAAGGACAATAACTGCCAGGCAAAACAAAATGGCATCCTGTTTTGCTTCAGTAAGTAAAGCAAAAATAAATATTTCACAGTACATAAGCAGGCCTGCTGTACCAGATAGCACAAAAAGACAACAAAATTTGAAGTATTGGTGTTCTCAAGTATTTTGCTCCCATTTTTAGTAATAACTGCATCTAAACATTGTGTAAGTTGCTTTGTTTACAAAAATATCATCAGATACAACAAATCACTGCAGTTTCTTAGCTTTCCCCTCCAATTTTTATATGTTAAAAACGTTTGGAGTTTGCTATTCTTACAAACTTGTCTGGTTGACACTAAAACAATAATTCACCACAGCATTTGTGGATTGTGTGGACATTCACCTGGCTTCTTCACTATCCAACCCACCATTACTTTAGTCAATAGCAGTGATTTTTTACCACAGTATACCAGAGTTAGTATACAAAGCTCATGCTGTGTAATTCTTATTCAATACATAACTTCCTGTTCAATGGATAAACTTCATTTCATTTACATGGACACTGAACAAAGCAGAGATGAGGCATTTCACTTGCCATTGGCATATCCACTCGTAAGACTATCTAAATGTACTGAGTATGAAAAAGTGCTGCATAGGCCATTTTTGATGAAATATGAGGGTTTAAAATTAGTGCTCTGCTAAAAAATGAGAAAACAAAAGACAGCACTGATGTTTTGAAAGAAAGCTCTTCATCTGAATAAATTGGTATACAATAGGGTTTATAGTATAATGAAGAGCTAAGTTTTACACCACTATGTTTTATGACTACCAAGCCTGGATATTAGCATCCAGTCATGGACATTGTCCGGTACAAATTTGTCATTTATAGAGTTTTGACAGTCACAAATTTGACTATGTCTGTCACTTTGTCCGGAATGGTTTTTGGCAACATTGATTTCCAGTTTCATTACAAAACCAATTATTAATATTTGTCTTTAATCAATCGCTCTTTTCGTTTGTATATTAAATTGGTGAATGCGCGTGAGTTGCTGTGAGTAGTTTTGTGAGTTACCTGTGAGATCGTGTGCGGGCAAATACAAAATGGCAAAGTGCGACTGTCTTGGATATTGATTGTTTGTAATCACTCTAGCGTTAAATTATATAGAATATATTGAAGAAAATAACTTCATTTTTCATGTCTGCTGATATAAATAGTGTTAGCAATGATAGCCATATTGATCAAGACTTCACCACTGACAATGACTTTACATGAGAAACATTTGTCTGATTCAGATGACAGTGATTCTAGTTTTGCAGGTTTCCTTCCTGGGGATTTACTGTGACTTTGAGGATTTAAATTCATCAAATGGTTATGATCTTTTTGTAGTCGTATACTGCATGTATAAATCTACATGTATAATACTTTTAAATAAAATTGTGTGCAGTGCACGTATCGAGGTAGATGAACGATCTTCAAGCTCGATACTCAGAAAATGATACCTGAGCCCCAGATGGGGATCGAACCCGCAACCTTGCGGGTTTGATCCCCGTCTGGGGTTCAGATATCATTTTCTGAGTATCGAGCTTGAAGATCGTTCATCTACCTCAATATATCCAAGCTCTCATGTTTTCAAACATCATACTGCCAGTGCAAATATCATTCATACTTTTAAGTTTTAATATCCCATGCCAATGCTTGTATACAACAACAATTATTAATATATGGCGAATGTACGAATATCAATCAAATTATAGTCTTGTTAAGTGACAGGTACATTTTGTTTTGTGACAGGCACAATCTGATTGATGTTGGTCATTTTGATAGCCGGAGCAAAAAAAAAATATATCCAGGCTAGACTACATAGAGTACAGTGTCATATATAATACTGATTAGAAATAACAGACTAAAAAGGCAGCCAGCCATAAATCATGGCCATAAAAAGCAGGGAGGCTTGGGGAGCTGGCACCCCCACATTTTTCAGGATAAAGGGGCTGAACCACTCTAAATATTTGCTATCAAAGCATGCTAGTTAAGTGGTTTGTAGCTTACTAGTAAGCATTGATTTATTAATTCTTGTGAAAATTGTGATAAACGTTAGTTATACGTCAGATGTTAGTTAAAGAGATTACAAAGTAGTTGCACTCATGTGCTTTGAGATGTACAGCTCCTGGGGTTCTTTAACCTTTAGTGATTGTTACCCTCCAAATTAAAATCCCAGCAACATTTTACATAGCAAAAGACAAAAGTAAACACCTCCTGTCCAGTATTTTTTGAAATAATACTAACTAAAAGATGAAAGAACTAGAAAATGGAGAGAGCCTAAATTTTAACCAGAATTACCCCAAGATAAGCTTAGTGCATTTAGATTTAAAGTAAATTGTGGAGACATACTGTGTCTTGTCCATAAACTTTATAGATATGTCAGTACAACTACAGCAGCTTTAGGAAATTGGTCAGATATTGTTGAAAAAATTTGAAGATTGACTAAAATTATGTTGCTTTTGATCGTAATTTTTTTGTGGTAAAACTGCCCTCAAAATGCAGGTAATTGCATTTAAGCACAAATGAAAATCCAAAATTTCCCAGGGGAGCATGTCCCCGGGTCCCCCTAGAGGGTTCCCGCACCTTCGGCGCTCGGCCAGCCCCCCCCTTACCTTGGACATCTTTTTAGGGCAGTGCCTTAAATTATCCTAATACTGGATAAACGATTGTCTTACCAGCCAGTTTCTCACGGCAAAGATAATTCCTGTTATTAATAGTAACTTTAGACTTGTACTCAAGGTCTTAAAATACCCACACACCTTTCGCCACAACGAAGAAATTTTTCTGTCTCTTGTCATTTATTTCACCAATTCCACCCAAAAGAAACCCAGTACAAGTATCCTTTAATCAAGAGAATAATATAATTGAGCTTCGCCATCAGATAGAGAATGTTTCTAAGAGGTACTTGACTAACCTCGTCTCCGATCACTGCGATCAGTCTTCCTTTCGAAAGTGCTGACCTTCCAGCAGATTTGGTAGCCATTTTGAAGATTGTGAAATGTAAACGGACGCTACCGAAATAATTCCGAAAGTCAGCGGCCCCCCGACGGCAAGCCTTCAATCAGGTGTCGCACCCCCGAAAAGACAAATAGCATCAACTCTGAAAATTTCCTTAAGAAGTTAAATATCATCTTTCTAGGGGAAACTTGAAAAGGGATTAGGGTTAGGATTAGGGTTAGGATTAGGGTTAGGATTAGGATTAGGGTTAGGATTAGGGTGAGGGTAAAGATTGGGGTTAGGCTTAGGATTAGGGTTAAATCACCCTCCGAAGACGGTAAACCTACGTTTCACCCCGTTTTAAAAAGTTTTTGGGAAATGCTCGTCATGAATCTGCAGTATCGGTCAACAATCCATGTCTAATCAAGCAGATGCAATTCAAATAGACCCGGGCGATACGTCTTAGAGATTGAACATACTGTGCAGTAAACAGGAAAACCGTTCACGGGACCACTCTCAGTGGCGTAACGGACTGTGGTCAGGGTTAGAGCAACTCCTAAGGATCCCCGACTTCTAAGGGGCCCCTGATGAATCTGTAAAGACAATTGAGATTAAAGTCTTGAAATATATGCCTGAGGGGGGTGACGGAGGCCCCCGAACGAAAATGTCCAAAGGGTCCTCAGTAGTTCCGTTACGTCACTGACCACTCCTAAACTGCAGAGGACACTGAAGTCTGTTTTAGCCGCACAAGCATCGAGTTTACCAGTGGCAGACCCAGGGTGGAGCCCAAGGGGGGTCGGAACCCCCTTTTAGTAAGATAATAACCAGTGTAATTTATGATAAAATTGGCTTACTAACGGAATAAGTAGGAAAAGAAAACAGCTGCAAGTGTTGATCTTCCACGTAGTTTATAAAACTCAAGTTAAAAAGTTTTATAGTTGCACACTCGGGTAAATACTGTAAATTCACGCTTGAATACCTCAATGGTCACTAAAAACAATCCCGAACAACTAAACTCGATTTCTCTGGAAACGATTAGAGCAGAAGAAGAAATTTTACGGTTAAATTACTACTCCTAGGCTGGCCCACCTTGTTCAGCCAAGTCTGGATCCGCTAGTGGCTATCTGCATCTCCTTCCGTCCACTGATACGGGCAAGGAGCAAGGCCGGAAGATTAACTCATTGAGGGGCAGGGCTCGTCCCTTTGACGAGTAAAATCGTCTGGCGACGGCGTGAACCAGAATAAAATACTAAAGTGAGCCCTTGCCCCCTCATGGGTTAAATTCAAGTCGAGTGAACACAGATGGTCATCATATTAAGGTGTACCAGAAAACACATCGACAAAGTCCCTTGTTTGCTTACTTTCAAAGGAACAGGGATGTTTTTCAAGCCCAACAGATAATCAAACTTAGAATGGCATACGTGGTTCAAACGTTAAGTTCTCTTGGAAAAATTGTCGATGAGATGGACGGTCCCCAAGTCATCGTCATGAAACTACGGCGGCTGCGAAGACATTTAACTGACATTAGTAATCCTGGGGATCTAGCAAGTACATCAAGGTTCGGATCAAAAAGGAAAAGTTTCTTATCCAGCGATTACACCAACCCACTAGACTGGTTATATCCTTGAACAATTACCCTAGTCAGTGACAGAGTAGTATACAGAACTCCGTCGGCAGTGATGAACGACGTATTACGACGTGTTTGAAAAGCCAAAAGGGCGAGGGAAAAGCCGAAACTAATCGTATAAATTCCAAGAGGAATATACTGACGTTTCGAGTGATGGCCCTTCTTCGCAGTGAAAAGTGAGGCCAACGAAGGGTCTTCGCACGAAAAAGGAAGACGGTGCGCGGGAGATCTTCGTCCACAACTTTTTTTGTGGTGTGGCAGCAGAATATGTGTGAGCGCCTCACTTTTTAAATGTCTAGTAATATTAAAGTACAAAATTTTGATTTCCAGATAAGATCCCTGTTCAATTTAGATAGATGAAGGTAGATATATAGTTTGACTATAAAATTATGGATTAATTACGGGAGAATATAGTGATAATACAAAAAGACTGATATAAAACGATATACCTAGTTGTTAATGTTAAGAATACTTCCTATTATGAATGAGTTCTTAAAATGATCTGTATTAAATTTAGTATAAAATAAAACATATTCCGAAGAATAAAGTCATCTTGAGAACTCAAGATATGAGTCAATGCAAGATAAAACTATAGTTGGAACTGTGATATTTCGACTTTATTCCAACTATAGTTTTATCTTGCATTGACTCATATCTTGAGTTCTCAAGATGACTTTATTCTTCGGAATATGTTTTATTTTATACTTTTTGAAGTTGTCGGCTGGTCATGGTTTTTGATTAAATTTAGGAATATAGAACTTCTTTACATTTTGCAAGTCGTGACTAACTGACGTATCTGCTATTGATAAAAGAGTAGAATACTGCGTAGACATTGATAAATAAGGTAAAAAGTTTAAAGGTTGGTAACTGTCGGGACTGATCTCACTATTATTGAGATGAGGTTATTAAATTTGTTGTCAGGGTCATCTAAAACTTGTTTAAAAAATTTATCACATGCCTGCTACCTTCTGTCATGTTACGTTACTAAGTCACTTTCCGCCAGCAAATCTTCAATAATTACTTTGTGGGTAAGTGACAGAGAGAGCGCGTTTTTGAACACGTTCCATATCTTCACTCAGCTACTTCGGAAGTGAGTAGTGGAAAACAACGGACGCGTATTCTAATATTGCACGTATTCATGTAGTATTATATTACTATAAAATTGAATAATTTCTTTGTTAGGAACGTTGATCCGCTTTAACTTTATGAGAAAGCATAGCCGTTTAGAATATTTCGAAACAATATTATTTACATGGTTGTTCAATATTATTTACATGAATTAAATGTGTCTTTTCCTTAGAACCTTTAAGAAATCAAAAATTCGATTTCGAAGATTCAGGTTATCGTTTCTGGCTCTTGTATAATGAGGGCAACTAGCCATTGGGGTCTTCAACTGTTGGAGCATACCTTCAGGCACAAGATCATCCATACAGAGATTGGGACCTCATCAGGCCTCCGACTTTTATTGTCATTCCGACGCCTTTAGCCCGGAACCTCAGTATATTCCTCTCTTAAGCCTCGGCAGTTCTCTCACCCTTTTGGCTACTCTGATCTAGTCCATGACTGTAACTAAAAATCCAGCCAAAAAGGGCGGAGAACTTTCTGGTTTGTTAATTTCTTGCCCCTTCTGGAACAATTGACTTCTACAAAACAATAGAAATCTGAACTATAAGTAAACCAATATTTAGGTCAATGGACTAGATAATCGACCAAGCAGGGATCTGACATGAAGAATCAAAACTTCCACCATGTCGGCCATGATTGACTCACACCTTTGACTTGGAGTCATTGTCACATCATCTACAGAGTTCAACGTGTATCAACCCTGACGATCATAGCCATGAAATCAGTCGTAAACAATCTTAGGTTAACTTGGAGACGAAAATAGTTCTGCCTAAGGAACAAATAGATCGATAGACAGATAGACTGATAGATAGATAGATAGATAGATAGATAGATAGATAGATAGATAGATAGATAGATAGATAGATAGATAGATAGATAGATAGGTAGATAGGTAGATAGGTAGGTAGATAGATAGGTAGGTAGATAGGTAGATAGGTAGATAGGTAGATGGGTAGATAGGTAGATAGGTAGATGGGTAGATAGGTAGATGGGTAGATAGGTAGATAGGTAGATAGGTAGATAGGTAGGTAGATAGGTAGGTAGATAGGTAGGTAGATAGGTAGATAGATAGGTAGATAGATAGATAGATAGATAGATAGATAGATAGATAGATAGATAGATAGATAGATAGATAGATAGATAGATAAACAGGCAGACAGGCAAATAGACAGGTAGACAGTGTGAAAGACCGACAGATAGACAGGTAGATAGGTAGATAGGTAGACAGGAGGATAGATTTAATGTGTCATACACGTAGCTAAACAAGGTGTGACATTCCAAAATCTGCAATGATACACCAGCTAGCTTACATGTATTCCACAAATTCTAATAAGAGTAGATTTAAATATAATACAATCACAAGTAAAATATTGATGACATCGAATTATCAAAATAAAATCACTAAAAGTTACTATAAAATAGGACGTTGGCTTGTATATGCATCATATAACAATAAGTTGTTTGGTTAAGTTTCTTGATACTATTTTTAAAAACCTTAAATGTTCTGATAGTTCTATGTGTGTCTGGTATGAAGTTTTACATTTTTGATGCTAGGTAACGCCATGATGTCTAGCCATATGTAGAGGTATTGGCCTTTAGCAGTTTTTTCGTTTCCCTTCAGATCATATTTGGTATTTCTGATCTCTATTAGCTCTTTTATACTTGTAGGCGCATGTTCATTGTTAATAGTTATAAAAACTGTTCAAACTATTAATTTTTGCAAATCTTCAATTGGCAAGTGATGGAAGTCCTATCTTATTAAGTATTTCACAGTGAAGCGTTTGGTTTTCATTAAAAACGAATTGAAGAGCACGGTCGTTAGCTTTTTTCAGTTTTGCAGTGGCGTTTTTTATTGCAGAAGTGCCCGGTCTCAGAACAATAGTTGAAATGCAGGATAATAAATGTACGGTAAAGTCTCCTTTTTGTTTCAAGCAGTAGCACCGTCATAAGCATAATAGTGATGTTGCAAAAGACCTTATGAATATGGCAATAAAATCGAAATTATTAACGCTTGACTCCGTTTAAAGCGATTCAACAACCGCCTGTATGATTGGGTGGAATGATGGCTACAAAGCTTCATTTCAGCAAAAAGTTTTAGAAGATGATGTAGGGGCCGCGCCACTGGGGGGACCGCGGGAGCCATGGCCCCCCACTTTTTTTGCAGAGAAATGTTTTGTTTTTATATGATTAATTTTAAATTTCAGTAGCTTAACAACTATCGAAAATGAACAGCAGTGTAAAAGAGATAATTATAGCTCTTGTGATTCTATTGTTTGGAAACGTCACGAAAAAGAACAAAACAATCGACATTTTCAGTTATATAAACAGCCAGCTGTTTCTCAAAGCCAGTTTGGTTTCCACGTGCTACGTGTGTAGCAAGGATTAAGAAGTGTAGCAAGATAGAAACCAGGTTATTGTTTGTATACAGTTAATAGAATCATTTTCGTTTACCATGCAGAATATCTGAAAGTAGTTTTCTTCTTCGACAGACAGGAATGATATCAACATGAGTAAAAAAGTAGTAGCTTTAGTGGCCTTTGTATTTTCAGGGTGTATGTATATTTGATAAACGTTTAAATTGATACATCGCTTTTTACACATAAAATCTGGTCATTTTTCCCCCTAATTTTTTTCATACTTTACAAGGAAAATCCCGCAAAAGTGCATATTTGAAGATAAATTCTGGCCTCCCCACTTTTAAAATCGTGTCGTGGCCCCTGTAGTATGTCCTGCGAAGGACAATCAATTGAAGACCTGAAAATAGAATTAATCGTACTACCTCATTTTAATTGTTGTCCTACAGTTTAGCATGGTAGAGTAAATAATTGGCAACAGTGCCGTAGGAAGCTAGTTGAACTTAGGGGGGCCGGGAACAAAATTTTAGTTCAGGGTGGGTGTTTTTACGTAAACGTTTTCATAGCCTAGATTGTTGAGAATGCTTGGACAATACTTGCAGTTGTACTTCTATAGTAAAACACATTTCGTTTATACGAGAAATGAATGTTTCAGTGGATTACTAATTTGTGAATTAAAAGACTAAATACAATTATAAAATGTCGTAGCTTTTTTAACCCTTATAAAGGAGACTAAAGGTGATCATACATTTATCCCAAGTTTTAACGGCATCTTCGCGCAACTCTAAATTATAGTAAAGTATCAACCATCATTAAAATGTGTGCAGTACATTAGATTTTTAAATATTTTATATTTTAACTTTAAAATGCAAATACGTGTAATGGCAAAAATTAGAAAAGCCTTTGCATAGTGTTACCATATCTGTTTTTAAGGGGGGGGCAAACGATATTGCGCCCCCCTAAATTAAATGTTAGAGGGGCCGCGGCCCCGTGGGCCCCCTGCTTCCTACACCACTGATTGGCAACACCACTCATATCATTGATGGTTGAAATTGCAAAAAAAGAACCGTTCGCAGTATGACAAATTCGAACTATAGTGTCAGATCTTCTGTAATATTTCAAGCATTAATTAAATGGAAGCCAATTAAAAAAAATTCCAGAAACGCGAACTGACAATGATGCTCAAGATTCTAAAAAGAATGATTCCATATTGCTTAATACAATAATACAGCAACTGCAAAAATAATGATTACGAGCTGAAGTAATAACTTGAAACTATATTTTCCAAATGGAAGAACGAACTTCTCAAAATAAAGGTTTGTCATATCGAGGGCCTATGTTTTGAAACAAAATACCTACTGATCTAGTTAAACAAATCAATAGTTTCTTCTTTTTTTCATCTTTTCGTTGACATTTAAACACATATTTAGATCAGTTATAAATTTGTAAATAGAGCTATATTTAATGTTTTAGGTATAAGTTTTAATGTAATAAGTTGTTAGTAGTCTCTAGTACTAATTATGACCGTGATAATTACGTAGGAACTTTATTTACTTACATTTCAAAGTTGTGTTTTTTACTGCTATTTGAAAAACGTACTTATGAAAAGCTAATAGGCTATCGTGAAAAGATATGTTCAAGCGCAACAAAACAAAACAAAACGAACCAAAACGAAACAGAACGAAATTTAATGAAATGAAATATAATAAAATAAAATAATAAATTAATAAATAGATATATAGGTCAATAAATGAAAGAATGAATGATCGAATAAATAAATAAGTAAATAAGTAAGTAAATAAATAAATAAATAGAAATATATAAAGTAGAATACTCTAATAAAGTACTGTTTGAGAATTATTTCTGTCACGGCTTGTTTTCTTTCATTTACACCATGCGGATATTGCCATGCAAAGTTTCGAACAATTAATCAAGGTGTCACTTGGCTGGACTGGTTTGTTTCATTACAAAATTGATGTCAAGCGTGCGAGAGATAATCAATAACGACGGGCAAAACAAAAAGATATTAACGCAAACTAGGCTTAACGACGACAAGATGAAGGCTGCTTTTTTGTAAAAATTCAAATCAAGATTATTTTTGTAATTCAAAAATAGTTCGTGAATCCTTTGAACCAGATTGGATGGATCGAATCCAGGGACAAATCCGGCTGCTATAAGAGTACGAGTGTCTTAGCGCATGCCACGCATGTGACCTCCAAGTTACGTTTATAGCCATACACATATATGTACTATATAAGAAGGTGTAGCTACTAAAGTAAATGGTTTGAACCCGGGAGAATCGGTACATGTGAGTGATAGTATGACCGCCACTGAGGCCGTAACCGTATAGTAACCTGGACGATCTACAATCGCTAACATGTAAGGCGTAGCTACCTTGGCTTTCCCTGGGAGAAAAGTATTTATTCCTATCCCGGTAATTGTTGGATCATCGTTACAATCCATGATTAACTGGAATCGATATTTAGCTTTCCTTTTCAGAGCTAGTAACATTTAGTCCGGGTTTGCATAAAGACGCTAAGTTAGCTTATTTATATCAGGCCAGAGAATCACTCCTTCTATGGGTTGTGGTGGTGCGAGAAGAAGAGGGAATGAATTTTGACCTAACAAATTCCGTCTCATCTAATGTTGGTATCCCATGTCTAATACAGCACAGGGGCGCAACTAGAAAATTTTGAGGGCAGGGGTTGGCCGCAAAAAAGGGTAAAAATACTAGAACTTTAAGACTAGTTCGAGTCTCGTCCCCAGACCCCTCGCCGCATGAGAGGACGTACAAAACAAGAAGTCTCTTGCCAGATTCGCGGAGATATCGTATAGCGTATTGCAACAAACGATTAATTATCTGTGAATCTGTTAAGGTTGAATATGGTTTATTGAAGCATGAACGCCACAAAAATTGTCTTGAAAAAAATCAAAATGGGCATTCATCAGATCATGGCACACATTAAAGGTCTCACAAAAGGGGCAGGGGTTGTAACCCCCACCACCCACCCCCCTTAGTTGCACCCCTGCAGCAGAGTCCATAGCTGGTAGCCCTGTGAATGCAATGTTTGACTCTCTTTTCTTCTTCCCAACTATTCTTTGACGTTCTGTGTTTTGTCCTATTCCTCCCCATTTTCGTCCCGATTTTGTCCATTTTCATTCTTCAGAGGGAACAAACTGTCCCCCTATGCCCGGCTCCTACTGGCTACGTCACTGTATATGCATCCAAATTCAAGCTTCAAAAATGTGAGATTTTCATTTCGTCATCGCTGTCTAGCAAGCAAACCTTTGATAGTAAAAGTTTTATCTAAAAATCGCTCTTTGATTTGACACTGGGAAAAGCTGTCTATTTTTAAACATTGTAAACTCGTCATAGGCGGCCAGTGTGTTGCACTTTTTTCCTCGCAGTTAATAATGCAATGAATATCATTAATGTTGTGGAAAGAGAAACATGGACGACACAGGTCTTCAGGAATCTGTATCTGAATTGTGTTTCTCCTAAATAAGTACAGTCTTACTGTGTTGATAAGAGTATTCATCCTACGGAAATACTTTTTGAATGAAATAAGAAGGCTGAAAAATGGTTATCATACCTTACATACCATGCGTAGAGAGATTTTTAGACTTAAGTACACTTATCATAAATATTAATGAATAGTGGGTTTGTCAGGAAATACGTGAGAGATGTTTGGTAGGTTTGTAGTTTCATTACTTAGAGTAGAAGAATTTAATTGTCTAGATGACAAGCATGATATTTAAAAGGCTGCAATTTGTAATCAAACATGCGTAAATTTCTGGCACCCATTGACAGTGACATTACATTTAAGTCAAGAAGGGGGAAATTACTTCACCAAAGCATATCCTTAATTTGTAGCATTCATATTGACTTGTCGAGATTTAAATGTCTGAATGAAGTAGTTTGTAAAATATGGTCTTTCCTTTCAAAGAAAGGCTTTAAAGGCAATATAGACTTTGGAACAAAGGAAGTTGTCTCCATGTCTTCAATTCCGGTAGCGTTAAGATGCAATTGTCTACAAGATAACAAGACCAACAAATTTGCCCCTAACTTTTGGTATTTTGAAGCTTAAAATACCAACTCAGAGTTTGGAATTATGAATCCAATTCTGTTTTGCCTATAAAAATACCAAACCATTTTGAGAATAGCACATCTCTCAGGTCCCAAAATTTGTAGACACTTTTACAATTAAAACGTCGTAAATGGAAAAAAAAACATTGTCATAGTCATAATTAAATGTGCTTTGGGCAATGAAAATCTGGTGGAAACCTGGTAGAAATTACCAACCTCCACGTACGGAAGGAGCAGTTGAGAAGAATGAGTAGTTAAAATTTCATGAAGAGCATATAGCTGGGCGTCGAAGGTAGATGAACAACCAAAATACTCTTGTTTCTGATTGCGAAATGAAAGTTTGCATCAAAAGACGGAAATTATCAACACTGCAGGGTTATGACATAAAAATAAATATTGGTGAAGAAGACATGGAATAATTGAAGCAGTTGAAGTACTTGAGGAGTATGATAACCGGAAATGGATATTTGGAGAAAAAAAATGCGGAGAAGAATATATAGTAATGGCTAAAGACGTGTTTAACACACACGAAGCGCTATTGGCCAAAACCTCCTATCGCACGCTGAGAAAGACACTAGCTGAATTGTTCCATGGTTTTGGAGTGTCTTGTTTTATCGTTTTTAGACCTGGGGAATAAAGATGTTTAATCACAAACGGCTGGAAAGTTGTGAAATAAGGTTATGAAGATGTATAAAAGATTAGATGTGTAGATAGAGTCAGTAACGAGTACGTTTTAAACAGAGTGGCAAAGGAGGAGATGCTGATCAAAACTATGATTAAAACCAACCTCAGACAAACAAATTTTCTGAGACGTGATAGTACGGCGTTTGGAAGGGAAAAGACCAAGTGGGTGGGGAGGGAGAGACAGATAGTATTGCATAATACCATGTTTGTTGTTTCTATCAAATAAAGTAAATTCTGGCGCAAGACAGGGAATCTGGGAGACGCATGGGCAAAACATTATAATGATGAAGAAAGAACATACAGCATACTACATGGCGGCAGGCCGTGTCACGTTGAGTAATGCCATTCTGCCTTTACACGTTTATTTCAAATATTTTCATGAAACATTTAAACTATTACATGAAAATCTATGACATTTGGGTGTAACTACAGCGTATTTTTATTTTTCCTGCGTGTCTCCCTGAAGAAAATAAGCCAAGACCTCAAAAATCCAAAAATATTTACAGCCATGCCAATATTCCAGAATATTTAATGCCGCATGGAGGTGGTACTTTACAATCTCAACCAGTTTCTAATAACACAAACTATGCAATAATCAAGAAGAATTCCTGTGACATTGAAGTATATGTTATTAATCTCTTCATTTAATACCAATATAGAACGGTGCATGACTCAAGAATAAAACCAAGCTCTTCCTCTTTTTTCTGACAGTATTTTGTCGGTAACAGTCGATGCGAAATTCATGAATTCACACATCCCATTGCTATAATGACATTATTCACAAATTCCACTCAAACGTCTGAGTTGGGTGTTTCACAAACAATGCAACTGCCAAATGTTACTCTCTTCCTGTATCCGCGGGAATGAACAGGCGATTTCCCCAGAAACAAAAAAACTTTGTCCTATGATCAGGCCCGCAGAGAGAGGGGGAAAGGGAGGCAAATTGCTCCAGGGCCTCGTACTCTGAGGGGCTTTAGATTGTAAGGGCCTTATTCTTAATAATTCCTCAAAATGTCTTAAAGGCCTTAATCCCGAATGAAACTCTTTTTGGCGCATTGGCCATAATTTGAAGGTTGGGGGGGGGGGCTGGATGACCACTTTGTCCCGGGTCTCCTGTTGCCTCTCTGCGGGTCCGCCTCTGATTACTTCCTCTTAATTTGGATATTGCCAAACTTGATAGCTCATGTGCCAATATAGATTGGCAAATTTATGTTGCCTGAAATCAAATGAATTATCCGGAATGAAATTGAAGGGCCAGAGGATACTGCAGTATTCTAGCTGGTAGCAACGAATGAACTTTAATATACATATGTATTTAAAAAACTAAATAATTCACGAATAAAACACCAAAGATTTTCTGTAAATCGAATACAGAATACTAAATAATACAGAATTATGAACTCTTCACTTCGATTTTCTTCGTTAAAATTGACTGAAACTTCGAAATAGCCGGTAAACATGCATAGTCATTTAAATTTATTCGTATTTTAAGAAAGATACTTCGGCTCGCCTTGTTAATCCCATACGGATCGGTCATTCGTATTGTATCTGTTAAATAAACATCAAAATCCAGCTCGTTCAACAGTCAACCCACGTATAAAACTGTAAATCTTTAATAATATATTGCATACATCTTTTAAATCTTTTACATCTTTTAAATCTTCTTCTCGTATAAAGTCACACGAGTCTTTATTACATATAAAGACACGACACTGTTATGATTTTCTTTTGTATCTTTCTCATGAATTCTTACTTAATTTTAGAAATATATTTATAAAATTCATCAAAAATTCACGAGGAAAACACAAAAGAAAATCATGACCGTGTCGGATCTATATATGTGGTAAAGTTACATGTGACTTTATGTGTGAAGAAGTTGTTCAATTCTTTCGGCTAACGAAAGATAAATTTCCAAACTTTCTTCGCCAATTAGCGTATTAGGGGGTGAATTTCATAAGACATTAAAAAAACTCGCAGTACGTGCTTTGTCGGAAACACTCCACTATCGCCTTTTATAAGTATATATATATACAGTATATATATACTTATAAAATTCATTAAAAATTCATGAGGAAAAGACAAAAGAAAATCATTAGCGTGTCGGATCTATATATGTGATAAAGATACATGTGCCTTTATATGCGAAGAAGAAGTTCAATTTTTTCGACTTACGAACGATAAATTTCCAAACTTTCTTCACGAATTAGCGTATTAAGAGGTGAATTTCATGAGACATTTAAAAAACTCGCAGTTCGTGCTTTATCGGGTCCAAAACACTCGGCTATCGCCTCGTGTTTTAAATCCCGATAAAGCACTCCTGCTCGGTTTTTAAATATTACGTATATATATATATACAAACATACATACATACATACACCAATGATGAGTACCACGAAGGTTACAGCATTGGTATGAAAATATAGAGCGCTCAATACCATTACCGGTAGAGCGAATAAGTAAATACAAAAGACAAAATTTTGCATGATCGCCTGAGCGCGTGAAACTCAGAGTAGTGACAGCAAAATTTTGTCTTTTCTATTTACATACATATATATATATACATACATATACATACATATACATACATATACATACATATACATACATATACATACATATACATACATATACATACATATACATACATATATATACATATACATACATATATATACATATATATAATTATATCGCTTACCTCAAAAAGTCACTACAGCCTGTTTCATCTTGAGAAAGAATCTTCAGGTGACTGACGAATTTCGAAAACAGGAAGGTTTTTATGCGTAGGCCGAAACGTGGGCGTGGAACAATAGGGGGATTTTGTTTTTGTTTTAGGTTGTTTACGCGGAATTTGGCCTTGTGTGAGCAGGCCGAAACTATTTCTTTCGACCTTAACACCGGAAAATTTAAACCATTTCGGAAGCCCAATGACGATCCTCTATACATAAATAGGCATTCTAACCACCCACCTAATATCTTAAGGCAACTACCTACAGCAATCAACACGCGCATTGCATCACTTTCATCAGATGAAACAGACATTTAGGGAATGCGCACCGATGTATCAGAAAGCACTCAAACACAGCAGTTTCGACCACAATCTCAGTTACATTCGATAAACACCTCAACAACCACGTAGAAATAGGCAACGTAATATCATTTGGTTCAACCCACCATTCAGCAAAAACGTTCGTTCAAACATCGGGCACGACTTCTTAAGCCTCATTGATAAACACTTTCCTCCGCACCATAAACTGCATAAGATTTTCAATAGGAACACAGTCAAGGTTAGTTATAGTTGCATGAACAACATTAAATCTTTTATCACACGACACAACTCACGCATAATTAGGAAAAACAAACCACAGAATAAGGCCACTGAAAACTGCAATTGCAGGAACAAGGACACATCGCCCACTTCAGAAAGAACGCTTAACCAAGGACATAGTATACAAAGCATCAGTCACAACATGCAACACGAACACCACAAAACACTACATAGGGATGACATCTAAGACATTCAAAGAGCGATATCGTAACCACACTAAGTCTTTTCAACACATAAAATATTCTAACGAAACGGAGCTTTCTAAACACATTTGGAATTTGAAAAACAACAAACAAGATTTCACCATAAAATGGTCTATTTTAAAACACGCTATTTCGTATTCAGGAGGATCAAAACGATGTAATTTATGTTTAGAGGAAAAATTTTCTATTTTGAGCGTAAAAGATAAAAATAATTTGCTAAACAAAAGATCAGAAATAGTTTCGGCCTGCCCACACTAGGCCAAATTCCGCGTAAACAACCTAAAACAAAAACCAAATCCCCCTATCGTTCCACGCCCACACGCCCACGTTTCGGCCTACGCATAAAAACCTTCCTGTTTTCGAAATTCGTCAGTCACCTGAAGATTCTTTCTCAAGATGAAACAGGCTGTAGTGACTTTTTGAGGTAAGCGATATAATTCTATTTGCTCTTTCTGTGCGTTATTGAGCCCTCTTTGTATTTCGTAAACCTAAACGTTCACGTACATATATATACATATATATACATATATATATACACATATGTATGTAGCAGCGTGAAACTTTAAGTAGCGATATATATGTTTTCTTCGCTTTTAGGATGCGTAATTTCTCCTCCAAACAAAGGTTGCAAAGCTTCGCTCCGCCGTGGTATGCAGCGGCGTGCTTAATGATTGACCATTTCAAACTGAAGTTGCGGCAATTTTTCTTAAGGCTCTAAATGTATTTAGCCTCGGTTTGTTCTGCACAGACCTCGCTCCTTCGTCGCTTGGTCTGTACGAAAACCTCAGGCAAATACTTTCCCGTACAGACCTCACACTCGGTTAATAAGTAATGAATATACATATATGTATGTAAATCGAATAAACAAGAAGAACTGCTGGCAATTTATAACTGGTCCTTTATTAAAGCTTAAGACGTTTCGACCATTCGGTCTTCTTCAGTTAAGAAAAATTTAAAATATAAAATATGAAACTATTAGTTTTATAAAATGCTTTGTTACTTAATTTACATAATTTACAAAAATTAACATATTTACAATAATTAAATTTCCCACGCTTATGAAATGTAGTTAATCCGATTCCCAGATGACATTTCCTTCCTTTTATTCAGACCGTCTGGATCAGTACGGCGGAGAGGGGGGTAGTGGAGTCAAATTGACCCCAGTCCCGGAAGAAATAAGGGGGCCGGGAAGAAATCAAGGGGCCCGGTTGGTCAGAAAGTACCATATTTAATTCAGATCTTTTATCACTAGAATAAAGAATTATTGCTAAAGTGCCATCAGTGGTTGTTAGTAAAATAAGACTATGACCATTTTCGTGTTCTAGTTTGACAACTTCCGTGCTCCGGACACGAAAAGATAAATGATTTTATATTCCATGACGTTAATGGATCAACGTGTATGGCTTCATTTAAAGTAGCACTTTAGAGTATAGACAGTGTGGATTCATCACTGATGGAATACTGAATTAACTAGGTATCAACTCTCTATAATAGTTTGAGCATGGTAGTACCTGTATTGATTAATTTAAATTTAGAAATGCTTTATTGTTTTGTTCATTTCTTAAGTTCATGCATGAAGTGAGGCATCTGTGCTTTACCTAAAATTTGTTCGGCAACTTAAAAGTCTCGTGAAAAATTGCTAAAATTAAAGAATACAAACCTTTGTTCGGCCCGATAATTAGTGAAGTTAGTCAAATCTACCAACTTCTCTACCTCTCCTCCCGGGGCCCGCAGCAACACTTCGCGGTCAGTGGTCTGGATGCAAAGTTCTCAGCTGCGCCGTCCAATAAGCTTCTCTCTTTCAAGCCTTTGGTCGGTTTGGGAACAGTCATTTGTTTCTTCAATACAAGTTATTTTGAAATCACTGCATTCACGGGCAAATGGTTAAAATGAATGGCCTTATGTGTATATATATACACTCATCAATAAGAACCTTTAATCTGTAGTATCAACGTTTCGGGTCCAACCGCTTATATAAGCTCTTCAAATCTTGTATACTCGTGACTCTTGATAAAGAGGCAAGACCCCGAAACGTCGATACTACAGATTAAAAGTTCTTATTGATGAATGGGTTTTAATGGTTTTAAACTCTGGAAATGGGAGGTTCTTGCTTCAAGTATATATATATATATAAGTATACCAAGAAGAGTATGCAACAAAAATGTCACGGTGAGACGCTCTAACCATTGAGCTACCGAGACTCAGATGGTAAGCTAAGGTGCAAATTCGATATATATGTGCGACCTAAGCGGAAGCCACTATATATTAATAATGAATTTAAGTATCGAGCTTGAAGATCGTTCATCTACCTTAATATATCCAAGCTCTCACGTTTCTCAAACATTAAACTGCTTCAATCATTATTAATATATAGTGGCTTCCGCTTAGGTCGCACATATATATCGAATTTGCACCTTAGCTCACCATCTAAGTCTCGGTAGCTCAATGGTTAGAGCGTCTCACCAGTCATCAGAAGGTTGCGGGTTTGATCCCCGTCTGGGGCTCAGAAATCATTTTCTGAGTATCCAGCTTGAAGATCGTTCATCTACCTTAATATATCCAAGCTCTCACGTTTCTCAAACATTAAAAATGTCACACAGAAGGTGTAAGTATATGTATATATATATATATATATATATATGTATACATGTATATGTAAATTGAATTAAATTCCATCTCCGTTTGGAGTTCAAATACTTTTATTAATCGATAAAAAACCCCAACCCCCCCAAAAAAAAAACTCCCAAAACTATTGATAACTTTTTACGTTTGAGGGCACTGCCCCTTTATTAAGTTACAAAAGTACAAGTGACATTCTTTCGTATATAAAGATTTACCATATTATTATAATTTCAAATTAATAACAAAAAATTCCTACAATTTAATCCCTTCGACACAAATGAATTTTATGCATTCATAATCCAAAACTCCTCTCTCCTTGTTGCATCATTAATATCAGCCTAATGTATTTCTTTTTTTATACTACCATACTCTATAGTCTATATTCTCAAATCTGGTGGGAAAATGTGCACACTTAAACTCAGCTATATTACTTCTAACATGGATTTGAGAGCATCTTTTACATTTTGTTAGATAAATGACTCCTTTCGAATATAAATCAAAAGCAAAATTAATAAAATGCGTCCTATTTCCCAGACAAAATTCTTAACTCTCCTCGACAAATTAAGAGATCCTACTGCGAGACTTTCCGCATTTCTTCACACCTTTCTCGCAACCAACTTCTCTCTTATAACTTACAAAGACCTCCTATAAAGTGCGATGCCTATTTCTCTTTTTTCTTACAGTATTTCGTCAGTAACAGTCTTTGAGAAATGCATGAATTCACAAACATCCGATTACTCTTCTGGCGTTATTCATAGATCTCTCTGACCTCTTATTTTTCCCCCGACAAAATTCTTAATCCTCCTCGACAAATTCACAAATCCTACTTCAAGACTTCTCCGATTTCTTTACACTTCTATCACTACAAAATTCTCTCATGTAACCTACAAAATTGACCATCCTTCAAATTCTTTGATGGTGTAAATGGTAACACAAGTTGCTCCCCAACTATTCTTCTCATATTACTCGCAGCATGAAACATCTGACAAAATGAAGTGATGTGAAAAGAATAATTGGGAATGATTGGAACACTTCTGTGAAATATTATTTTCTATACTTTGAATGAAGCAATGCTAATTCATTCGTGGAGGATGTCAACCAGGTCAGCATGACCTTTGATAAAATGTTAAAATATATCAGGCAGACTTGAAGTATTAAATAAATGTTAATTTAAGGATATCATACCCAAAAAATTGTCTGGTTTATTTGTAATCATAATGATCTTACGATCACATACTGGATGTAAATATTATTTATATATTTGTGCATATTGAAATAGCCCAGTTGCATTTCAAAAAGAATATTAGTGCAAGAACGTTTGATAGTCAGGCACTTGAAGTGAATCTAAAGATCGATATTTTAGTCACATTCTTATTCGGTTTGTCGCACGATTTAATGCAATGTCCTCGAAAACCAGCTCGTACCACATTCTTGCGGATGTTCCCATATCAAGAAACGATCGTAACATAGTCGTGCTGCAAGTTACATGTCATATCGTAATCTTTACATTCGTAAAAGGAAACCTCAAAAGTCGCGTCTGCGTCCACTCTAGTAATGGATTGGTCTATTGCGGTGATCGCACGTTAATCGTATGAAAGCAAAACCTTGCATCGCGGTATTGTCAAACATTTGTCATCAGTACACGGGAACCAGAGTCGCAAGTTACAACGACCGCCATTATTAAATTTTTCTCAAGAAAATAAAGAAGTTTTCGCTACAAGATGGATGTATTCAGGAACCAAGATAATACAATCCGATGGTACGTAGCCACAGATTCACGAAGCAAAGGTTCTCGTCAAATTTATGATCTATTTAGAAAATCGTGTTTCTCAGAGATGAACTGAAGTGAACCACGCCAAAAGTAACAACAATAACAAAGTCTTTATGACAAAATAAGAGAATTTCATTGGCATTTACGACACCTTATTTACTGAAACAAAGTATGCATCTCTTAATCCACGGGTAAATAAAAATTTCAAACTGAAGAGCACGTTTTCGTGAAATGATAGACCTGCGATTAATACTATTCAATTATATTTCTATTATATAACATAGCTTCACAAACTTTTTCACAAGTAAACTGCACAACAAGTTAACAGACTGAGTACAAAATTTGATGTGCGGTTTTCAGGGTAACTAGGGAAACATAAGTGCAACATAAGTGGAGAATGATCAGCTGTTTTGTTTAGGCCAGCAGGAATGTTATAAATATAGAATGTGGAAGATGATTCTCCTCGTCCGTGATGCTGATTCTAACAATTATGTGCTTCTCGTAACAGATTTTGAAGGACGAAAATCAATTGAAAATATCTTATGAATTTTATGCATTATTTTTATGTATTTGTGGCTGTGTAATATTCCTTGGTCTCTACAAAGTATGGTTTTACGATGTGGAATTTTTATAGCACAAACGAAGCTTTGCATATGCAGTGCCATTGTATTACAATGCAAGATTACCACCAAATTATGAATTTATTAATTCCAGTCAATAGATATTTGATTGAAGGAAAGACTTGAAAGGAAATTTTGCTTTTTTTATGAGTTCCTAAACTTCAGCTTAACATAATAACTTCAAAATGAATATCAACGTTTCTTTAGGGATCAAAGTCCGCCAAAGGTCAATAAATGTTAAGCTCTACCCTGGAAGTTAATGAGGACGGGATTTACACCCAACTGGTTCAAAAGTTGCGCATGTCTCTTTCGTAAGTGACCAACTTGGGTCGAGTGAATAGTCGCCAACCAGAAATGGATGTCTAGAATCACCCTCCTAAATTCATAAATCCTAGAATCACCCTCTGGACCCTTTCTGGTAACGTCTTCAAGAGCCACGACGTGGAAGTGCCACAACACAAACTACGTTTTAAACTAAGTTATTTCATTTGCTCCGGAATTAAACGTAAGTGGAAATTCAACAAGGTGAAGGAAGGAAGTGGATAAATCATTTGAGATGCGGAAAATACCGCTTTCAAGTGGCATACAAGCATAGTGACAAAGGATAACAAACTCTTTAGAATGTGAGAAAGATTAACTGAGAGCACTCTATTGGGACAAATTTTTACAAAGTTTTAGGCAAATGGAGTACTAGGCAAAGCAACACACTCTGCATGCTTCACGTGACTCACGCGACTTTAAATACATTTTGGTTGGCGAAAAAAGTATTAGTCGGCCAACATGGGTTTATTATGTCAGTACATTAGGTCTTAGGTCAAAAGATTGAGAGATTAGGCAACTTGTTTAAATGTTTTCGGCATAACCTAAGTTTACTCATTTACTGCAAAACCAGAAATGGTACGTACAATTGTTCAAAGTTGTCCAATATACTTGAAGCAACAATCATTGTCGAGGAACCGACGTATCCATATCTGAGCCATATCCACATCACGCTGACACTATCCTGAGCTCTAAAACTTTGGCTAAATTGTCGGACGATGTTAAAAAACCCAAAACAAAACACATAAGCACTGCTGAATCCAACATCTAATTTCGTTTGTTTGTCACACCTTGTTAGATCGTACTTGTCCTGCATGTTTTGGTTAATCCGATTTCGGATGAAATTCAAATGGCACCCTCAATGTTGGATTGCGTTTTTTTTTTCTGACAACATTGGACATTTGATCAGATCAAACAATTTTCAACAGTTTGACCAGGGCTAAATCTTGAACAGAGTCATTAAGTTATTTCAAACTTAATGTCAAACGCAATTCCAAATACATACACATCCATGATCCATCTGAGCACATTTACAATCACCAAAGCCATACTGCCTTCCTTGGTTTGTAACATTTACAGGTGATACCAGTGATACGGCTCCTTAACTTTTTAAAGCAGCAAAACTCCGGACGAAAATTTCGGTCTTTTCTAAGTATTTCTGGAATGTCTTACGTATTGTTTCATGAGTGGCAAAAGACTTTCAATTATTTATCTCTGTGTGTTGATCGCCTGGTTATTTTAAATTCCTTAATCCTTTTTCATGAGCAAGTACATTTTGTGCATTCCATGTATTCCAAACAGAAGACGCTCGAAAGCTTTCTTTTCAAAAGATTTAACAATAAAATTACGGTTAATAATTAGCTGGAAAATATTACACATAAACTAATGAATCTTAAATAAATTAGTGTCGGTGAGGTCATTTTGTTACCAGGCAACTTAGTAAAAACCAAGTTTGATATTTCGTCTTCAAGATAAGAAAGAAGGCCAGCATAAATAAAGTAAAATCGAGTCTTAACGGTATAAGATTATGAGCAACTAATCTCTTACTTCAAGTCATGATTCTGAATTAAAGAAAAGACGAATAACGTGCACCAGTACATGCAGGCATGCAGGATTTAAAATAGATCTTAATTTCTTAAAATAACGGCAGAAACAGGAATCACAAATTACTAATTTAACCTAATGCAAACCCAGAACAGCAAGAACACGTTGAACTTGCCAGCAGGATGATACAAAAGAAGACAAAACAAATCCTTGTCTCTTCCGGTGCCAAGAGACTCCCACCTGTTTGCGGTAAATCAACCCTGACAGGAGGCCGGTGTTATATTTACAATCATCTGATCGGAGATACACTATCTGTTGTTAACAACTATCGTCGCCTGGACTGGGTCCATACAATTTATTAACATCTTCAAAGAACAACAAGAGTACAAAAGTGCATGGATTGCCGGATTTACCGGCCCAGACCCACATTGTTTGTTGAAATCAGTAGCTCAAACGTGGCTTGGTTTACTTCAATGTTGTTAAGCTTTGGGATAGTACTTGAAACGACTCTGTTGAACCTAAACGGACACATACAGTCGACGGCAAGCATTAATTTTTATGAAACAGTTTTTCAGTTTTTAGTTTTACTAACTATATTCCTCCTAAGCTCAAGTCTCTACTGGAGTACGTCACAGCGGCCGAAACGACATTTAAGAGGACTACCGCGAATGAATGACACGCTACTATGTGACCTACCGGAATACACGTTGTCTGAACTAGCTTGTCATAATGGCTCAATTGAAGGAGGTAAAATTTATGTTGCCCTTAATGGAAAGATATTTGATGTAAGTAAAGACAGAAAGCAATACAGTCCGGGAGGAAGTTATAAAATGTTAGCTGGACGAGACGCCAGTCGGGCTTTTGCGACCTTATCCTTCGAAGCTGACTCATTACGTTCGGTTTATGATGATCTGTCAGATGTTAATGATATCCAGCGAAATAATCTCTATGAATGGGAAAGCATATTTTCCCAAAAGTACAGTATCGTGGGTAGAGTTGTAAGCGTCCACAGTCCTAAGAGCTTACAAGACCTTTCGATGAAAGCAATTTTCAAAACCATTCTACGGTGCCAAACTAACTGTCAACGGGACTGTATTGATAGTCTTCCTCTACCATCTCGATTAAAAAGAATATTGCGCAACTATTTCTATGAACACATGTAATAAAATTCATAATTATTTTGAAAGTAACTCATGTAAATATCGCAACCTCATAGACCATTATTTTGAATGTCAATAAGGTAAATGAAACGTCTATAAACTTCCTCCTGTTAAAATAACAAACTTGTTAACGATGGAGCACTTGATCTTAACACCAATTTATGAAGGCTGCACCTACAAAATCCTGTGCAATAAATAGTATAATTTTTTCTGGCCATTGGATGGGAAAGTCCTCTTGAAGGCTTCAGCATCAAGTCGGAAATTCTTGCGATGACAGGGAGTCACAGACTGATAACTACATCCGATATATTAGAAATAGGAACTTTGGTAAATACATAGTTGTTGATATGCATTTTGAATAGAAATGCAGATTCCCTTTACCAGTTTTAGTAAAATATTTTGCTTGGCTCGAATAGTATTTTGATTAGTATTTGGAAGTATTTGCCACTTAACAGGAACAGAAACGTTTATGACAAACTCTCTGGATGTAAAAGTATACTTATTGTAATATTCAACCTTTCCACTGAAGAACAGGAAACATGGATCTAAAAGGGACATAGAGGTATCGACAAAATGTTGTAGACACGAGACAACCCAGTCTCACAACATCTGATTACTTAGCACACGTGAAGTGCTTTATGGTAGCACAGTTAACAGACAGACTGGATTAGCTTTGTAATTCTAGCTTTTTACTGAAGAGCAATTTCAAATATGTAGCTCGCACTCATATAGTCTTAGTTTCTCCCGTAAACCAGCAGTCCAGTACTTTATGCCACCAAAACAAACGCTTATGGCAGAATTCTCCATTTGTTGAACGATGTCGAAAGCATTTTCGCATAAAAACAAGAATTTTAGGGACATTTTAGAACAGTCGTTTACATAACCTCATCTTGCAGCCAACTGAGCTAGGGAAGTAAGCGTTGATATTTAAATGCTCAATCTTAAATTATAAAAGAGTTTTTACCAGCCCAACATCCCATCCGGGGTGACGAAAGCAGACGTTGTCACAAGTTTTAATCAATTTCGTTCGATCACCAACCTGAAGAAACCTGTCCATGTTGAAATAAAATTGCAGGAATAACTGAGAAAATTGAAGACAGTAAGTTAACTTGCCTTAAAAGCAATCACGAAATTGGGAGAAGAAAAGAGCACTGTTTAGGGTAAGTCGTTCTTCAATTAGATGCCTGTTTAGCGTACGTTTCTTCTCGTATTTCTCAAGAATTTTGACCGAAGAAGAGTCAGTAGTAGCAAATGGAACGAAGATCCGATTACAAATCGCATCAGTTACCACACATCAAAAGCTTTGTGGTTTC
Source organism: Heliopora coerulea (assembly GCA_030142905.1). Classification (NCBI taxonomy): domain Eukaryota; kingdom Metazoa; phylum Cnidaria; class Anthozoa; order Scleralcyonacea; family Helioporidae; genus Heliopora; species Heliopora coerulea. Next base: position 1,308,351 of record JASJOG010000030.1, on the reverse strand, counting down.
ACTTTCATTAACAGTATATTGAAACAGTTTTATATTTCTCATCATATTCAGGTTTCGTCAATGTTTCTCTCGTGTTTGGCTGTACATGCAAACTCCCGAAGGAATGCGTTTTGTACATGATTGTACAAGTTAGTAATTAGACATGTTCATAAATTGAATGATAAGATCCTGGTTATCTGGGCCATCTAAGCATTAAAGCAAGGCGAAGGCATGGTCAGGTAAAGGCGGTCATTCGGTAGGCATGTTGTGTATGAGTCAGAGATCACGATTAATGGGTTTTTCATCTGAATTTTAACATGAACAGAACGATTTATCTCATCAACTCATGATTTAAATTGAAGTGCCTTTGTTTTACCGATTTTTTTACAAGGTAAAATCTGAAATGTAAAACATACAGCTAAACTATCTCTTACTTCTAACGTGCTTTTCCAAGCTGTGAGGTTAACTCTGTTGTTTCATTCCCAAAACAAATCTGCCGGTGATACCACCACAATTTAAGAAAAAAATCACGTTTAAGTTATATGATTGAAGAGTATGAACTATAAGAACTCCAGCCAACAGTTAACAAGTGATATCTGTGTATATGCACAAATGATGACATCGTGTACCTGAAATTGTTGGATATTTCAACGTTACAGGACACTTTGTAGAAGCGCCGTTTCCAGGCCGCAGTCGTATATGTTATACGAGATGTTTTCTCGACTGGGATAATTTGGTCTCTAGTCCCATTTTGGAACAGAAATCGATTAAGCTTATACTCAAATGTTGATAAGTAAAACACAACCAAACTGGTAGATAGCCATCGAATCATTAGGATAATCAGTGGTATAGCTATGGAAATTTGTTTAATATTAATCTAGAAAGGTGGTAGAAAACTGCAACAAAAATCAGTCAAAATCTTTCAACAAAAAGTCGTCGGAGAAAGTAGCTGCCGTTATGTCCAATCTTGATGGTTTAATGTGTCTGTACCAGCATCAGAAGTGAATATATGCATACATTTCAACAAACATCCCACCCTTACTAATAATAATTGAGTAAAGTTATGTGAGATCGTTTGCATTGTTAAGCGTTGGCTTTAACACTTTGTAGAGCATCAAAAAATGTTTTCTTTCCCAAAGGTGTAAACAATGTGCTCGAAGGTACTACCGACTTGTGGAGAGACGCGAATTCCTCGTTGGAGTACACAAGTTGTGCGACATGTGTGGGTTCACGTGGACAATGAGTGCATGTCTATCGCACGTGAACACAAGTAAGATATTTGTGGACAAAGTTCCAGGAAGACTAGAAACAGTTGGATAGGTTTAAGCTTTTGTCTACAAATGTTGACTCAGGAGTTCGCATGTTAATTCAAGCTCTGAGAGTCCTGAATCAACGCCAGTAAAGTCCACAGTCAACATAATGAAATATTTCAACTACTCAAGTTAATGTTGTGTTCTAGAAAATCATGACACAAAATTTTGAGGAATTAATGTGAGGATAAAAACTCTTCAACTTTATACTAATAAACAAATGAACGGGCTGCATAACATCTCACCTGCGTAGGGTGTTAATGGTGAATCTAAGCTCATAACAAGTTGCCACAAAATGTAGCCGAAAAGCAAAGAATTTCAATATTGGTTGTGTGCACATATTAACCATTGTACCTAGACACCAAGCGATCTTAAATTGGCAAATTTCCCAAGCAAAGTTCCAGCTAATTATACGACTTCACGAGGAATAATAAGAAAAACATATCTTATTTACATTTCGGGGCTCACCCCCTGCTTCAGAACGCGGGAGTAGAGGTTGAGCCCCGAAACTTAAATGTAAGTTTTCTTACTGTCCCATGTGAAGTCTTGAATATATATGAACGTATAAGTATGTACATTATATATTGAGTTGCCTTCCATTTTGTGCAAATACACACGGGAAAATTACATATCTTGTTTGACCACTAGCAAGTTCTTGTGAAAAAATTGGAGGACAAGCCCCTGAAAGTGAATTCGCATCTACTGTCTTCTCAGTGCAAAACATATGCAAATTCCAATATTTTTGGTTCGGATCGCGCCCGATTCATGGAGTGTATCACAACTCTTCCGCTCATCAAACTCGTCTATGACTATTTTGAGGCAAATTCTAATCCAACATTCGCATCACTTGTGTTAAAAATTGACGATTGTAAATTGGGTAGTGCTTCGAGGAATGGACATGCCTTTTAGGAAACATGAGGAGTGTGCGTGAGAGCAAAGTATGGTGAATAGCTTTTGAGTTTATTAAACGTATAAAACCGAAACCTTGTGACTGTGGAGAATAAGTCGTGCGAAGGCTAGATTCTCTACACTTGTCTCAATGCAGGAAATTAAGGCGCCGCTCGGGATCAGAGGACGACCTCCAGATGACCCCCATATATAGTCTCGTTCTTTTTTCCCTTGTATAGATCTCTCACAAGTTGTTTACATCATTTAAATTGAACACTGAAGCCAGTAAATAATTTATGACCGGCAAACGGAATGGCTTTCTGGGTGCTTGCGGGTGGTTTCACTTTTGCAGGACATCTTAGTTACTGGACGATTTATGACTTCAAAGAACAGTTCTAAGGTGTCAGACCGTCACAAGCTTGATGGCCGGCTTCTAATCGTGTTTGTGTCCACCGACCTCATGCGACTTTGCATGCACGTACAAGACCTCGATCACTTCCTTTTATCTCGCGACCAATACCTAATCATCTCTGGTGAGGTGTCAGAGACTTGATATATTCAGCATTGCATCGCATCCCGAATCGTTTTACAAGTCACTAGAGATATTGAAAATGTTTAGTTAAACATTAGAGGTGCGGTCGACAATAACTAGTAATCTTGGTTAGAAATGCTACGGAGATTCTCAATGAGAATCTTCGTCTGTCGAGATTTGCAATTTCGCTCCTCCCACGTCTCACCGCTCCTTTGTACAGTGGCAGGTCACTCGATCAATTCTAGACTACCTCAAAGTTTTACATCTTTAGAAACTTGAACGTAATTGGACATAGTACCTTGTGGATTGCGATTATCTATTCGTTCACAGTATGTTTAACGAGACAGTGATGATGGAAATACTTAAGCCTAGTTTCCACATAATCGCCTGAATCGTCTCGACCGTCCGGATCGCCACAAGAATATTTGAGGCGATTCGGGCGATTTTGGTTTCCACATGATCGTCTCGATCGTATGACAATGAATCTGCACGGTTGTCACTTGGCCCTAAACATCATTTTTGGCATGCTGCTCGCTAATTGTTCATGTTCTACGTCGGAAAAGACAGAGAAGAACAAGGCGAAACATAGGGGAATATTTTGGGTTCGGCATTTATTTCAGAAGAGAGAAGAGCTTTGTCGATATCATACTCCTGTACATACTTTGAACTTCGAACTAAACAAGAATTTCGCTTTAGCTAGGTGTCCTTCCAGCAGTTGAGTCTGACAAACGAGACTTTACAATGAAGAGAAAACTTGTCATAAAGACATTCATACTTCTTCATTTCTCAGTATGGTTAGTTAAGTTCTTGCCGCCATCTTGAAACATGAATGGATTTGGATCGTCCCCATCGTCTCGATTACCTGACAGATGTTTCGATTTGATCGCTCGCAATCATTCACGATTGTCTCAATTGTCCGGATAGAATTGCTGACGATCCAGGCAATCGCGATCATCTCGATTGGCTCGATCGCCCCGGAATGTTTCCATATGATCATCCCGATCGTCCGGGCAAAGCTGGGGCGATCGAGACGATCCGGGCGACCATATGGAAACCAGGCTTAATAAAACAATGCTGGAGAAAACAGTACGATCTCATCCTGCTGTTCGAACCCGGGATGACGAAATTGATCAAAACACAAACAGAAGTCTCACGGTGAGCCTTTAGCCGTGTGGATAAAGACAAATTTGAACGCATGCAATTCTAACGCAACAATTTTAAGTCGAGCGTTATCCACTAGTGTGTGGAACACTAAAGCCGTTTACTATCAAAACCAAAGCCAATGAATCAATGAAAATGAATGCAGCTACATGAATACATGAATACATATAAAATTACTACATTAACTTACTATTAATATCTAAATTTAAAATATATGTCTAATTTAGAACCCAAAAGTTTGTGTAACCATATAATATACAAAATTATGTAAAATATTCAAAACGACATGTCCGTATAATAATTCATTGTCTGATTTTTAAAAAGTACAATAGAATTACTTTCTTTAACGTGAATAGGCAAGTCATTAAAAGTTCTTGCTCCGTTAAAATAAAACGCTTTTCTTGCTGCCTCGGTCTTTACTCTCGGCAGCTTTAAATCCTTTCCATTTCTCTTTGTGTTATACCGTGTTTGGGAGATCATAAAATAATCTTTCATAAAATCAGGAACTTGTCCTTTTAAACATTTAAAAGTATAGTTCACAATATGCAAATCTCTTCGTCTTGAGAGAGGAAGCCATTTGAGTTTCCCTTCAGCATCACTACTTTTTGCCCCCAGAACTATTTTCGCAGATCTTCTTTGAGTGTAATCTAATTTGTCAAGCATCATTTTTCCTGCACCGGACCATACAACATCGCAGTAATCTATGACTGGAAGTATAACTGACTTGTATACTTTGTTGGCTGCATCTAACGTCAGATTTTTCTTATCCTCTTCAGAGAACCTATTCTCTTTAAGATTTTGGATGTGATCTTTTTAGGTGTTCCTTAAAATTTAGATTTTCATCCAACATCGCACCAAGATATTCATAAGATTGAACTTTCTTAATTTGTTCATCATTAAAGTAAAGTTGGAAGCTATCAACTGAGGAAATTTTCTGCCGCGTTCCAAACAACACAAATTCAGTCTTTCCAGAATGTAAGCATAGTCTGTTTGAAATAGTCCAGTCTTGTAGTTTATTCAAGTCTTGTTTCAAAACTGACATTATTTTAACAGGGCAAGGATTGGTATAAAAAATGACAGTATCATCTGCATACATCATTATTCTTGATTTCTCTATACAGCCAGGCAGATCATTAATTAAAAGTGTAAACATTAGTGGCGGGCCCCAGGATACTTCCTAGAGGGACACCAGCCTTAATCAATTGTGGAGAGGATAAGACTTTACCATAACTAACAAACTGTTTACGTCCTGACAAATAGTTTTCAAACCAATTTAACTCCTGATCCCTAATACCATATTTATTACTTTTTTGTCAATAATAATTTGTGGTCCACGCTATCGAAAGCCTTCTGCAGGTCAATAAACACAGCAGCCGTTAAAGATCCTTTGTCAATACCTCTTCTTATACAGTCTTTTAGATATGTTATTGCATCCTGAGTGGTGTGATTGCCACGAAAACCACTGTGGAAAAGAGACGGTTTATCTGTTCTTTCTAAATATTGGAGCAATTAATTCTGTATTCCTCTTTCCATGATCTTTGAGACAACAGTCAAAATTGAGATCGGACGATAGTTGTCCATAAAGCTTTTGTCTCCCGCTTTATATATCGTAATAACGCGAGCTTGTTTTCATTCATCAGGTACAATTGCAGTAGCAATTGAAAGGTTTATTATATATACCAACGGAAGAGCAATACTGTCAGCAGAATCTTTAAATAGACGAGCTGAAATGCCTCTAGTTCCGTTGCCTTTGTTAAATTCAACGTTTCAAGTTGGTGTCTCACAAAAGCAGCGGTAACTGGTTCCATCCTAAAAGGCTGATCGTTTACTCGACTTTGGTCAGAATCTTGCATAACGTTATCTGTTAGATTAGGTACTGTTTTAAACAACTTAGTCACAATACTGGTGAAATATGTACAAAACACATTTGCAATTGTAATTGGGTTTGTAGAAATCTGTTCATCGACCTTTATAGGTTCAGCTTGGGCAGGTTGTTGAGATTTATCCGATTTACTTGGTATTATTCTTTTAACCGCTTTCCAGAAGTTCTTTGGGTTATTTGAGTTCTCTTCAATAAGTCTCCTATTATAATTTGCTTTTGCTACTTGAATCATTGAGGTTACATGATTTCTCAGCCTCCTATAACGACTCCAATCTTGCTAAGAATTTGTTCTACGCGCTCTAAGGCGGACATAATCTATTTCATTTATTTCTTTCTTTATTTCGCTCGTTAACTGTCGCACAATCTTCGTCTAGTTGTGCGGCGCTCGTTCGTTAATTCGGTAGATTCCACTCAAGGGACTGTATCTTTCTTTTATTTTGCGAATTAAGGCGTCACTCTTTCTGTACACTTCTCTCTGACTTCTCTTCACACCTTATGTATATTTCACAACCTACTTCGACGGTGTCCAAAGGACAAGTGCCAAACCTAGGCTTTAGGGTCAAGGTCCAGGTTGGCTTACAGTGGTTCTTTGTTGTCCAGTATAATTAGTTGTTTGCAACAGGATCTTTGGTCTAACATCTTAAGTGTCCCGCAGCGAGAATCATGTTTTCACAATTTACTATTTGTTACGAATTTCATTTAAATCTAATTTAACCTTTTAGCGGTTACAATTTTACTCCAAACTATTCTGCCACATTAACCATGGTGAATATTGACCGCGAACCTTTTTCTTCATCAAGGGGGCATCAGCATCTGCTACTTGTAAGAATTTAGACTTAAATTCCTCCCATGCAGAATGTACATTGCTATGCATGCTAAGGTCCTAAGAGAGACTTGACAGATCTTCGTTAAATTTTAATGGAGAGTATCTTCCATAGTTTCTACATCTTATTGTCCGTGGTTTGAATTTTAAAGAGATGAGCTTTCTTACGCAGCATACTATGTCGTGGTCACTGAACGATGACTTTATTACTTTTGCTTCAGAAATATTTTGCGGTTGTCGTGAAGCTATAATATCAATAAGCGATTTTGAGTTTAAAGTAACTCTTGTTGGGTCTTTGATGAGCTGAGAAAAATTCATATTTTGTAAGAGGGATTTTAATTTCTTTGTCTTATCACTACTAGTGATGTATGGCAAAAAAAATGCAGTTAAAATCACCCATAAAAATAATTTCTTTCGATTCAGAAGAGGCGGACTCGAGAACATCTTCAAACTTAGACATAAATTCATCGTCTAAATAGTCAGAACCATAAGGCGGACGGTAGAAATGTTCCTATTAAAATACTTTTAGAGTGTGGCTAGATAATCTCTACCCAAACCAGGCTTCTCCAGATCTGCTCTGCCAATATGTGGTACAGATTCAGCTACATAAACGATAACTCCTCCCTCTCGTACACCTCGACTGCTCTCCCGATCATTTTAGTGCAATTTATAGCCGGGAATTATCATTTCCGAATCGTTTGCATTTTCGAAAAGATGAATTTCCGACATTCCCAGTATATTAAAACTTTTATTTGAGCAGAGGAAAGCTTTGACTTCATCTATCTTTGGTAATAGCGAACAGATGTTTTGGTGGCATATCTTTAATCCTTTTATCTTCAACAACTCAGCCAAACCTTCCATGCATTTATAGGATATTTTATCGCCTTCACTATCGATAGAAGTTTCTTCCCTTTGATAACAATTTCCACAACAGTTATTACTTTCATAGGATGAACCTATGCATATTAAATGAAATATTCCCTTACACACCTGACAAAATACTTCTTCGGCCTTCCGTATAATCTTCAAGCCGGATGGACACACTCGTCTCTTTTAAACAGGGCCAGGATTTAGATGTACATCACCAGCTTGCGCCAAAATTATAGCGGCCAAGGCATAGCTTACAAGGTGTATCGACTGATAGGCTTTCACAGATAGCGCAGTCCTTATTTTATTTGGCCGAAGACTATTCTTCACTGTACAAACGGCCGATTGAACTCGGTCAAAGCTTCCCACCCAGTTAATTTTACGGTTTACAGCAAGCAATGTTGCAGGATCAATATCAATGTTTCTCGCAATAAGTGAAGAAGTTCTCTTAGGAAAATAATTCAAAGAAGGCTCAGATTCACGAAGCTGTTTGGTATCAAACTCCAATCCAGGTAAACTTAACAAAGACATCTGCAGCACGGGGAAAATAGCGGAACAACAAAATGGCCGACCAGCCACCTCAACCGTAGGGCAACTGTCCGATGTAAGATTATCGTACATCTAATTCTGATAAATGGTTTAAGTCTATTGCTGCTTTATCAAGAGCTTCTACCTCGTTCACGTGCCAAATCAACTTAGCCAGTGGTAATCTACCTGACCTATTCGAAAATTACAAGAATACTTTACTGTTTCTGAGAGGAACATTGAGACTGATAATGCCTTGAAACTGAATCTATATAGCGGTAGACATCTTTTAAATTATGCCTCCCCGCTTTTACCATCCATAAGGTATGTTAGAGGACTTATGCCAGGCCTTATGGATATGAAGACGAAAAAAGCGACCGAAGTAGAAAAATTCCTCAGCTTGAGAGTTCAAACAATTTTATGATCATCTTGCAACAGTCGCTCATGGCATCTTGATATACAATGGCCACTGATGAGATTATCCAACTTATTATGAATTTGCCAGGGATACTGAAGATAATTTTTGTCAAATCTCAGTCATCCGCAAGTCGCCTAAACTTTGGAAAAATTACAACTACAGTCACGGATTATTCTCAGTTGGAAGTAAAATTGTATACATATTACTTTTACCGATGTGGGAATGGCTTTTGACATGGTTGACCACTGTACCCTTTTTCAAAAATTAGCAGCAACTAATGTTTGTGAACTCTTTGGATTCGACGTTTCCTCTCAGAAGAAGTCAGTACATTAAATTAAATGGCATCTTATCGTCCAAAGTAGGGGCACAATCAGGAATTTCGAAAGGCAATATCAAGGAACATAAGGACGGTTTTGGTCATTTTGAGTGCAACAGATCCACATGGCTTTAGGAAATGCGGCCGAAGACCTTTCATGAAAAGGGCAGGGGTCACGACCCCAACCCCCTTAGTTGTACCTCTACAATGCCTTGTGCTCTGCCTGTGTCTCACCAGGCTCTGTTATTTCTCCAACATTATTTAAGGTAATGTCAAATACTTATCATCCGAGAGGGAGATCCCGTAGAGGAAGTATTTGTCCTGACGTTTTCGTTCAGACCAAGGGATGAATAAGCGAGATCTGTTGGTAAAAACCGATGGCAAATACTTCCCAGTGCGGGCCCAGCAAACGAGATGAATAAAGAATTTATCATATGACTGTTAGTCAGTGTTCTTTCTCATCTTTAACTGAGTTTCCGTCGTCGGATATTGCTATTTGCCTTACCTCATAACTTGTGGCAATAGATATACCAGGCGGGAAACGTAATTTAAACACGAATATTAGTGCCCAGCAAATGACATTAGCATGGACTAAAAACGAAATGGCTGCTCGCAGAGAGAATCTTGAATCCACATCCAAGAGCGGAAGTCTTCTTCTTCCAAAGCTGTATTACTCGTATCATCAAACTGGAAGTTCTAGTATGATCAACTATAACCTATGCACGACCTGATTATTCACAGTTTTCTGTGATCAAACACCGAGGGCGAACTATGTGCTGTTTTTTCAAATCAATCATTATGTAAAATAGACGAGCGAAAGCCAGCGGCTGTCTTCTGTAAACAAATTAAGCATCCAGGCCAGGGGTAGCGCCAGGGGGGAGCAGAGAGGCTACAGTCCCCCGTCGGGGAACCTTAGCCCCTTTGTTGGGGAAAAATTAACCATCCGTCGGGGAATTTTCACTGATGAAAACAGACTTTGTATAAATTATGAGAATTTGTTAATGATTTAGCCAAGAAAGATGATATATACTCTTCTCTTCATGTCAAATCTAAAAGCAGACTGTTTCTAGTCAGAAGTTGAGATCATTCTTGCGAAAAATAACATGATGCTTTCGATCTTCAAATGACGAGATTATAAAGGGGACGTGGTCATGGCCCCTTTGATTTAGCCCCCCTGTTCCTGGCGCCACGACTGATCCAGGCGTCCTTCTCTTTTCATAAATCAGAAGTCGTATCTTGGGAAGCGCAAGTCTAATAGTCACTGATCCAAGACCCAATCGTTTTAAAACTTTCCAGGCCTTGGACCACGTACAACCACAATAGTACACTACAATAGCCGATGCCCACACCATATTTGAGTAAAGTGCGAGTGGTTTATGAGCGGTTCACTTACAATGGCTAAGCCAATAAAGATGAGTTTTAATGGGTTCACAAATATAATAGCCAATTAAAATTGAAAGCTGAGTGGTTCACGGGTTTTCCCCGGGGTTGGCTCAGGTTTTGGGAGCTTTTGTTTACAGTAAATGTAAAAAAACATGACCAAAGAAAATTTTCCTGGGGGTATATTAAGGTGGGCATAGTTGGTTAACTGAGAGAATAAGAATATGGAAGGTCCGAGTATTTTCAGGCATGTTCGCAAGAATAGTTTGTCGCTTTCCAATGTTTAGTCCAATGTTTGAGTAGTTTCTAGAAACCAAGTGAACCACTCTAAGTCCACCCCTGGGAAACACAAGTTTTCTCCAACATCCCACTCTTGAGAGAACTAAAGGCGCTATTTTCGTCACAAATAGACATTAAAAGGGTTCGAACATCACGAAATGTGGGACAACAAAACACAGAATGTAATTGAGATTGTCGCACTGCAGAATAAAACTGAGACGAGAGAACCTCAAAACTGGTCAAACATGGGTCTGCTGATGATGAATTGGCATAATATTTTAAAAAATAATGCAACGCTTTGAAGCTTACTTTTTATTTGTTTTTCCCCCTTCTTTTCAGATCAAACATGCTTGTGAAGATAAATCAGAATATGAAGATCACGTGCAAACTAAAACCACTGTACTTTGTACTTTGACCAGTAGAGTGAACGATAAAAGCCACATGCAAAGCTGTTTTGCAAGAAGTCAAATCAAATAAGGCTATCTAAGAGTTGCAGACTATTTCAAGTGTTCCACCAGCAAACCTCGTAAATAGTTCAAAACAGCCGATGATTAGAATTCCCGTTGTACCTGTAACTTTCCGATGTACAAGCTAGGATATTAACATATTTAAATTATTACATGGTCGTGTGGAGATATGAAATTTAATTTAGAGTGTAAACAATATCTGTGCTGAGTGAGCAAAACGACAATAAGTACATCAATAATACATTTTCACATGTTACCGTGAAAAATATCTTCACGGTGAACTTGGAAGGTATTTTTGCTCTACGTGATATTTATAAGTTAAAGCATTTCTTGAGTGTGTTAAGTAGGTTAACATCCACCTGTTTACTGATCAAGAACAAGACAATATGTACTGCACTTGCTTTACTGCGTCAAGCGAACCTTTGCGAATAAGGTTATATTCAAAAAAACAATGTATTGCAACGTACAAAGCTTTCTAGTAAATATATATATATATATATATATATATATATATATATATATACATGTATATAAGCTTTAATTTAACCTACAGAAAAGTTCATAATGAAATTATTTTAAATACAACCTGCTGTGATGGCTGAGCGTGCCGCATTGTCCAAACAACCTGGCCACATGGGATAAAAAGGAAGAACGCCTGTTTTAGACGCCTTAATTTTTACGTGTCGAACCTAAGATCATTTAGATCGACTCCAATCTGTTTAGCAGCGCAGCTGATTTATAAGTCGAACCAAGTGAGTCACACCAAATGCCGTCTTGTGGTTCTGAGAACATAATGACTAGTTGCTTTAGTAATGGCGCGTTCCCGTGCTACCACATAATGGCGAAGTAATCGAGAAAGTGTCGCTTAAAGACGTTTGTTATTTTGAAGTTTATCGAGAACAACTGTAGGCGAAGACTACTCCTCTTAATGAAACATGATGTCTTAACTGAGTGATAGGAGAAAAATAGTTAAATTTTCTTCTTTCGTTGTTGGTTGTGCCACTTGTGCGACTGCGGTGAAACAAAGAAATAGATCATGTCGATGATTTGTTCGCAGTATTGGCTGGTAGCATGTCCTGCGAATTTCATGAATTTCACGGTGGCGTTCCACCACATTCTTAGCCACATCGGACACGTGTTAGTGTGAGATAAAATCAACGAGGAATCAATATCACCAGAAGAGAGGCTTGCTACATGATTGTATCGTCTTGAATGATGTGAAAGTTGACCAAATTGTACCTAATGAGTAGGTTCTTTGAACGAGAGCATAGCGTTTCGGGATAGAAAATATATTTTAATGTTTATGCGTTAGGTACGGCACACGTCGCGCCAAATGCATTAATTACGACCGAATCAGTCGAACCTAATTACATAGGTCGAACTCAATTAAAATTCCCATACCTATTTGATTTTAGACGCCTTACTTATTTTGAACCTAATCTGCTCAGTTAGGTTCGGCATATGAAAAGTACGCCATCTAAAACGAGCCCAATGCTCACATAACACTGTGGATAGTAAGTGCTTTCAAAGACTAATAGGTTATGCCTTGAAATGATAATGGCTGATGTGGGTGGAAGTTGATTTCAAAGGCTAAAATTTGATTTTCATACCCTAAAAGCTCAATTAAGCCCCCCTTTTAAAGACACATTTTTAACAACCCCCCGCAAATTTACTGCAAAACGGTAAGCAGATGCTACCGTCATTTCCGTCAGGTGGAAGAGTACAGTAAACCAACTGAAAACCGATTTGTACTTAAAATCCTAGAGGATGTGAGAGAGTGAGATGTCACCTCCACAGAAGACGAAGATGAGTACGGCGATATAGGCAAATGGTCGGTCAAATTGGAGCACTATCAACGGACACTGAAATTCTACCGTCACTGAGTTAAAGAACCCATTGATTTAGGATGGTAAATTACCTTCCATTTATATAACGGTGATACACAGGAGTCTTAATATGTTATATTTCACATAAAACAACGGCGTTCTTGAGGTTATACACTATCTAAAGGATAGAAAAACTTCTCGACGTTTCGAGCGAAGGCCCTTCGTCAAGAAATTAGTAGCATGGAATACAAAAACACGTGGGCTTTTATAGTAAAACTAAAAAAGTGTGTCACGTGACAAAAATGAACCAATAGAATGAATGTGGTCAAAACAAACACAAAACAATGAAAGGGAAAAGCACATGACAGATTATATGTGAAACTAGAGAGCAAAAAGGGCGAAAAATAGCGCGTCGATAGAAAATAATAATGTGGGATAGCGAAGGAAGGTGAGATGATGAAATACAGTTATTTTGAGAGCTAAATGTAAAAAAATCGCTCGTTGATAGAATGGGGGTGGAGTGTTCCAAGTTTGGAAATGAGACTCATTTCTTGACTTTTGCGGCTATCATTGCTACCGGAAACGGGAACTAAAGCTCGAATTTGCATATCCGAAAGGCTGTGATTAGCACTGTTAAAGTGCCTGGCAACAGGCTGATTAGCATCGTTCTTAGTAGCAGCACGACGATGCTCCCCAAACCCGTCTCTCAAAACTCTTCCAGTTTCTCCAATGTAGAGCATGCCCCATTTACTGCATGAGATGCATGAAATGAGATGGGAGGAGGTACAAGTGAAGTGGTGTTTGACAGTGAACTTAGATTTTGGCGCCGAAATTGTGATGGAGGAATCTATGAAACTACAGGTTTTGCAATTCTTGATGCCACAGGGAAATGTGCCCTTGGGAGACAACATATCCTGTGGTAGGGAACTATGAACTAGGGATTCACGGATGTTTTTGCTGTGTCGAAAAGAGACTAGAGGGTTATCGGGGAAAATGGAAGATGTTTCAGGGTCATTCTTTAGGATATGAAAGTTCTTGTGGATGACATCCCTTACTTTGAAATTGAAGGGATGGTAAGTGAGCACTAAGGGGATTTTTTTGGAAACATTGACTACAGAGTCTGTGTGGGTATCCGAACGGGGAATCTGGGCAGCCTTGGTTAAGGCAGTCTCGAGAAGTGGGGTGGGATAGCCTCGCTGGACAAAAAAGTTTCTCATTTCCAAACTTTTGGTCTGAAAATCTTCATCTTCACTGCAAAGGAGGCGAAGACGAAGAAACTGGGAGAAAGGGATAGACCTTTTGGTGTGGTTGGGGTGGGAAGAGGAATAAAGGAGATAACTATGGGAGTCAGTGGGCTTGTAGAACACAGAGGTGGTGAGTTTATTGTCATTGATTGAAACAAGTATATCTAAGAACGATACACTGGTCTCACTGATCTCCCATGTGAATTGGAGTGAGGAATGGAAACCATTAACAAAGTTAATGAACCGCTCCAAATCGACACGGGAACATGATGCTGTGCCAAGACAGTCATCAATGTACCTACCAAAGTAATCAGGCATAGGACCAGTGTACTGCTCAAAGATTTGTTTTTCCACAAAACCAACAAAGAAGTTGGCATAATTAGGACCCATTTTGGTGCCCATAGCTACACCACTTATCTGCTGGTAATGCTCACCATCAAAGGAAAAATTGTTGACGGTCAGCACTAACTCTGCCATACGAATCAATGTGATTGTCGACGGTTCCTGGGTGGGGCGCTTATCCAAGAAAAATTTAAGCGCCTTCAAATCCTCATGATGCGGAATGACAGTGTATAAGGATTTGATATCCATGGTGAAAATGAATGTGTGGGTGCCTTATATTTTGCATAGTGCAGTATTTAAATGTCGGAAAAGTTACCTTGACTTTTCTCCAAAATTTATCGTTTGTAATAAGCCCCACTCTCTATGCCTAGCTACCCAATAATTCCCCCTTTTTAAAGCCTGGAACTGAACTAGCTCTCAGGTGGCTTAATTTATTGCATTAATTAAAGATCAGTGACGGCAACGATTCTAGTTCACCAGGGCCGTTAACACGAGGGAATAAGACTGGGCATACATAAAGGACTGTTTACACGAGCGATTTTGTCTTGCGATTGACATCTTGGAGTATGTGTTTAGCTGACGAGAACAGAGAGGACAAACTACAACGAATCATGAGCGGGTATCTTGCTGCATAGACTGCCACGAGTTTATTACATACATCAGGATGACAATCACAACGTGCGATTTTGTCCTGCGAGTGACATCTTGGGGTATGTGATTAACTGACGAGAGCGTCGAGGACAAACTACAGCGAATCATGAGTGGATATTTTGCTGCATAGAATGCCACGAGTTTATTACATACACCAGGATGACAATCGCAACGTGCAACATCACACGTATAAACGGCCCTTAAGAATACACACTAAAAGCGAAATTAAACTGCCAAACATAGAGAAAAGAGACTGACCATGATTGATTCATGAGCCACAAGCGTTACTAAGTTCAAATTTCGTAGTTCACGTTCAAGTACATAAGCAGAATAAACATTCGTGCAAGGAAGGCGTGAGCGTTTGGTGTATGTGATTTACGGGGCATCCAGCTCCCAAACGCTAAAACACTTCGAGCCAACTGAAAAAGCGTTTTCTCATTCAAAACGGGGAAATGTTCATAAAAATTTTCAGAGATCGCCGGCAACCTGAGTAACAATGCTGTTAACAAAAAAACTAAGCCTAATTTTCAGTTGAGTCTTATAAATGTAATGTCACATCGCAACATTGGGGAAAACCCCAGAGGTGTAGAACTGTGGAACGGTGTAAAACTAGAAACCTTGACCAGCCGACAACTTCAAAAAATATAGAAGAAAGCAAATTCCGAAAAACAAGGTCATCTTTCAGCTTAAGATTTAAGTTAACAAAAGATGAAAACTGTGAAATGATGATAATTCGATTTTATTGCAAAATCATCTTCAGACCAAGTAAGCTTACATAAGAGAACCTAAGGTTTATATATACATGAGAATTGATTACGTCATCGATGAAGAATTGAGAGAACGCCTATTCTATTTACAAATGATTGAAATGTCGGTAAGTGACAGGGTTGACGCAGTGTGGTGATATCAGGATGAAATATCACGGTGCCGATAGATAAACTATAAATAGACTATACAGAGAAGGAGCTAAATAAAGAGTGAGAGCTCTTTGCTGGCTTTAAGACCGGAGTTTAGTTGTGGTTTATGATACTTAATATGTAGGGCCTCCATAAATATAAAGCTGATTAGAATTAATAGAAAAATTAGAGTAAAGGATCTTATAGTTGTTAAAAATGAGATTGTGCATGGATGAAGTAACGTCAAAACATTCCTTTTTCTTTTGACGTTACTTCATCCATGCACAATCTCATTTTTAACAACTATAAGATCCTTTACTCTAATTTTTCTATTTATTCTAATCAGCTTTATATTTATGGAAGCCCTACATATTAAGTATCATAAACCACAACTAAACTCCGGTCTTAAAGCCAGCAAAGAACTCGCACTCTTTATTTAGCTCCTTCTCTGTATAGTCTATTCATAGTTATCTATCGGCACCGTGATATTTCATCCTGATATCACCACACTGCGTCAACCCTGTCACTTACCGACATTTCAATCATTTGTTAATAGAATAGGCGTTCTCTCAATTCTTCATCGATGACGTAATCAATTCTCATGTATATATAAACCTTAGGCCCTCTTATGTAAGCTCACTTGGTCTGAAGATGATTTTGCAATAAAATCGAAATATCACCATTTCACAGTTTTCATCTTTTGTTAACTTAAATCTTAAGTTGAAAGATGACCTTGTTTTTCGGAATTTGCTTTCTGCTATATTTTTTGTGTAAAACTAGGCTATGGTAGAACCTTGGCAAATTGCAGCTTTCCAGAGGTGCACATGGACGTTCGAAAAATGAAAATAAAGTAATATATAACGAAAAAATTAAGACGTCCCTCATTAAACTACGCGCGAAACAGCACAAAAATTTCGGAATAGCGTTCATACTTTATGTAAACCACATCTATCAGGAGAGACGACGTATCCTATGACGAGGTTTTCAGTAAAAATACCAGCAGAAAGGGTTGTAATCAGGGCCGCCAAGTGAATTAGCGGGGCCTGGGGCAAAACTTTTTCTGGGGCCCTATTTATGACGTCATAGCATATGACGTCATATATAGGATCCCAGCTTACATGAAATTTTGAGAGCAGGTGTACACGTTACCCCCTGTATAGCACTAATTATCCCTTCGGATCCTTGCGTTTCAATGTCAATACGTTGTGTAAGATGCACTTTATTAAAGCTGTAGTTTAAATTGTTACAGGAAAATGCAAAAACCCAAGAACCTTTCCGCTTCTGTTATACGTTCTGTATAAATTTTAATGTGTCAACACCGTAAAGGTTAATCGGTTTATGTCTGGTAGATTATCGCTGATTGGTCAAAACCAACCCATGCTAAATCCTTCCAATTTTGGGGGCCCTTTTGAATTGGGGACCTGGGGCAATTTGCCCCCCCCCTCACTGCCCCTCCCTCTCTGCGGCCCTGGTTGTAATTCCTCCTTTCTTAGGTACGTCTTTTATGTCTAACGTACACACGTAAGGTGCTTATTGATTCTCTAGAATGCGTGGCCCAAATGCCAACGGTGGTACCCCAGGGAGATAATATCGGTCAAACATCTGTTATCAAACATCTTATGTAGTGCCAGGTACAGAGGTATCGTTGCCAGAAATAACAATCCAGACTGCTTGAAGCGTACAATACATAGGAATTGAAGGCCAAGTTAATTCCCAAGATAAATGTAAAGAACTCAGGGAACTTACGATTTACAAACATAACTAGCGACTTTAATTATTACCATTTTAATGGTAGTTTTTGTTCCTATTCACATTTTTTCGTTATTATAATTTTATAAATATTTTTCCCTCGAGGAATGTACATAGCTTTTTATTCTCTCCTGTTCTTATTACATTGTCCCAAAGGATGTCCAATATCGACCACAGCTTAGACAGTAAAGTTTTCAACTTACAATAGTTGGCCTCATTTGATAACTTGTATACAGAATTCTATGGTTTGCAAGTGAACAACCTGCGTAACTTTATAGTAAAGTAAAGGAAATGCAAACAGATTGTCAGAAATAATCAGTCAAATACCCATGTATCTACAGTACAATATGCAGTACGCCGAAGTCATTGGGACTATGAATTGATGAAGAAACAAAAAATGCAATCAAACAACTCATGTTCGCTAAGGAGTCTAAAAAGCTACGTTACTATCGAAAATAACTTGGAAATATTTTAAGTTACGCTGATACGACCCACTCATGAATATGAAAACAAATTTTAAAATAAGATTTGAGAAGACAGCAAAAAAGAAGACATATCCAAAAATAGACCCATTGACTTATCTATTCCGAATGTCACTGTTACCAACTACTACAAACAGAATGGCACGAAAACTCTTTAAACAACGCACGTACGATCGCCAAGCAATGATAATGAAGAAAAATTGGGACGTGTGGAAATGCACGGCAAGTAGAGAGAAGGACGGGAAATACAAAAGGCGTGATATGAGAGGTATCCTAGGCAGAGCCGTACCTAGGTGGTAATTTGCCAGGGGCAAGTTCTGTTGAAGGCGAACCCTCGGATCTCTCTAAGGCACACCAAGCTCCTTATATTACAATAATTGTATATCGGTACTACCGGTACACAACTAAACAAAGTACTTCTGTAGAAACAAGTGTTTTTTGTGCTTTTTGTATTTTATTACTCAAAATGTGTATGAAAATTTAAAACAAGCGCTTCTGAGCTTTGACAGGAGCAAAGTGCTCAGTTAACGATGAGAAATCGAGACACTGATTTATTTTTCATTGGATTTTTGCAAAATATTTTTGAATCAAGACAAAATGGTCAAAAAAGAAGTCAAATCTTTGTTTCTGAAAATGTCGCCCCATAAAAATTTCCGCCCGGGGCAAGCGCCCCAGTGGCCCCCTTCTGGTAGGACACTGATCCTGGGGATATAGACAAAGAGAAGGCAAAAACAAGCAAACGACTGAAAGAGTTTCGTCTTAAACATCAATGTCCACGAACAACCAAGAATAAATATTACAACACGCACGACGTGTGTGGAGAATTAAGAATCTTTTAAAGCTAGCACAAATTAATCCCCAGTTTGATGGTAAAAGTCAAGGAGAATATGAGAACAAATGGTCAGAAATGTTACAATGAAGTATGTTGAACAGCAAGAATTAAACATAACCAAAAAGTCTTCACCACTAAGTAAACCACTTATTCAACAAAATATCTTGGACTACGTACGGTAACAAGGAAGCGCAAACCTAGATTGTTTCACTGATGAGATATAAAAGCAGCACATTAATTAATTAAATTAGTGTTAGGGTTTTACCCTATTCACCAAAAGATTGGAAACCAAGTGTGTTTTGATGTGTTATATCCAGGATGAAATAGAAAGAAACCCCTTTCAATTTCTCTTAAGGCTAGTTCGCCAAACCACTCATCCCGCACTTCACCACTGGCGCAGCATTTCACCATCTGTTCCCCGTGGATTTATAGCACCATTGTACGATTACTAGAGTGTTCTTTATTCACGCCAAGCATCAACGTAATTTTTTGACTTCGATTCAATGTTGCTGATTGTGAAGAGAAAACTTGATCTTGAAAGTATTCATATAGCTAGTCAGTCGTAATTTCAGAAATAAAATCAGTTACCCTGGTTTGTAAATCGATGTTTCACATAAAAAAGTTACCCCGACGTTTCGGCTGTTACTCCAGCCTTCATCAGGGTAAAAGGGACAAGGTAATTTTAAAAGTACGTAGTTTAAGAGTTATGTCGGCGAAACTAAAGTGTGGGACTAGATTGAAATAACACCAAAAGAGGTTACAAATAAAACGACGCCAAAAATCTCCATTAGCTAAACATTGCATGAAAAGTTGGCAGGAAATCTCTCGGGAGTCAGTGAATATTCTCTTTACAAATAGCTATTGGCACAGCCGTCGTGTGATGGAAGCATGGAAGATTACCTTCTGTAAACACACTCTAAATCGCTAGGATAGAAGTTTACTCTCTCGAGAATATTTGTATTTAACTTTTGAAGATAAAAAAAAAAAAATTGAATTGATTAGCTTTTAATTTGAACTACGAAATTTAAAAGTCACGTAGTAGCTTTTACTCCTGATGAAGGCTGGAGTAACAGCCGAATCGTCGGGATAAATTTTTTATGTAAAACACAATAATTACATACATTATATTGATTTTTAAACCAGAGTTACTGGTTATATATTTAAAAAGAAAACTTCAATTTACCTCTAGGATGATTCTGAAATAAGATTTAGTCACTGTCAAGAGCTTTTTGCTTTTCTTAACAGACTTTAAAATACACAGATTAAAGTTATACGAGTATAATGATGCATTGTGGTTTTTATACAGTTGTTCTGTGATGTTTAGTCTTGGTATAACTTTCCAGCTTAATATTACGTTTCTGGGGCTATGTTGAACAGAAGTCATTGAAGAAATTGATCAAACCTATTAAATCAATGTCAGAATGGTTTTTTGCAAGCTAAACTGCTAAAGTGGCGTTTCCAGAATTACTTAGCGCATCGAGTAAATTTCCTGAGATATCCTGAAAATTCCTTAAATCTCCAGTTTTTGATGAGTTTATCCTCTGATGCCATCTGGTCTCATCGTGCTTTACATGCTTATAGCATAAATGTGAACACAATACATGTACACCAAAGAACACGATTTTCTAGATTTACAGCAAAGCTACTAAAGCGCCTTTCACGATCAAATCCCCTCACAGTTATGTGCCGTCCATTATTCTTTAAAACGTTGGCTGCTTAAGTCCCTTATTTGAGTTTCCTACAATAAGATTTATGTTAACCTTCAATATAGTGATTACGTTATTACGTGCACATCGTCTGTGACTGTTTGACACCATTGAATCCATTGATATTATTTAATGGTTCTGATAACGTCTCGGGTTAGGTTTTTGCTTTAAGGTATCGTAACTGAATTATGAAGAAAATTGTAAATGATTAACCCTTTAACCCCTGACTTTCTTCTTTTGTTCTCTCATTGGTTCTTTTGTTCTTAGGTGTCCCATATATCGGACACTGGCCGTTAAAGGGTCAAACTTAAATTCTTACATTTCGACTGAAATTTAAAAAATTCTTCAAAAATTTCTCAAAGCTTCATTTCCTTTGGATATTCTAAAGCTCTTCAATTTAAAGAAATCTCCTTAACCCTTTCCGGTCCGACAAGTTTCCCCTTGACGAGCAACAATGTTTAGCGTAAGACAGAGTAAAATTATCTGGCGTAAGGTAGAGTACAATTACAAAGTCGGATATGGACCGAAAAGAATTAAACGTGAGAGCCATACTTTGAAGCATGCATCAGATTCATTGCACAGAACATTTTTCCACAGTCAGAGATTTTACCTTTTGTGGATGCTATTAATTACAAAAACCATATCAATAGTTATGGAGTTTCCCCAACATATATCCATCAAGTCATTTGCGTATTTCATGCTGTCACTTATCTGAATGATTGCTGAGTCTACTTCCAAAATACAAGTTTTGGCACTTCTGAAAGTTCTTATTTCGGGGCATTGGGTAGTCTAAAACCAACCCTATCAGCAATCTCTTCCACTGATCGTTCACCAGCTCCTTTATACCGCTGATACAATATCTGTGAAAAAAGAAAATAATGTATAAAAACAGGACATTTTCAAATAGGGAAGGAATTCATGTTACAAACGTATAAAGTGGATGGTGTCCCAATTCAGACTAGAAAAAAGGTGCTTACATTTGTACAGTATGTAAAGATGAGAAAAAAGATCTATTTAAATAAAATTCTGGGGACTAAACTCACAATTCTTAGTATTTGAAAGTATAGCTATTCAATGCAAGAAACGGATAATGAATCCTGCAGTCTTGCATAACGATAAATTGTTAAATACATAAAGTCCTAGAACATTTACATGTTACCCTGAACATGAGCATTATTTATTTGCTAAAAAAGTAGTTTGTTTTTCCTAATAATACATTTTACTACCCCGGTTTCCTTGACGTGAAACTGCTAACCCCATTGTGGGGGCAATTTGGTCATATACACGGCAGTTCTATAATACAGAGGCTTCTATAGGATTTTTTAAAGCGGTGTAAATAAGATTGACACACTAGTGATATGTAAAGTATGCATGCTCAAATTCATCAATCCAAATTTAATGTTGTTATAACAATTTTGGTGTATAAGTTGCAGGAAAAGGTTGCTATCTCAGGCAGTTTTTAAACAGTTTTAAAACTTATTCATACTTTTGGGGGAAGAAGACAGATTTTTACAACACTTAAAAAAAAAATGTAACATAAAACTACACCTTTTGTTGTCGATTGCCAGAAAATATACTATCGTTAACGCCAACTTCAAAGTCATTAACGCAAAAATACATTAATTTTATTGAATGGACATTCATTAACGCTTTTGTCACTTTCAATTAACAGTTTTTGCATAGAAAAGGACATTCATTAGGGTAGATACGCAACCATTTGCATCAAGGAGCATTCTATAACAACAGACGACCATTAACACCATTCTATTATACATTAAGGAGGACAAAATTTCAATTACGCCAGACATTTCTCCGGTCTGTTGCAGGGTTCATTTAAGGTTATATGGAACCCCGAAATGTATAAAAGATAATGGAATAAAACTATCATAATTCATAGATAAACTGAATTCGTTTAGACAGTTCGAACTTCTTATTTCGCCAATATTTCGATGATTGGTTTGCTATGTAAAATATTCTGCTGACCACGTTCAGCTCTGCTGAGCCCTTTCAGAACTGTCTTAAATCACAGCATTAAATTATGAAATTGAAGACAGTTGTCCAGTCTATTGAAGGGACAAAATGGAATCTTAACATGTATTTTACACCTTTTGATGTTCATTACCAGAAAATATACTATCATTAACGTCAACCTCGAACTCATTAACGCGAAAAGGCATTCATTTTAATGAATCGACACTCATCAATGCTTTTGTCTCGCTCAATTAAAATTTTTGCTCAGAAGGTAACATTCATTAGCGTAAATACGCAACCATGTGCATCAAACGGCATTCTGTAGCCCCAAAACACGACCATTAACACCATTCTAGTATACATTAGGGAAAATAAAATTTCAATTACGCAAAATATTTCTCCGCTCTGTTTGAGGGTCGAGTTAAGCTTTTACCGAATTCGAACATGTATAAAATATAAGGGAATAAAACTCATAATTCGTGCATAAACTGAATTCGGTTAGACCTTTCGAACGTCTTTTATTTCGCCCATGTGTCGATGGCTGTTTTGCTATTTTTCGCTCAGCCGACCACGTTATATGTGTTCGGCTGAGCCCTTTCAAGACTATCTTAACTCAAAACATCGAAATATATTTTGTAGTGGGATAGAGAATAGTTCTATTCTATCAGTCTTGAACGTCTTAATTGATAGATAGATAGATAGATAGATAGATAGATAGATAGATAGATAGATAGATAGATAGATAGATAGATAGATAGATAGATAGATAGATAACTTTATTTAAACACGCTGACCTCGTCAACTGAAGCTGATTTCCACCAGGGGCGTGTGAGGTAGAAGTATACAGCAAATATGAAAAGTTTTTAAAAGCTATTTACAAAATGTAAGATATAGTATAAAAATATTGTATGAAGTATTAATAGTATAAGATATAGTATAAAAATATTGTATGATCGCACCCATGTCTTTCAACCTCTCTTTATTCCCTTATCTTTTAAACATGGTTTCGTCTACATCTTCACTTATCTAATATTATAAAATTTTCTCGTCATACCATATTTTTCCTGACAAGTATAATTTCAATCTGTTAACCAACTCTAGTTCACAGCACTTTGCTAACACACATCAACGTTTACATCTTAGACAAAACATATTTTGCAATCAAAGCTTACAATACACGACAGTACTGGACTGCATGAAAGTATTGATCGCGAAGCTTTATTTAGCCGCAAAACAGTTTGTTTTTTTTTCTGGGACGCGAAAGTCGATGTGTTAACAAAGCGTTGTGAACTAAAATACATGTTAAGATTCCATTTTGCTCCCGCAATAGACTGGAAAACTGTCTTCAGTAGCATAATTCAATGCTGTGAGTTAAGACAGTGGAGCATTTTACATAGCCAAACAGTCATCGAAATATTGGCGAAATAAGAGGTTCGAACTGTCTAACCGAATTCAGTTTATGTACGAATTATGATAGTTTTGTTCCATTATCGTTTATACATTTCGGGATTCCATATAACCTTAAATCGACTCTCCAACAGACCGAAGATGTATCTTGCGTAATAGAAATTTTATTATCCCTAATGTATAGCAGAATGGTGTTAATGGTCGTCTATTGGCGCTACAGAATGTCCCTTGATGCAAATGGTTGCATATTTACGCTAATGAGTGTCACTTTCTATGCAAAATCGGTAATTGAAAGCGACAGAAGCGTTAATGAATGTCTATTGAATAAAATGAATGTCTTTTTGCGTTAACGAGTTTGAGGTTGGCGTTAATGATAGTATATTTTCTGATAATGAACAGAAAAAGGTGTAGTTCACATGCAGCACTTTGTTAACACACATCAACTTTCACGTGCCAGAAAAAAAGAAAAAACAAAAAAAAAAAATTCCTGTTTTGCGGCTAAATAATTTTTCGCGATCAATGCTTTCATGCAGTCCAGTACTGTCATGTATTGCAAGCCTTGACTGCAAAATATGTTTTGCCTAAGATGTAAAAGTTGATGTGTACACCTTTTGTTGTTCATTGCCAGAAAATACGCTATCATTAACGCTAACCTCAAACTCATTAATGCCAAAATACATTCATTTTATTGAATCCGACATTTATTAACACTTTTGTCACTTTCAAGTAAAAGTTTTGCATAGAAAGTGACATTCATTAGCGTGGATACCCAACCATTTGCATCAAAGGGCATTCTATTGCGGCAACAGACGACCCTTAACACCACTCAACAATACATTAGGTAGAATAAAATTTCAATTACGCAAGAAATTTCTCCGGTCTGTTGCAGGATCGATTAAAGGTTATATTCAATCCCAACATGTATAAAAGATAAGGGAATAAAACTGTCATAATTCGTTCATCAGCTGAATTCGTTTAGACAGTTCGAACCTCTTATTTTGCCAATATTTCGATGACTGTTTTGCCCTATACTTAAATACTCTGCTGATCACGTTCAGCTCTGCTGAGCCCTGTCAGAACTGTCTTAACTCACAACACTGAATTATGCAAGATAGTTGTCCAGTCTGTTGCGGGGGCTATATGGAATTTTAACGTGTATTTTGGTTCACAGCACTTTGTTAGCACACATCACCTTTCACGTCTCCGAAAAAATCTGTTTTGCGACTAAATAAAGCTTCGCGATCAATGCTTTCATGCAGTACAGTACATCCGTGTACTGTAAGCTTTGATTGCAAAATTTGTTTAGTCTAAGACGTAGAACTTGATGTGTGTTAGCAAAAAGTTGTGAACTAAAGTTGGTCAGCAGCTTGACATATACATGTCAGGAAAAATGTGGTATGACGAGAAAATTTCATAATATCAGTTTAGTGATGGTGCAGACAAGACTACGCTTAAAAGACAAGGGAACAAAACAATCAAAATTTGTAAACAAACCGGTGAACGTGGGCTTCCGATATACAGAGGTTGAAAACTGTTTGTGCGATCAGTTAAGACATTTGAGAAAGGAAGAATAGAATTATTCCCTATCTTACTACAAAACGTATTTCAATGTTTTGAGTTAAGATAGTCTTGAAAGGACTCAGCCGAGTACAGAGAAAAATGGTAGAACAGTCATCGACATACTGGCGAAATAAAAGAGGTTCCAACTTTCTAACCGAATTCAGTTCATGTACGAATTATGACAGTTTTGTTCCCTGATCTTTTATACATGTCGGCATTCCGTAAAAGCTTAAATCGATCCTACAACAGAGTAGACCGGGGAAATATCTTGCGTAATTGAAATTTTATCCTCCCTTATGTGTAGTAGAATGGTGTTAATTGTCCTCTGTTGGTGCTATAGAATGCCCTTTGATGCACAAGGTTGCATATCTACGCTAATGAATGTCATTTTCTAAGTAAAAATTTTAATTGGACGTTACAAAAGCGTTAATGAATGTCGATTCAATAAAATAAATGTATTTTGGCGTTAATGAGTTTGAATTTGGCGTTAATGATAGTATATTTTCTGGTAATGAACAGTAAAAGGTGTATTAGCAAAGTGCTCTGAACTAAAGTTGGTTAACAGCTTGATATTATACTTGTCAAGAAAAATGTGGTGTGATGAGAATCATTAGCGTAGCCAAGGAGGATGGGCTGGGGCGGGGCAGTTGCTCCCCCCACTTTTCGTCCTGTGACGTTCTGACGGTACATCAGCACATTTGTCGGTACATTAACCCTGTCTGTCGCGTATTCCGTTTGCGTTTGAATTATCAAATTAAAAAATTGTTAAATAAACTCCGGCGAAAGTGAAGTACGGAAAGACGTTCAACACAAAATGTTTGTAAGAAATTCTGTTTTGTTTGTTTTTTTTAACAGACAAAAATGATAGATCGATCCAACCCTTCTGGAAAAAGTGGTTATGGTAGCGGTGAAGGCCGAAAAAGAAGATGCGTTGTTATATATCATAGGTCACGTAAAGTGTGCAAACTTGCGAATCATTTGCGAAATTTAAGACCATTATAGCAGCCAGAACTAGCAAAGTCGAATCATTTATTCCTCTATCGAATTTCACGTTTCTCATATCCTCGATTTGGTTAACTTCATTTTTCTTCAATATTTGTCGGTAGGTTGCTAACATCTCGATGGTACATTTCTTTAAAATGTCCCTTGGCCCCCCACTTTCAAACACCTGGCTACGCGACTCATGAGAACACTTCATAGTATCAGTTAAGTGAAGGCGCAGACGACACCATGTTTAAAAGATAAGGGAATAAAACTATCAACATTTATAAACATACCGGTGAACGTGGGCTTCCGACTTTCGATAAACGGAGGTTGAAAGCCGTGTGTGCGATCAATTAAGACTTTCAAGAAAGATAGAATAGAACTATTCTCTATCCCACTACAAAACATATTTCAATGTTGTCAGTTAAGATTGTCTTGAAAGGGCTCAGCCAAACACAAAGAACATGGTCGGCTGAGCGAAAAACGGCAAAACAGTCATCGATACATTGGCGAAATAAGAGGTTCAAACGGTCTAACCAAATTCATTTTACGTACGAATTATGACAGTTTTATTTCCTTATCTTTTATACATGTCCGAATTCGGTAAAACCTTAAATCGACCCTCCAACAGTCCGGAGAAATATCTTGCATAATTGAAATTTTATTTTCCTTCCTGTATACTAGAATGGTGTTAATGCTCGTCTTTTGGCGCTATAGAATGCCCTTTGATGCACATGGTTGCGTATCTACGCTAATGAATGTCACCTTGTATGCAAAAAATTTTAATTGAATGTGACAAAAGCATTGATGAGAGTCGATTCATGAAAATGAATCCATTTTCGCGTTTATGAGTTTGAGGCTGGCGTTAATGGTAGTATATTTTCTGGTAATGAACAGCAAAAGGTGTATTTGAAAATTAAACCTTCTCGGTCCATGCCGGACTTTTTAATTTTACTCTGGCTAATGCCAGATGATCTTATTTGTCAAGGGAAGATGTTTCTGACAGGAGAGGGTTAATCATAAAATGCCACAAAAGGACAATATTATACAGTGATTGTAATGTAATTCATATTTAACTATTAAATCTCTTAATCATACTAGTACAATTATCCATTATTTTAAACAAGACAATGATAAACCAAAGCAATACCAACGTAGATATAAGTACATATACATAAAAGTCTGGAAGTTATATGCTAATATTATAATAGAAGCCTGTTGGAAGATGTTTCATTTTAGGGGGTGGAATAATATGGGGGGGATCAGGGGGGCATGCTCCTGGAAAATTTTGAAATCAGGAGCCTCTAAAATGCTATTCCCTGCATTTTGGGATAGGAATTTAAAGAATTCTGAAGGCTACCGGATGCCATATAAAATATTCACTCTTTCAGAGGGATTGATTGGAATTGAGAGTGGTGTTAGTATTAAATACTTTGGGAAGATCAGCCCTCCCACTTCTGGTATTTACGGGGTGCCAGCCTCTGCCCCTGCTTCCTAGGGCCATGTTATTTTTTTATAAATTCTCTATATACTAAATGTCTAAATACTAAATAATAATTAATAACCAGTGTCTAATGGAGGACATCCATAATTCTGTGACTGGAAACTGATTTGATTATTTATAGTCCTCATATTTTAAGGAATGTAGCCCATATACACAGCTAGAAGATATGAGGACATAAATCAAATGACAGTTTCAGAATCTTACACAGCATATCAATTACATCATTGGCCCAGTTCCAGTTCTGAATTTTTCATAAAACTTTAAATTAACAAAGCAGTGGAAAGTAGATATTTTACAGTCTGGATGATAAGTTGATAGCTAGATAAAGGGCGCTATTTAGCCTATTTCACCATTACTTTGCTACAACAATTTGAATGGACATCCTGTGATTCATTTCTGGCCTCAAAACATCCTCCCTCTAAAAAGCACAGGGCCCCTGGCAAGTGCCCAAAGTTCCCTCGCCTTAATCTTCCACTGTATGAACCAATGATAGAGTTGTTTGTCTTGTCTTAAGGTTGATATTACTTGGGTAGCTCTTCAATGCAACACATTGCAATAGCACTGAAGATACTATAACTTTGAACAAAACAACTGTTCAGGGGTGGGAAAAAAATTGGAAAGAACTTGTAACAGCATAGCAATGGTATAATGAGAAGGGGGCAATAGGTGCAGCTGCCCTGGGTGGCACTTTTTGGGGGAGTGGCATTTTTGGCCATCAGTGTCCAGAAAATGTTGACCCACAACTGTTTAAAATAAATGTCTGGCTTAATTTTTTTCAGCGGTGTATAAAAGAATGTCACTAGGGTGTCATAACTACCACAAATGCTTGTTTAATGTTTATGCTCTGACAAAGGGGGATGCAGGTAACTGAGAGAAATTTCACATTTTAGTCGCCAGCATGACTGATGTTAGTCAAGTCAAGGTAACAGTCAAGGTGAACAAATTATTGTGTTGATGATATTAAGTTGTTCTCATGTTGTTAATTGATGAAGTAAAATCAACAGATTTCTATTTGTTTGAAGGCTGATCGCAGTTGAACAGCCAAGTTTGAATAAGTTTATGCATGAGCACTGGTTAGGAATAAGAATAAATGTTCATAGTGGAGACACCAAATTCCATTTTTTGATGGAATATTCCTTGGGCATGCCTGCTTTTTGAGTCTTCTTTTGTTCTTTCTTTTCTTTTTTTTTTGTTGGGGGGAGGTGGGTGGCATTTTCCACTCTTGAACGGGGCTTGAACACCACTTCAGCAGAGATTTTTATAAATGCAAGAACTGAATATTTCCTATCACCTGATCAAAATATGATATAGACATAAACTTTAAAAAGTGTAGCTCATATTTTTCTTCGCCAATGAGCATGTGGGAAATGAACAAAATATGGGACAGGGCCTCATTCGTCAAAAATTGTTTAGATTTAATCACACAATACCTTACTATCCCTTACGCTCTTGAGAAGACATAAGTATGTCTCTGCTAAATACTGGAAAGTTTTTGTGGTATTCTCGTCGCAGATATTCTTGTTTTTTCGATAAAGAGAAGCAATATAGCTGTAACCATACGTCCGTTTGTAAGCTGTCGACTGTTATGACAGGATAAGAAAGATTATGGTAGTCAAAGTGATTGAACCTTGGATGGCACACGTCAAAGTATTTGTAACCGGCACTAATTGGAACAACTGCTCACCTGACCGCAGGAGTTTCCTGTGAATGTTCTGATCTCCGAAAGTAGTTCTTTGAGTAACTGTAGTGATTTATTTTGACCACTCATCTTAATGTGAACAAGGTATGGCCAGCATGATACGAGGGTATAAGCCCGGTGACAGAATGCCGAGGGACAGACATCTCTCCTCTGATTTAACAAGGTTTAAGCGACCTCCTCAGCCAAAATATTCTAGTAATAGACGAAAATGTGGCGAAAGAACGCTTCGAATTTCCGACATGTGTTCTGAGCACTTTCCGAATACTTCCTAGGACTCTAGGTTCTAGAACGCTTAATTATCGAGCAATCAAAAAACATACCGGCTACGTGGCTATCGCGACCTTTTTGGTCAACAGTAGCGTGCAGGAGTTCCCTTCTCTATTCTGTGACTGATCACTGACCTGTATACAATATACAGTTGAACCTCACTAACTCGAACTTGGTTAACTCGAACTCCCCGCTAACTCGAACCAAATTCAATTTCCCCTGGATTTGATCACATTTCTCCTATCATTTACTACCACATAACTCGAACTCGGTAAATTTGAACTCCCCGCCAACTCGAACTAATTTCATACTCCCTTGGCTCAAATTTACCCCGTTAACTCGAACTCTATCTTGGAAACGTCGGTCGATAAACCTGGAAGTGTCAGGACGTAGCTGTTTGACTAGTCGGAATCTTGAATCTTCACTGATAACAACGTGAAAATGTACGGTAACGTAATTCAAACCCAGAAAAGACCATCTTTCCGGAGTGACACGGTTTAAAGTCCACATAACGAATTGATTATCCTGGGTAAATATTGCGCACATAATTATAATTCGATGAAATGAATCTTAGATTGTCACGCAAATTAGTCTTGAGTAGCCCGTAGCAACTGTTCTAGTTTATCCAGTTTATTTTGTAGGGCTTTTAGAAATTTGTACAGCCGTATGTATACGACCCAAACATTCACTGAACCTGCACATGCATTCTGGTATAGTCATTTTATCATAAACAGTTATTCAACTCAATAGTCGTAGACATTAAAATATGGTAATATTAGAATTCAGGACAACACATTCAACTCTATCCATGATGAAAAATTAAAATATTCTAAACTGACTAGACCAAAATGGCTGGCAATTGTGGATGAATCATAAAACCACGATACGTTATTAATTATTAACAGGATACTTGAAATCCAATGCCCACCCCGCTAACTCGAACCCCCGCTAGCTCGAACTATTTTTCATTACCGTTGACAGTTCGAGTTAGCGGGGTTCTACTGTATATGCCTACCTATATACGGTATTATGGTATATTATATAGGTCAGTGGGAGTGACGAGTGTAAACATTTACAACAGTCTCCGGCTACTGCGTCACTATACGTGCTCATGACTACACTAACTGAACTAGTTTTATTTCAATTGGCTGTCAATATGGTAACTTTTAATGGAACATTTTTTGCGTCAATTGGCCATTCCAGAGTCCAATAATATCGAATAACCTTCAGGAAAACTACCCATCGCCTTGCTTAGTGAACACTATGAACACTAGAATGAATTTTGAATTTTATTTAGTCTCTGACATTCAATAGCGGATATCGGTTCACAAAGCACAGAATGAGCAAAATAAATGACATTCATGCAACGACTTGCGAATTTCTAAGTCGAAACACGTGAAAACACCAAGTATGAAAAACATTTCAGCTCGAACTAGATGATTCAGAAGGCAAATTGGGCATTTTCCTCCAGCCCTAGACCATAACCGGCCCAAAATACGGAGTGAATTAAAAATTGAGAGAAGTTTATTTTTTTAAAAAAAATGAAAATAACTGTCTCGACATTGTCTAAATCCGGATGTTTGGCAACCAGTCACTGTACCTGTATAAAAGTTCTAAATTGATAGTTTTCTCATGCTCATAGTTTTCTATAGCTTGAAGATATAAATTATTTGGCATTTCCGGCACAAAATTTGGTACTTCTTTATATAGAAGAGCGTATGTACTCAAGTAATAGCCCCAATGATGGTGTTCCTTAACAAACGAATTTTGATCATCTAATCTTCTTTCGTCAGGTATACCAACATGGCTGCCATGCGGACTCTGTTATTCGGGTGTCTATAGGCTGAATAGATACGTTCTATTCCATTGCAGAGATTGTCTTATATTTGTCAGTTTGTGATTTCTTTTCCCCACAGACGTCTCAATCATAATACAATTTAATGTCATCATATCGGATGGTAATCAATTAAATGAGAAAAAATAATAAAAAAGAAAAATTATATCAAAATAACTCCTGCAAGTCTAAGTCTAAAAAAGCCATATAATAAAATAGGTTCTTCATATAACCTCAGAAAAGCTGTGATGTGAAACGCGTCGCTGAGACTGGCCCCTTAATAAAATGTTGTTTCCCCCACCCAGGAAAAAGCTCAGTCAGGCGATGCTTAACCTTCATGCATACGGTTGTTGTAAAAAGTTTCGTTTTGCCGTTCAAGTTGGGGATCAACGTACTGAACCAGATGGTCAAATAATCACGAACTAAATCGGGAAATATTCAAATCACTGTACTTGATGCTTCACTGTGGAGTACTTTCATGCAGCAATTTCAGTTAGGTGTCATTTTGTCTTTTGCCGTCTTCTGGTTGATAAATACTGTCCACGTGATGTCATTAGTGATGTCACATGTCCATCAAGATCACTCAATGAAAGTACTCTCAGGGTACATTGGTAATTACATTGCGTCCCAGAACTATAAAATTTCATTGACTGGAAAAACAGCAGCCTATGGGTGATAGCCTGGTATGGTAGCGAAACAATTCAAGTTGAAACTCAACAAGGATTTGAACTTCGTGACATGTTTGAGGAAGTTGATCGTCCAGGTTAGTGTAGTCTTGAGAAAGACTGTTGGTTGAAGTGACTGACGTTTCGACAGCCTTAGCGGCGGTCATCTTCAGAGTCAAAAGGAGAGTAAATGTCAGGTTCGCCTGTATTTGGACGATCAACTTCCTCAAACATGTCACCATTTACTTGATTTGAACTTCATCTCCATTTTCAATGATGCGGAGGTTTATTCAGGCAAGTCCTTGAGTAAGGTGACCTCAGATTTGGTGAACGACGTGCATCCAGGCATCCTATTTCCAGCAAAGGCCAGTACGTTTTCAAAAACAAGCAGGCTGATGTCTTTCATGTAAATAAAGTTTGCAACTGCTTGCCACAGAATACTTGGGACATATAGAATTTATATGCTTACTTGCAACACAAATTCAACAATCATGATCCAAGTAGATTTAGCTCGGCAGACGTTAGAACGGTCCACTCAAGTCGGTCCCGCCGTTCAATCAATAATATTAACAAGAAATTGTTTCATAAAACACTTTTTCATTTGGAATAAAATGATTCAGTAAAACTAATTGTAATTAGCAATGACGTAAGCTTTGAAAAGTGACGGTTTGTCTTGAATATAAACGTTTCCGGAAAAATGATAGATCGGAGTAGGAAACTATTTTTGTAATCTTGAAATAGACTGTTGGTGACTGACGTTTCGACGGCCCCAGCAAGGCCAGCATTGGTCATCATTCGCTTCTATGAACGTGAACTAACGCGCAGTGTCTTATAGCGTTTCTTGAAATCAACCTAGCTGTGCAGAATGTCCAAGCTTAATACGTGAGGAGGAGGCTTAACATTATCAGGTTACTTTGACTCGAGATCGCGAATGCCAGTCTGAAACGTCTTGACAGGGGACGAAGAAAACCAAAACATCAAAGATTCTGGGGTAGGCCAGGACGTACAAGTGCTTGGTGGGATAACATTGCTGCCCACGTAGGCTGTTATCGTTTTCAAATCTTGTTTGCATATTCATGTGGACAGACAAAAACAATTCGAAAACGCTATCGTGTGAAGGGAAAATTATGTTTGAAAACGGAGAAAAAATTTTGCGTTTGAAAACGGATACGTGCGGCGACATGGCCTAAGAATATTTATATTGATGAAGTCATGTACGGTTTACAGCCCTTATATTTTCAGTGGTTCTCTTGGATTCGGGAAAAACGTGTTCAGCTATCCGGTCTTGATAAAACACAATATTTCCTGTCTTTTTCTCAGCTGCGAATATGCAGCCCACGCATGCGTACGACGTTTGGCAGCGATGGCACACCAATGCCGCAGGCGGGAATGCAATGTGATATCCAAGAAGTACATTGTAATAAACTGCTTGGAAATTGTTGAAGTAGACTTTCAAAAGTGACTTCAATTTAAAGGCTGTTTTCTACTAAGCAAATCTATCGCACGAAGCGACTTTTTCTTTTGTCTCATGGGCTCTCTCCTTTAAATTATGAAACCTGTTCAATTTACACACTGAAATGTCAATTCTTGCGATAAAATTCGCCCAGTGGAAAATTGCGTTTAGCTTCTCCTCTCTCGAACCGTTCGAGATATTTCAGAACACTTTATAGAGCAATACGATTTTTGTAGCTAGTGCATCAAATCATATGAAATTCTTCTCTTCAAGTAACCATGTTCATACTGAGCGAGGTGATCGCAAGTCAACCTAATTGACCAGACAAATCCATACTTGAACATTCAGCGTTCTTTGTGGTAACCAAGGGAAATTTAAATGAACGTCGGTTATCCCATATTTTCTCTGTTTCCCCAACCACGGCGATTATCTACAAGAACGACAAGACACAATTGAAGGAGTAAGTAAACGTACATACTAACAGCGTACTAAGGAACGATTTGGTAACATTATTTATGACAGGATATCAAATTAAATAGAGTAGGCACTGGGTTATTAACCTTGATACATTAGACTGGCCACCGAATGTATCACAAAATACATAACATATTTTCACTGACCGTTGAAGTGAGAATAAAATGAAGATACAATGGTCTTTAATATGTTGATATGTCTTGTGCCATAACTTTTTCAATTTGCTGTATATATATATATATATATATATATATATATATCATCATTTTTTCTTAACAACTAAAATATCCAAATATCAGTTATGGTATATACTATCGACCAAGATGAGACTATGATGAACGGCCCATGTTCTTTATTATGGAAAACCCGCCATTCTGTATGCAATATAATTCTTTGCTAGTACAGTAACACAGGCACCAGCACGAGGGTAACCGTGTGAACATTCACAATTACGAGCACGGACACTGACACAGGAAAAAGGATTCACAAAAGCAGGCAGTTAAACGTGCAAAAGCACAGGAACAAAAACGCACAAACACGTATAAGCATAGCTAAAATGGCCGGTTCCCTCTACTTACCAACTGAATACAACTACAGTACAAGAATGGTTTTCGAAATCTTGTTTATGATTTTAACCTGAACAGTTGTTTTCCCGTTCTATTTGGAAATCAAACATTTGCATTTAAAAGAAAATACCTAAAGGTATTCAGGTAGTTGTATTCAGACCCACGTGCTGGTATATAATAGACAGATACCAACACAAGGAAATACACGAACACGGGAACGCGTAAAAGTAGTAGCACAGGAACAGGAACAGCCTCAAGCTTGGTAAAGGAAAATGTCCACACATGAAGTTGAACTTACAAACTTACAAACTTACAAACTTACAAACAACCACAACTATAGGTACAACTACAGGTTCTGACGTAACTACGAACACAAACCAAACACAAATGCAAACATAAACATAAACACAAACAAAAAGCAAACACAAACACTAATCACAAACCCAGTGGTATACAATGATCGATTTCCAAAAATTAGCTTAACGAAACACTGGCACTACCACAATAGTGTAACGCAAATAACCAGAAACGCAAGTACAATCTGAACACCCAAAACAGATACACACACTATCACAGATACAAATGCAAAAAAGAGAGTAAATCACAAAAACAATCTCAGATATACCAACAAGTAAAGTAGACACAACAACGATTAATGATACAAACAGCAACATATACACAGACACAACCACAAACACCATGTAACCACGTAAACATAAAACAGAGACAAAAAACAAACGCAGACACAATCACTTACATACAGAGACACGGCTAAGAACAGCGACAAAATAACACTGACAACCACAAACATGAACACAAATTCAATCCCACCAAAATACGCGGAGACAACCACAAACATTGAGGTAACCACAAAAACAGTAAGAATCACAATCACTTACAAAGACACAACTAAAACAGGGACACAGTAACAAACACTGATAACAACAAACATACGGTACCTAAACACTCAATCCCACCAAAAACGCAGACACAACCAGGAACATTGAGGTAACCACAAAAACAGAAACAATCACAATGACTAGTAAGGACACGACATTTAACACAGACACAATCACACACACAACCACAAACATAAAAACAAGTTCAACTATATAACAGAAACAGAAACAATCGTAATCATAGCAATAACCACAAACACAGGCACAACCGCAGACACAAACAGAAACAACCATAACCATAATAACCACGTGGACAGGTACAGCCGTAGGCACTGAAACACGAACAACCATAACCACAATAATAACTACAAACACATGCACAAACGCAGACACACAAACAGAAGCAACCACACAAAAACATGAATAATCATAATCACAGGAACAACCACAGACACAAGAACAACCACGAACACAGGAACGACCACAGACACAGAAACATGAATAACCGTAATCACAGAAACAACCACAGACACAGGCGTAACCGCAGAGACAAAAACAGGAACAACCAGAATTATAGAAACAACACAGAAAAACACAGACACAAACACGTAAAAACAGAAGCAACCATAATCACAGAAGCAACTTCAAAATCGGCACAACCGCAGACGGAAACAGGAATAATTATAATCAAAGACATAACAACTAGCACAGGCACGACAACAATACAGACATAACAAAACACAGGGAAAACTACAATAACAGGCACAACCACAATAACAGGAAAAATCACAAGCAGAGTCGAAGTCACAGGTACATACATTAATGTTGGAAAACTGCAACCAAATACAAACGACATAAGTCAAACAAACACAAACATATCCGAAAATGGTGCGAAGATTGGCAACGGAATCTGGCACTTTGCAAATTAACGTCTTTCCTTATTTTGGTTTTCATTTTAAAACTTTAACTGTAACATTTAATAACATTACAATAAAGTAAGATTTAGAAAAAGGAAAAATAAAAAAAGAAAACCAATATGGCAAGAAATGAATGGGACAGTTGATCTCAACCATCCAACTAATTGATAACAAAAGCTAGTGTTTCAACAGAAATTGCATTTCTTCAATAGACCTAATTCGCTGTCATTCATTTTGTCCCATGATTAAGTATAATCTTGTACATCATCATATTGCTGTTCCCTAAAATAGAACTGAAAAAAGAAGACTGATAATTTATGTCGTTTCTTTCGGTTAAAAAAGGATCAAAGGATATGTTTATACATGTGGGTCGGTAATGGAACAATACAATCGACAGTAAATTAAGTCTATTCCCTTACAAAGAAATACAAAGTGACATAAACATAGCTTTACTATAATCAATTTTTTTTTATACAAACCATCTTTCCAATCATCCCATTCTCTGTCTTTTTTTAACTTTTCTAAATATTTTTCATCTTCATACTTGTCCACTTCCTGTTCGTCATTTGAATTTTCGCTTTCAGTGGTTAATTTGTCTCTAAAAATTTTTAAAACAACGACCGATACACTAAAAATTAGAATACCACACGGCTCCGACCCATCGTTAAAATGCAATTTTTTACGCTAACGTAAGTGTACTTTTCTTGACCAAAAGGTACCTGAATTCTGCTACGATTTTCCCTTCTTGTAACTCTTTTTCGAAGTACTCTTCTTGCGTCATGGTTGGTAAACTTGGATAACCCGCACCAAACACTTTGTTCTGAAAATGTAAGTGGAAAAGAACCACGAAATGACTGATGTACAAATTTAAAAGGAAGATAAATAGCTGTTTCGTAAGTAATATTCTAATTATAACTTCAATTTTTTAAAAAAATGAATTAAAAAGTCCAGTCACCGGGTACCGAATTCAACCAGATCGAATACCAACTTCTTATCAACCGATAGCAGTCATTACGAGAAAATATCAGACCGGGACCTTGTTGCACGGATCAAGCCCGCAGGGAGAGATCCGTTAATAAAAGAACCCAGTCTGATATTTTCCGATAATGACCAAGCGGACGAGGTTCACAAGAAGTTTATTGTATGGGTTTTTTGAACAAGCAAAACATACTTATTAAAATATATTATATGCGTATAGCGTGACAAAGAGTTCGGGTGCACAGAGCACAAAACAAGATCAATTTGCTGCGAATTCCCGAGTAACAACCAATAAAATACACCTTTTGCGGTTCATTACCAGAAAATATGCTATCATTAACGCCAACCTCAAACTCGTCAACACAAAAAGACATTCATTTTATTCAATAGACATTCATTAACGCTTCTGTCGCTTTCAATTACCGATTTTGCATAGAAAGTGACACTCATTAGCGTAAATATGCAACCATTTGCATCAAGGGACATTCTGTAGCGCCAATAGACGACCATTAACACCATTCTGCTATACATTAGGGATAATAAAATTTCTATTACGCAAGATACATCTTCGGTCTGTTGGAGAGTCGATTTAAGGTTATATGGAATCCCGAAATGTATAAAAGATAATGGAACAAAACTATCATAATTCGTACATAAACTGAATTCGGTTAGACAGTTCGAACCTCTTATTTCGCCAATATTTCGATGACTGTTTGGCTATGTAAAATGCTCTACTGTCTTAACTCACAGCATTGAATTATGCTACTGAAGACAGTTTTCCAGTCTATTGCAGGGGCAAAATGGAATCTTAACATGTATTTTAGTTCACAACGCTTTGTTAACACATCGACTTTCGCGTCCCAGAAAAAAAAACAAACTGTTTTGCGGCTAAATAAAGCTTCGCGATCAATACTTTCATGCAGTCCAGTACTGTCATGTATTGTAAGCTTTGATTGCAAAATATGTTTTGTCTAAGATGTAAACGTTGATGTGTGTTAGCAAAGTGCTGTGAACTAGAGTTGGTTAACAGATTGAAATTATACTTGTCAGGAAAAATGTGGTATGACGACAAAATTTTATAATATTAGTTAAGTGAAGATGGAGACGAAACCACGTTTAAAAGATAAGGGAATAAAACTATCAAAATTTATAAACAAACCGGTGAACTTGGGCCTCCTATAAAGAGAGGTTGAAAGACAGGGGTGCGATCAATTAAGACGTTCAAGACTGATAGAATAGAATTAGTCTCTATCCCACTACAAAACATATTTCAATGTTGTGAGTTATGATAGTCTTGAAAGGGCTCAGCCGAACACATATAACGTGGTCGGCTGAGCGAAAAATAGCAAAACAGCCATCGACATATGGACGAAATAAAAGACGTTCGAAAGGTCTAACCGAATTCAGTTTATGCACGAATTATGAGTTTTATTCCCTTATATTTTATACATGTTCGAATTCGGTAAAAGCTTAACTCGACCCTCAAACAGAGCAGAGAAATATTTTGCGTAATTGAAATTTTATTTTCCCTAATGTATACTAGAATGGTGTTAATGATCGTGTTTTGGGACTACAGAATGCCGTTTGATGCACATGGTTGCGTATCTACGCTAATGAATGTCACCTTCTGTGCAAAAATTTTAATTGAGCGAGACAAAAGCATTGATGAGTGTCGATTCATTAAAATGAATGCCTTTTCGCGTTAATGAGTTCGAGGTTGACGTTAATGATAGTATATTTTCTGGTAATGAACAGCAAAAGGTGTATTATATACGATATATTAAAACCAGACATAGGATGAAATCCGACGTGAGGTTTTCATAAGTCGGAACTCATCCTCACTTATAGCAAACCATGAACTCCGACGAATTCCGATTTTGTAAGGATAAAGAAGACACGATTACAGCTTACCTGGATGGTTTCTCTTGTAATTAAAATGGGTTTTGATAAAAACTGAAAAGGAGGAACAAGGTTAAGCGACTGCCAAAATTGAAAGTAGAAAATCCTGCCTTTCAAGCAAAGGCTCCTAAGGGAACGATGCGTAAGAAGTAAAATGAACAAAAACTTACGGGAATAAAGCATACAAGCTAAAGTTTTTATCCGCGCATGCTAGATAAACACAGTCTGTAGCTTGAACGCTATCATTTCGTCCGGAAAAGGGTGAGAAGGCAAAATCTTTTATATTCGAAATACACTATTTGGTACTGTTGTGACGTCAAAAGACAGTTTGTTGAAATCGTTTTTCCTTACGGAGCAAAGACAATTAGAAAATCTGTCCGAGAAGCGTCAGCCTTTTTCACTTATTAAGAGATCATAGACATTTAGTGCACTATATGAAATGCATTAACTGAATAAATTAAATAATTCAGACGAACATAACTGCGCTTTGATCGGCTTACGACAGATTTTTTTTTAAAGTAGCTATAAATCAAAATTCTTCACTTTGTAAACAAAAATAAGAAAATACGAACGCTTATGAATTAAAGAGATTACAGTAATTAATCATTGTAAATAAAAACAATGACTCATTGTACAGTGTTATTAATGAACAGTCAAAATAACTTTTGATTTGTTTAGAAGGGCGCTTTCAACGTCAAAACATGGGTTGACTGTCCTTCGATATCTATATTCGTTCTTGAGTTATTCACTTTTTGTGTGGCACACTAAAGTTCTGCGAACAGTGCGTGAGAAACGGGAACAGAAGCAGGAAAAAGTCCTCATATAGAACGATTGTTTTTGGTTCTGGGATGAAGCACAATGCTCTTCACGCGGGAATACACAAGATTATTCCCGCTTATTCACTGCCGTGCAAGAGTTGTACGTTTTTAGGTGTGCACTCTGGAATTTCCCAAACAGTTATGGCGAATAAATCCTGACCTACCCATTATTTTATGAGGGTGGCCTGACCAGTCAATACATATATAGGCACGGGTTTTCGCTTCTTTTGCACAACTCATCTGTATAAATTAGAGAAAACATCAGGTGCCAAGATAAGAATTTGATTGGTCACGTTAATTCCACACAATTGGAAAAAATGTTCGCATTCTCCTCTAACTTCACAGTTAACTTTTATTTGATGAAGGTTTTTTCCGAGGCGCTTTAGTACCCCAATGTCCTACTTCGACAGTATGGCTACAATATTTTTTCCATACTTTAACATTTTACCTGTTCTTTATTTGGTTTCAGTTCATTTGCTACTTTATCGCTGTTATCTTCGTTTTCGACGCCTTTCTGGTGCCGTTTTATTTGTTTCATGTGCTCTAATATTCTTAATTCATCTAAATAAAATCAATAACAAAATAATACCTTTGATTTCATCATAGTCGATCATAGTAAACATCGAACAAGCTGCATTATCTCATGGAGTATTACTTTAAGTCTTGGAATGTAGGTCTCCCCATTCTAGGGACAGGTAGACGTGGGCTTATTATTGGCTGATATGCGGGCTTCCATTTGGTCGGTTTTGTGACGTTTCCAGCCTTACTGTTGCTATTACCCAACAGTTATCCTACTAAAACTGCTCTGTAATGTTCGAATTAGGGTTGATTTACACGGTACAATTGTCCCATATTGATGTACGTGATTCAGTCCGAGCAGTCTTTAGGACGTATTGCAACATTCGTAAGCGAATAGAAAGCAGGAATTATGCTCTCAAGAGTAAAACTGGATACCCGAGGAAGAAGATTCGTGTGCGCCAATCTTAGCGTATGGACAGGCCTTAAACTACCTTTTATTAGGGACCTTACGATCTACGACGTCAACTTCAACGACGACGTCCTTTCAACAAAAGAATTCTTCATGCCAAACAAAGAAAATTAATAAATTTTATACTTAAGAGCATTCTAAACACCGCTGTCGTTCTGTATATAACGTCAACCAGAACATTTTCACGTCTTATGGACGACGAGAGCCCGCGAAGTGAAAAACGTTTTCACTTAAGGTTGAATTAAACCCGAGACTACAGTCGTTCTAGGAGAACTGGAGCGTTTTAGGTGTCATAAAGCAAACCACAAGTATCAAGCACGGTGGTCAATAAACCGTGGTTTCTTTAAATGACGAAATTTTAAAGGAGGTCGTCGTTCAAGTTGACGTTGTAGATCTCAAGGTCCCAAATACTAACTGATTACGTCATATTACGTCCCCAAACCTGAATCCTCTCCCGACCACAACGCATTTGCGTTATTATGAGTAAACGACCGCATGAAGAAAATTAGCGATTAAATGTCCTGGAAAACCGAGGGACGGTTACAGGTAGTCACAAGATCCGTCAAGCCCGAGGATTCTTCAAAAGCGTATTGAGGCATGAGGGGACATCTTATCACTAATTTCCCTACATGCAATGGTACTGGTTTGCAATATGATTACCGAGGAACAACGGAGCACGTGCAGAACCACGAGTGTTCTCTCACATGAAAGATGCTAGGTCACCAACCCTTCATGATAATGGGCTACAGGGTTGGACTGGCCCGGCCTCTCGCCCAACCCGTGTTGTCGAACACGACGTGTTTGGGTCGCCCAAATGTCTTCTCAAATAGGCAAATTAACCTACATTACTCCGGGGAATTAAAGACT
This sequence comes from Heliopora coerulea, assembly GCA_030142905.1. NCBI lineage: Eukaryota > Metazoa > Cnidaria > Anthozoa > Scleralcyonacea > Helioporidae > Heliopora > Heliopora coerulea. The sequence continues at coordinate 1,266,046 of JASJOG010000030.1, read as the reverse complement.
AAATGTCCCCCTTAACAAAAAGAAAACATCGTATGATTTAAGCTATTAAAACCCCTGATTTTAATCATAAGCTTATTAAAAATTTCCGTCCAAATAAGACCTAGATAGCAGTTATATGCTATTAATGCACTTATGAAAATGTTCTCACATTCTTAACGTTAATTCTAGTTCACTCAACCCCATATATCAGACATTTACCGTACTAGTAGACGTGAAAGCAGAATTGTTTAGTGGTTCTTGAATATCAATCCATAATTACCAGGTACATGTTCTCATACGAGGAAGCATGGCTGGCCATTGCCTCTTTGTCTAGCAATACACAAATGACCAATATTACGCAAGGAAAATCACTTACTGTTTATTGAAGAAATATGTTCCAACGCTTTGTTCATCCAGTTCTCCAACAATAAAATGTTATATTTCCGCTTAAAAAAACAGAGAAAATATCTCGTTAAAATGCTGAAAAAAGCATTTAAGAGCATCGAGCCTCCAAGGGTTTCAGCGGGAGCATGTCTCAAGTAACTCAGTATTTGACTCCTGAACTGTCTTAGTGTGTCCACAATTACTTATTTTATTTTTTACAGATCCATCCATGAAGTTGTTAGGGCAACAGTTGGAAAAATCAAAACAAAATTCTAAAGACGTGCGGCAACCACATTCATTGCATGTTGTGAGACCTGCGGGATGGTACGTTAAGGTTTTCACGCAATTTTCGTACTGTGTGCATCGTTCTAAAATGCGAAAGTCATCCAAGATTGAGCTTGCTTGTCATTTCCTCTTACGAAGCAAAAGTCTTGAAACCACGTCATTGCCATGAAAGAATCATCTAGTAAGTTGCGTGGCTACATCACGTCCTTCCGGGTGAAAGAACGTTAGACTTGACTGGTACAGCAAGTCGAAGATGTCACGTCCAAGCATGGTTTTTCGTCATTAAGACAGCGGCAGCTCACTTGGTACAATTTTAAAAGCAAAGAATGTTAATTCTGGAAATATGGTCTTCATAAAGAAAATATCACCAGCTTACCACATGAAACAACTAAAACTACGATGATTACCTTTACATCGCTTACGTTCCATTTCTAGAGAACATTACCACTAAAAAGTCTGCTTTTGCAGGATTTTTTTTGTGTTCGTTAGCGCACGGTCTATGCATCAAGGAACACATGGCAATATTCAAACTTTTAACTTATTGGAGCGTAGAATTCTGTTGCATTTTATTTTGAGATTCTTAACAATTCCAGTTGCCGACCAAGAATTTTTAGAACCACTAGTGTCTTCCTTATTTTAAGCGGGTTTTAAATTATCTTTTTTCACCGTGAACGCAATTATCAAATATTTAAAACCTTTACTGTAGGTATTATACTGGTGATTACAGGGTACGCACTTCACTTATCGGGCTGCTCCTGCTAAACAATTAGATTAACCGAACTCAATATCTAATTGAAATTTTGAGCTCATATTCTAATTATTAAATTGAAGCCAGGCTTGAAGTGGAACTCAGTTCACCTTTCGCGACTACAGTGGACAACATCTCCGATCATGCTCCGACGTATTCGAGACTATATGGAAGTCAGGCTTAAGTCATCAAATAGTGTTAAGACAGGCAAATTCGTACATACTAATGCCCGTGTGATTGTTACCTCAAGCTCCTCATCATGAGATGAAACTGAAGGCTCTTGAAGTACTTTCCAAAGATCCTGTTCAATGAAATGAATTAAAATTTAGAATGATTTTGAAAGTTTAACGTATCAGTGCAAAACACGTCTGGAGTGGACAAACGTTATGCATCAGTTCAACCTTTTTCTCCAGAAAGAAGTACAAACATTGCAACATCAAAAAACAACTAGTGCCAGACATTTTGTGCATCACCAGCTCGAGGAACGACAAACCAGAGGCGATTCCTAGCTCTTTTGTCTATAACGAGCTAGGACTTGATACTGAAGGTTTTCATAACTTTATGCTATTTAATAAGATCATTGTTAGGAGAACTCGAATGGCCTAATCGTGTTAGTTAATAAATCAAATTTCAGATTTGTTGTAAGTGAACAGAGATAAGCTGTTTAGCGTACAAAAGTGCGCTTGCCCTGAAAATGTTATGCATTATTTAGTATGGAGTATTTTAACTCAACTATGGGCGAAAGTTCAGAATTATGAAATACACACTGATGCTGTTATGTCGCTGAAGTTTGGTTTGACGGTCTTAGTAAATAGTAATCCAACTTCAGGCATTAAATACATGGGCTGAATCTATTACACAACTTAGTCCACCTAGCCATCCCACACTGAATTCGATTACATACGGAAGGTCGACTGCTGAGCAAAAAGTGAATCCAAAAAATGGCAGACTAGGGGACTCGCCCGGGCTGTCAGTTTCAGTCCCCTATGAGGTTATTTGGACGACGGTTTGACGTTGATAAACGTCAAAATAACCGCATATACGACTCAAACTGACTGCCAAAGTGGTCTCCATGTCCGCCGTCTTTGGCTTCACGTTAGGGCCAATCATCGACCGACGTCAGTATTTCAGTTTATAGCTATGAGTTCATAGAAATTCACACAAGACAATGTTCTTCCAGTCTCCTAGAATTAGTTACATTCTTTTGGAAAGATGACTAATTCCACGATGTCTATCGGCAAAACGTCTTGACACAGTTCGAAACACGTGTAAATGGGTATTCTGAGTTCTAAGTAATAGTGACCAGGCCTCTGCTGAAGTTTTATATTAGATAAAATAAGTTTCAAAACCTGAAGTTGCTTTTCTTGCTCCTTGACCTTCTTATATCTGATTATTTTAGCTTGTCTTTCATGGGCTAAGTCTTCCAGACTTCTTTTATTTCCAATGCATGATTGTGTATTGGATTCCAGGAATTTTATATCCTATGAAAAAAAATTACACACAGGTTTTAGGATGCTATTTATACGCGAGTTGGGATTGGTCGAGACTAGGCGCACTAGTCGAGACGTTAAGCGAGATCGCTTCTCGCAAGAACCTATCTTTTACCGCTGACCGTTTATACAGAGAAAGTGTCTCCCGAGACGTTTTTTGTGCTGTTCTGCTTGACCAGGAGACCATTTTGCTGAACCGGGACAATTTTCGCAGTAATAACGCTCCATCCCGCCACTGCCGGGACAATATTGCGCTGTTTTTGCAGAAAATGTATGGAGTCACTCTTCACCACTTTTTCTGGAATAAATTAACCGGCTAATATCTTTTAATTAAAATATTGCATTCCGTCTCCACGCACACAGCCCTTAAATTTCTGAAGGTTTTTCACTTCATATATTCACCAGTTACTGACTCATTATTTCAAAGAAAAGCTTGAAATTCATAGATTTTGTTTTATTGTTGACTGTATACAGTAAATGTTCGAATTAGGGCCTGGGACAATTAATTTGTCATGCTCATAAGGTTGGTCCTAAATCGGGAGGGGTGCAATTTAATAGAAAAGCATTTTGCCTTCAAAGAAACACAAGTGCGTTTACCGAAAACTCAAGACAATTTCAACTGTTTATTTCCCAAGTATAATCAATTAAATCAACATAACATTGACAAAAGTACCATAATTCAACTGAAAGCCGAGAGAAATTCAACACTTTAAATCGCAAGTAGTTGTCTTATTCGACGTCGGTGTCTAATTCAAAGCCTTCACCGTGTCATGAAAAAGCGCCCCAGGGTGCTTATTTGAGTAGGGATACTTATTGCATGTTTGCATTCATTAAAGGGGCGCTTGTTCGGAAGTGACAATATATCGGTCGGGAGCGCTAAATCTCAAACTCATCAACAATTCATGAGCAAAACACAAAGGAAATCAGTATCGAGACGTAGTTTGGATATCTGATCTTAATAAGCATAGAATTTCCACAACTAAAAATCCGATTTGCTCTTTAAATAAGGAATCGTTTGATATGTAATGTCACACACTTGAAAGTTGTGTTTCATCAGATATCCAAACACCTCGAGCTAGGTTAAAAAAATACTCGGCTATTGCCTCGTTTTTCAACTCATTTCTCGGTGTTTGGATATCAGATAAAACACTCCATCTCGTGTATGATATATCATTTTGAACATTTGTGGAAATCTAAATTCTATACACATTCTGAGTCTCTATAGATCTATCTGCATTTATTGTGTTTCTCTAAATATAATTTATTACAATTGTCTTTTTTGCACTGGGTTGTGCTTGTATGGGAATCGAATTCCTTTTTCTGAAATGTGGAATTTTACACAGCAGTGAGTGAAAAGGTCGCTCATGACAGCTTGCGACCACATTTTTGCTCGCATTAAGAAAAGTTTGCGAAAAGCTCCAATCAAGATCCAATCAGTTATATAATGCGTTAATTTTTTTTTCAGGAAACAAGTGGTAGAGCATCAAAATGTCTCTCAATTTTTTAAAGTCTTTAGAACTGTTTGAGGAAAGGTTTTAACTCCAAAGAAGATTAAATAAACCAGGTTTGGATGATAACCTGTATGTTTTGATCAACAAAAATTTGTTACCTTACCTGTTGAAACAATCCATACATTTTACATCTCTCCAGAAAATCTAGTAGGTAAACCTAAAGAATGAATTTTGTTTTTTTCAAAACATTCATGGCTTTTTTAAAGTGAATCCTTCCATTACTTTCTTCCATCATTGTGAATTCTAAAACAGAGACTGAGCAATGTAATGTGGAGACACTTTACATCAGTTGCACAAGGTCACAGGTTTAGCAACTAAAGTATAACTGAATCATCAGCAACATGTCAATTTGTCCTGTACAAGCTGAAAACTGAAAATTATTACTTCTGATTTCATCTGTTCTCTTACTCATGGCAGAATGCTGTGGTTGAGAAACATACAACATTCTCAATGTGGCAGCCTTGCAAACATTTTTCAGTTTCCTCTACAAATTTTTAAGAAAGCAGTGACCCTTTGGATAGTGACAGCTCTGTACATCAACTGTCGGACAAAATACACATTTAATTGATTAGAACCAAGTCAATGATGGTACTGATTAGAAGCAAATTGTATTGCACTAGAATGGCACCTGTGTTCACAGTTTTGTACTTTATCAGTTAACTCGTGACTTGGATGACTATGTGAAAGTGTCACAAACATAATTCATTTTTCTAAGATCTCATACTTTGACTGTTGAAGGCCACAGAAAGGTGTAATAAGCACTACATTAATGTTAAATGAAATACCTCATTATTTGACAACTGATCAAAAATATTTTGAATTTGGGATTCCTGAATGTGATTTATAAAAATTGGAAAAAAAGGATGGGGGGGGGGGGGGGGGGGGCAGGTAAAATCCACACATATAACCAAAACATAAGTAAATGGTTTCAGATAGAGTATATTAAATCTGTCATGATTGGGCCCAATTTTTAGGCCTAATTTTTGGGCCCAAACCAGATCTTTCATGCACCTATAATGCACCTATAATGTTAACTGAATTCCCAGCACCACCCCTGCTTGAACATACCTAAACAAGGAGACATTCATTAGTGTAGAAACACAGCCATTTGCACAAAAAGGCATTTAATAGACGACTATTAACACCTTTCTACAACACATTAGGGACAATAAAATTTTAATTACTTAAGACATTTGTCCAGTTTGTTGCAGGGTTGATTTAACTATTCCCTGCTGCATAAGACATCTATCATTGTACTTTGGCCAATACCAGACAATTCTACTTGTCAAGGAGAGAGCTTCTGTAGTACATGAGTTATGGTTATATGGGAAGAAAACTTAACAAACTGTTGACAAACTTTAGTTCACAGCACTTTGCTAAAACACATTGAGTTTCACATCATTGGAAAAAAATGTTTTGTAATCAAAGCTTTCAGTACTTTAAGCTTTGTAATTAATAGTAAATAATTCCAATAGTAAATAATTCCAATAGTAAATAATTCTGATTTACAAAAAATACAATTGCCATATCGCATATAATTGTACTTAATTACTGCTTAGTTTTTAAGAAATATCTGAAAATAAGTTTTTGATCTACATTTGTAGGGGGAGGGCAAGTTCCCTCTCTTGCCTACCCCTGCAGATGCCCATGCATTAAATGTAGTACATATTGGATTTCCAATCATAATCTTTCCCATTTAATTTCATAAGTATATAAGATACATACTTTGGACATTTTCACAACACCAATCCGTTCACCAGCGCATGACTTGAGAGTCAGGTCCCCTAGTAAAGCTGGCAGCAATAAATATCTGAAAAACATGAATGTTATAGAATAACGCGTAGTGATGCTTTTTCATGTGACTGAGTGTCACAGACATGTAGACTGTTAAATAAAAATCCGAATACTCCCCAAGATATTACCAACATTGAATACGACAGACCTACCTTAGATTATCAGTAGAGATGTCATCGAGATCCTCATTCGTGCTAAATAATGCAAGTTCGTTAACCATTTGAATCGCCGTCGTTAAGCAGTTTTTCGCTTCAGAAACATCATCCTAGAAAATTTTCAATTTACTGTTGGTGTAAATCAGGATGTCAGTCATCATTAAATCATGTTCTATGTCATATAAGTCTGTTAACTTGGAAAATCCAGAGCATAATTGTATTATTATGACAATTAATACTTACTACATTTCGCATTAAAAATATTACAGAAACTTACTTGGAACTGTTTAGTATTTTCTGGGCTCTCGCTATCTTCAAGTTTTTTGAAAATACCGAAACCACGTTGAAAAACATTTTTCAAACTCAACTTCCCCTCCGCCATCTTAGTTCACTAATTTCGCAAGGCAATACATACCGACATGATAAAAGCTTTCGATCCGGTAAAGTCGGCACCAGTGAACTCTATAAAAAGACTGGAACGATAACTCCTTATGTCTGGCCTTATGATTGGACGAAGCCAAAGTTCCGGCCACTGGAGGGAGCCATGTATGTCTGAAACGTGAAAAATACAGTACAGTACCGACAAGAAAATTAACGATTTCTGGAAGCACAAACGTTTTAGAACACGTGATGATAAACCAATATGTGTTAGACTGGTCGGCACTAGACAGTGAACCCTAAAAAGACTGGAACGATAACTCACGGTGGAATTTTGAAGCCAAAAATGTCGGATATGGAGGCCGCCATGTTCGTCAAACCCAGTCCTTTTAGTGGAAAATGTGCGACGATTAAATCTTCAATTTACTGGAGTAAAAATTTTGCCAGGTAAATTATGAGGAATTCAGTACATACCTCATTAATTCAGCTATTGTCAAAGCTGTTTCTGGCGACCTACAATTGCGAAAAGGGTGAACTATTTGGCAAAAAAGAGCAAAACGTGAGTTCGAAATCGCGCGGAACTTTCAGGTTATTCTTATTTTTCAACGCTGTCCTGATGGATTACGGATTTTGAGTCAAAGATTCAGCTAGTTCCACCTTATACCTCGTCTTGAACTTAGTTTTTAGGCTGGTCAATTTTAAATCTAAAGAATAAGCCAACAATTTAATAGGTAAAACTACAAGATAACCGCACCTCAGTGTTTTTCAGCGTCTCCCCAGTCTCCTTATAAGAAAAACGCTTGATATCATCGATCTAAACCGGATTACCAACATTCGTAATTTTACTTTTTTTGTTTGTTTTAAGGATAGAAGTAGGTCAAGTTTCATATTAGACTTGAGTAATGGTTAGGGTAAGGTTTATGATCCGGTTTGGATGATTTTCAGATTTATCGAATGGTTAATTTTTGGCTGACCTGGTTTAGGTAGATGTGATTTAGTGGAAGCCCTATTAGTTTACCAGGGCAAGAAAGAACATTAAAAAGGTGGAAACTTGAGGTAAAAAAACATCTTCAAAAGAGAGAAAGACGAACGTATCGAATCCTTAAAGGTTTTCAACCAACTACCTTCAAATTTTAGAGTATGTGAACTCATACACGACCAATGAAAACCAGAAATACAGTAAAATATAAGGTTCGAAATTAAAGTATACAATACGTCACCAACAACTACCCGTATTTTGATAAATATGAAGAAAGTAGGTCGGTGTTTCTCGTTTAAAAATCAACAGAGTCCTTACAAGAACAAATGAAGTAAGGTTTGTCCACTTTGACACAAAATATATGCGAAAATACACTTTATGAAGAATTATTGCAAATTCGAAGTTGTTCTTCGCGTCAAAAAAAGTTAGGTTAGGGTTTACGAGAATGGAACAGGATAAAGGTACGATATTAAAATAATGCCCGTAATTTTTAATTTGAAAATCTTCAAAAACCAAAGTATGAGACGCGAAAAAAACAAAGAAAAACAAGAAAAACCTGCATATTCGCCACAAGTTTCAGGTCAAAGTTTGCTTTAATTTGGCAAATAACTCGTCTTTCAATCCACTTTCGTCGCTAGAATTTTTTCTGACCAAAGACTTACTGGTGTAACACATATTGGTTTATCATTGTGCTTCCAGAAATTGATAATTTCCTTGCGGGCCACTGTACTATGATTTGCACAATGTTTTGCTCACTTCCGACGTACATGGCTTCCTCCAATGACCGGAACTTTGGCTTCATCCAGTCATAAGCCAGGCATAAGGAGTTATCGTTCCAGTCTTTGTAGAGTTCACTGGCACTAGAACGTAAACACTGAGACCAGGTAACCGTGTAGAGACTGGGACAAAAAGAATTAAGAACTTTCTTTATCGGATAATTAAGGCCACATAAAAAATATGGTTGGTGATCATACCTACCCACCCACAAAAAATCGCCCTCTCAGAATTTTTTTTTATCTTTTATTTTTTAAAAAAACAACTTCTATCGAGGATAAGGATCTTTTGAAAAAGCTAAAGGTACGAAATTGCTTGGTCTTTAATGGTAGAGGCGTATCATTGACCCAGTGGCGTAGCTACACCAGGGCCTACCCTGGCCTGTGCGCGGGTGAAGCCTGCATGTACCCAGGTGAAGTATTGCAGACAAACCTAGCTCACATTAGGCAAAGTATAAGGCAGGGGTATTCAACTAAAATTTAGGGGAGTCCAGTTACTCAACTCTCTCCCTCTGTGAGGTCCGTAACCATGAGATATTACACGTAAGTATGATTCATGGAAAAAATATAGTGGCAACTTCAACATTTTATTAAACATTTTTGTGCTTTTCTTAGTTACAAGTTTATTTCCAAACAGGAACTTGATAACCTAAAATCCTAAACATTTATCTTCAAAATATACTTTGCTTCCAGCTCCCTAAGGAACTATTTTTTTAAATGTTGTTTAAGTGAAACTATAAATTAATATTAGTATCACAAAAAATGTCTAGCGGTCCGGATAAAAGCCTCTCAGAGTATGATCCTAACCGGAGTCCATCAGTCGGTGACCCCTGGTATAGAGTATAGTTACTACAAAGGTTAAACATAATTATTCTGTTTACCTAAAGACCAACTATTAGTTTAATTCCTACATAAATGTTAAATATTTCGTAAAAATACATCCCTTTTTTGCACACAGGCCGGACAAGAATAGAAGAATCCTATTGTTCTAGAATTTTTGTTCTTTTTGGTGCTTGTTCTTAATTTTTTGATAATTGTGGGAGGTTTTTTGAAATAAAACTACTCTAAAAATTTAAAATGTAGTTGCATTGTTAGTACACAAGTGTTATTGGTCCCAAGCAGTGCAAACTATCTTGAGGGGTTACATGCCCCTAGCTAACAGTGTAATCACTAAAAAACTATCAGGAAATGTTAAGAACTGTGCCCATGTTGTGCCCATGTTGTGCCCACGTCACATTTGTTTTCTGGCTACGCCACTGCATTGACCAACGACAAGCGGAAACTGAACTCTCCTCAGAAAGGCCTAGGTATCACCACCGCGTGCGTCTTCCTTAGGACTTAGGAAGCCGTTCATGATGTCCTCTTTAAATTTCCCAGTTTTAAAATAAATATACAGATTTGTCAAACCTGAACAATTAAGCTAAATGTTTTATTCAGTCTTTTGCATTTCTCTCACTACCCATTGCTGTCGCCATTTCCCTTTTATCAGCTTCTTTATCTGTTCTTCCAGTTTCTCCATTCCTCCGCCTAAACATCGATTACCAAGGGTACAATTTCAACCATGAAGCCTACACGCCTCTCGTGAATTTCAAATGCTAACTATTGGTATTTTTACAGTTTTTCGCTCCGTTTCTCTGCGATATTCACCTCCGCAGCGTAGGCCATATCAACTATCCAGATTATACATTCGTCGGCATCTTCAAGAGTCAGATGAAGTCTTCTCGCTGTTGTTGTTTTTCTCATCCTGTACTCAAAGTCCCATACCAGCTCCTTACCTGGCTTTTTGATGACTGTTCCCTTCTTACATACGGTTTTGTACTAAAATGTAGTCTCTTCAAGAAAATTTACCTTCTTTCCCCAATCCACCCCAAGCACCATCAAAGCATTATTGTACCTTCTCACGTACTCATTGCCAGCAAGGACGTTACAGCTAGCCAGTAGGTGATGTACTGTCTCTCTCTCATCTGCGCACAGCCTGCAAATCTTCGAATCCACTTCCATTCCCCTTAAAGCCTTCCAAACTCTGGTCCCGACCATTTGCTCTAACATCTCTATTACTGGTGTCGTCTTTCTCGAATCGAGGTTAAAATCTAATTACTGGTTACCTTTTTCTTCTTGACCATCGAAAACCTCACTTTGCAACTTCTTCTCAGTTGATATTGATAGACCCGTTTTTTTTTTTCATTCTGGATTTCAGCAAGATTTTCAGCTTTCTCCAAGCATCCCTCCAAGACTCGTATATCTTTTCGCCATTCAAGTCAGTCTCTCCTATCCCGAAACTAACTTCTTCTCCAGCTATCTTTAGGACCTCTTCTGCTTCTCTCCTTATTGAACAATATTCTTATTATTTGTTATTATTACAACTCGCACACCACCCAACTAAGGACAGTGGAAGGGGTCTCAGCCTGCTACGGGCTCCCATCATCCCGCCTATTATTATTATTATGTTATTTCACGCAGGCCGATGTTGTGCCGATATATACATATACTGAGGGAGCGGGTAATAACAAATTACCAAAGGTCCCCTAGATATTCATTTTTCCCAATATCAGGCATCAAGTACTTTCCTTAGTACTCTTGCCGTCTCCAATAATGCGGTTTTTTGCAATTGCTCCGTCCTTACTTCAACACCAATCTTCTTAATCCATGATTGTATCCTCTTAGAGACTGTTCCTAGCGCACCTATCACCATTGGAATTACTGTAACCGTCTTCATGTTCCACATCCTTGAGATTTCCCACCTTAATTCTTGATATTTTTCGACTTCCTCTTGTTCCTTCATGCAGACCCTGTTGTCATCAGGCATTGCTATATCTAATATATTACAAGTCCTTTCCCGATGATCAACAATGACTATATCTGGTCTTCTTGCCTCTATAACCTTATCACACTGTATATTAAAATCCCATAGCACTTTCAACTGGTTTGATTCCACTACCGCATCTGGTTGGTGCTCATACCACCTCTCCGCTCGTGCGAGGTTATACGTCTCACAGATTTTCCAATGTAATATTCTTGCCTCATTGTCGTGTCTCCTCTTATAATCATGCTGTGCCAATTTACTACATTCACTTATGATATGGCTCACACTTTCTTCTCTTTGGCCACACATCCTGCATAATGGTGATTCCCCAGTCCTTTGTATCTTGAATTTGACATAGTTTGTACGTAGCGCCTGCTGTTGAGCAGCAAATATCAAGGCCTCAGTTCTCACTTTCAGATCAGATTTCCTTAGCCATGTCCATGTATCCCCTTTATCAGCTCCTTATTCCATATCTCTTAGAAATTGTCCATGCATAGCTTTATTTTTCCACGCCACCTCTCTTTCCACAATGCTCCTCATCTTGTACTCTTCCTTACTAAGAGTATCCTGACCGTCAATTACTCCAATCACTTTTAACCCCTGTATCAACGACTCTACGTTGTTCTTCACATACCACCCTAAATTATTTTCTTCACTCCTGATACAACACTCACAGCTAATTAAACCTTTTCCTCCGTTCTTCCTGGGTAAATAAATCCTGTCAACATCGCTTTTTGGATGCAATGCTCCATAGTTAGTCATCATCTTTCTTGTCCTTCTGTCTAGCTTTTTTACTTCTTCCATATTCCAATTTATCACTCCCGCCCCGTACTGTAACACTGATATAGCCCATGAGTTTATTGCTAATACCTTGTTCTTGCCATTTAATTGGGACTTTAGTATTAACCGCAATCTCCTTAGGTATTCTTTACCGAATGCTGCTTTCATAGTACTTTTCATGATCTGATCCATCTCCATAATACCAAGGTATTTATATCCATCATCTTCAATTTGCCTCATCACGTTTCCATCTGGCATCACCATACCATCTGTTTTCACCACCTTCCTTCTTTTCAATACAAGAATTCCACACTTTGTTAACCCAAACTCCGTTCCAATATCTTTACTAAAGATATATACTGTGTTGATTAGCGAATTAATTTGATTCTCCGTTTTCCCGAACAATTTAGGATCATCCATGTATAACACGCTGAAACATCTTACCTACCTTTTTATCATTATTATTATTATTATTATTATTATTATTATTATTATTGTTTTTCCACACAGTCTACTTTAATAAACTGGAATAAAACTAGGAGCAAGTTGCTACCCGCAACCTAAGGTCCTAGAGTTATATGTCCTTCATGTCCATAACCCTTCGTATGATCCTTGCTGTTCCAAGTAATACTGTCTTTTGCAGCATTTCAACTGGTATTACAGTCCCAATCTTTTCCAAAAACCCTTCAAGTCTTTTTGATACTGTTCCCAGGGCACCAACAACTATTGGTATGACTTTCATTTTCAAATCCTGGTACTTTAAAATTTTTTCCAATTCCTTCGTTGCCACCCTATTATCTCCAGGTACCGCTATGTCAATAATACATGCTGTCTTCTTTTCTTTATCCACTATAATTAAATCAGGTCTACTGTGTTCTATTTCATGGTCACATTGAATATTGAAATCCCACAATAGCTTTTGACGACTATTTTCCAACACTCCTTGTGGTTAGTGTTTATACCATTTGTTTGCATGTTCCAAATTGTATTTCCTACACAACTCCCAATGAACTTTACGTCCTACATTGTCATGTCTACCCTTGTACTCCCCTTGCGCTAACTTGCTGCATTCACTTACTAGATGTAAAACGGTTTCTCCTTTCTGACCGCACATTTTACACAAAGATGAGCTTATTGTTTTATCAATATAGAATTTAATATAGTTTGTTCTTATAGCTTGCTCTTGGGCCACAAAAATCAACGCCTCAGTAGTAGCTTTTAAGTCCGCTTTTGTAACCCACTCCCAGGATTTTTGTTTCTCTATATCATCTCCATGATCTCTCACAAATTGTCCATACATCTTTTTCTCTCTCCATATTCTCTCCTGTTCTTCCTCTTCTATTCTTTTATATTCTCTTGGCTGAATACAATCCGCGGTTTCAATTATATTGCCTGCCCTCACACACTGTGTTGAACATACCAGCCCATACTGTTTTTCTCCCTTCAAATACAGCTTTCGACACTAATAAGTCCACGTCCACCTCTTTTCCTCGGTATGCAAATTCTGTTAATATCGCTTTTCGGGTGTAACGCCCCATTCATTGTCATAAGTTTCCTTGTCCGTCTGTCCATCTCCAATAAGTCATCTTTATTCCATCGTATTATTCCTCCACTATATCTAAGTAGCGAAACAGCCCATGTGTTCATGGCCAATATCTTGTTTCGTCCGTTCAATTTTGATTTGAGCACAAGTTTCAGTTTCCTTATATACTCCTTTCTAAATATTGTCTTCATTTCCTTTTCCATAACTTGGTTAGAATCCAGTATTCCTAAGTATTTGTATCCATCTTCATCCATTTGCTTCATTACCTGGCCACCCGGAAATATTATACCATCACACCCGATTACTTTCCCTCTCCTTAATATTAGTACAGCGCATTTCTTTATACCAAATTCCATTCTGATGTCTGTGCTAAAAAGGTGCACCGTCCTTACCAGTGAATCTATTTTGTCACGAGATTTCCTATATAGTTTTAAATCATCCATGAACAGCAGATGGTTGATTTTATGTTTCTTTTCCTTGAGCTCAAATCCTGCGTTCGCTTTTCGAAGGGTGCTTGACAAGGGTATCATGCATAATATGAACAACAGTGGAGATAGGCTATCGCCTTGAAAGATTCCTCTTCTTGTTTACACTACCCAGTGATTCGCCACACGATTATTATTATTATTATTATTTCCTTTGATGTCTGTGTTTACATATTATCCAACCGGATCTCACCCAGAGACCTAAGGCTGGAGACGGTTGTCATGTTGGATTTCATTCGTCATCTAAAAGACCCGTTAAAAGAAAAATTTTGCTCTGATTTTGTTAGTGATATAGTGGTTGATGGAATTTGTATGTTTGCATCTAAAAACATCAGCCAGACATGCGGTTATTGATTACATAGACAAGGTCCTTCGAAGAATGTGGGCAGTGCTTGTCAACACAATTTTTTGAATTTCTCTTAGGCATGGCTGTCCAGGTATTCTGTTTGTGAATTCTTCAGTGCCTTTGTTTATCACACCAAGTGCGCCTACCACTACTGGAATGATGGTCACATTCATACCCCATATTTTTTGGATCTCTATTTCTAAGTCTGTATTTTGAGAGTTTTTTGTATATTGTGGTAGATACGTTGCAGTCAGCTGGTACGGCCATATCTATCAATAAGCACAGTTTACCGTTTTTGTCTTTTGCCACTATGTCTGGTCTATTTGCTTTGATAGTCCTGTCTGTCTGTATGGTGAAATCCCATGGGATAGTTATATTTCCCATTTCAGTGACCGGGTCAGGGTGGTGCTCATACCAGTTTCTGGACACTTCTTTTCCGTAGCGATGGCATATTTTCCAACGAATAGATTGTCCAACTCTATCATGTCGCTGTTTGAATTCAGTTGGGGCCAAAACTGTGGTCGACAGTTTCATGTTGAGCGTTACAAAATCTGCACACTGGGTCATCGCTATTTTTTATTATTTTTGTCTCGTAAATTTTTGTTGGGAGGCACTGATCTTGGGCAGCAAGAATGAAACCTTCCGTTTCGGCCTTTAATCCTGCAATGCGCAGCCATTGATGGATGTGTTTTTTGTTAACATCAATTAGGATTCAAATTTAAAGAGGCAATGGATCACTGAATTTGAATTGGATGTTCAATGTTCTGTTTTCGTCTTTAATGCGTCGAAATGCATTCTGCTGAATTTGTTGACGTTAAACTAAACTTACATCTTTCCCAGCTGCATGAGATGTTGTATCAATATTGGAAATCGCTAAAGTGACGTTGTGATCAGGTGAAGGACGACATTAGGATTAGTTTTTTGGCTAAAAATTATTTACTCTATTTATTTTGGATGAAAAGTGGTATTGTATGAAGCACGTTGTCGTTGATCCCAAGGGCGTAGTCAATAAACTAACATTAAAAAAACTCAGTAATTCACAAAGAAAACACAAGGGATTTTTCCTCCCAATTAGTATCCTGTAAGTCGGATACAGAATACTAATTAGAATCATGAACTTTTCCCTTTGATTTTCTTCGTTAAAATTTACTGAAACTTCAAAATAACAGGTAAACATGGCTATTTAAATGTATTCGTATTTTAAGAAGATACATATCGGCCGCTCATATTGTATCTATTACTTAGAAAGTTTAAAGCAGCAAGCGTTCTTAATCCACGAACGGCTTTTCGTTCGCAAGGGTCGGAGGGCAATATCAACCGTCAGTACGCTTTAATTTATTTCGAGTTTAAAAGATTCACGTGCAGTGGCGTAACGATGTAAATTGCCGCACGTGGCGTGAGTGGAAAATGCCACTCCCTAAAAAAACAAAACATATGATGGCTCCATTTGCAAAGAAAATAGAATGGATTTTACCTTCGTCGTTGCAGCTACGCATAATACAACGGCAAAAACATTGCCATTATTTTTAACGACCACCATTGTAACTTGTTTACATGAAGGTCACACATAAATCACCCGTGAAGCCGTGAAGATTCAAGTTCTAGTTCCCAGGCCTTTGCGGACTTTTCATAACAAGTGTTCTAAAACGTCAGCCCGCCAGCCCCCCCAGCTCTGCCGTCTCTGACACATGGTCACATCTCCCTGGGTTGCCCACATCCCTCTCCGTCAGGGGGGGAAAACACTGAACGAGCACCTATGGTAGTTTTACACTCAAGTAACATTCTTTTCAGCCTGTAAAATTAAGACAGGTATTTATTTTAAACAGTTGCGAGTCAATGATTTCAGCACTGATGGCCAAAAACTCCACTCCAGCCAAAAAGTCCCCCCTGGAGTAGTTACACCTATTGCTTCTCCCTCGTTACACCACTGTCCACGTGAGTTTGGGTACTGGAATCAAAAGTCTCAAACTCATTAATAACTCATGAGCAAAATACAAAGGAAATCAGTACCGAGACGTAGTTTGGATATCTGATCTTAATTAGCATAGAATTTCGTCAAATTTAAAACCCGATTTTCTCTTTAAATACGGATTCGTTTGAGATGTAATATCATACACTCGAAAGTCGTGCTTCATCAGATATCCAAATACCTCGAAGTTGGCTAAAAAAACCCTCAGCTATCGCCTCGGTTTTCAACTCACTTCTTGGTGTTTGGATATCTGATGAAACACTCCTCTTGAATGATATATTACTTAAAGAACTGTCACTAACCGGGCAGATATAAGACCTCCTACATAGCATGCGATGCAGGCCCTCTTGGTAGGTGGCGCGAACCCCCTAATCCTAACTCTAGTTGTGCCCTCTGAAACCAAGTAAATTCCTGCTCCGAAGTAAGACCAGTCAGATTAACGAGCACTACCACGAGACTATAAAAAACCAGTGCACATAATTACAGTATAATCTCGTTAATTCAAACCTCCTCGGGCCAAGACAAAAGGTTTGAATTATCCATACATTTGAATTAGGAGAACATCATTAATATGCAAGAAGAATATCAATGAATAACATTACTGTAGTATGATAAAGCATATATATGTTGAAAACATGAAAACTAATACTGCATGAAGTTAATATTCAAACTTTTGTAAAAAATTGGTCCAGTGTACTTTGGCTAGTCTTGTCTCTAGTTTGCATCAATTCACTGCGTACTTTGGAAAGATACTCGAAAGCTGATATGGGGCTATCAGACAAATGATCACATTGTTCAAAATACATTTTAAGTTTGTCAATACACTCAAATGCTTCTGACTTGTTGATGGGTTGGTGTTGCACCAAGCAGCAATCATCTTCTTGTTCGTCATCATTCTCCATCCTAGCACTTAAAACTACTTTGACAATGTCATCATCGGTAGACATGGCGCATGTGGGCACATCATCATCTATGTGTAGGTAGTCTTCTGGATCCATGTCTTCAGGAATGCAGGATCTTTCCTGCAAGGTAGCATAGGCACTGAAAATTTGAGGATTCTCAAGATCTTCTTCATCTGTATCACAGGAAAAACCGCAGTGGTGAAAGCAGTTCCGAATAGTGTTGGCTGAGACCTGACACCAGGCTTCTTGAAGGATTCTCAATGCATCCAAGACATTAATTTTCATGTCTTCCATTTCATGACCTTGATCAATGTGATGAATAATTTTCTCCAAAACCTGTCTACGATAGTGAGATTTAAGGCTATGAATAACTCCTTGGTCACAAGGCTGAGATTTTGCAGTTGTGTTCGGAGGAAGAAAAATGAGCTCCACATTGGTCAAATCACTTACATGGGAATGAGCTGCACAATTATCCACCACCATACAAACCTTTCTTTTCTGCTTTGCCATCTGCTTGTCAAGTGTCCTGATCCATGATGAAAAAATTACTCCAGTCATCCAGGCATTTTTGTTGGCATCATATGCAGTGGGCAAATTCTTGATTCCTTTGAAGCAGCGAGGATTTTTACTTTTGCCAATCACAAGCAGTGGAAGACGCTCACCAGACATACTACAAGCAACTAACACAGAGAGTCTTTCTTTACTTTGCTTTGTACCTTTGCAGGTGTCACCTTTTTCGACAAATGACTTGGTTGGCAGCATTCGATAGAACAAAGCTGTTTCATCAGCATTAAAGATGTCTGAAGGGCTGTACTTTTCAAGGATATCACTTGCAATTTTTTCTTTCCACAAAGAAAGCACAGCATCGTTTACCTCCCTTTCTTCTCCTGAAATCTTCCTGAACATTATTCCGTGTCTTGCCTTAAATCGGTTTAGCCATCCAACTGAGCATTTAAAATCTTCAACGTCCAATCTTTCAGCGAGGTGTGTTGCCTTTGCCGCGATGATAGGTCCACTGATTGGAATGCTGTTCCTGCGAGCTTCGCGAAACCAACTGAGAAGAGCTTGTTCTACATCCTCAAAACGCCCGTTTCTTTGTCTTTTTCTTTGTCCGCTCGATCCAGTGGCCAAAACTGTTGCCTCGATCTTGTCGCGATTCTTTATCCACGTGGACAACGTGCTGAGAGGCACCCCGAGATTCATCGCTACAGTTGACTTCTTCTCTCCCTTGTCCACATCTTTCAGTGCCTTGAGCTTCTTTTCGAATGTCCTGGCATGGTATTTGGAGTCAGCCTTCTTGCTCATTTTCGACAACTTTTACAGCTGGTAACAGTCAAAATCACACTTCGAATTATACTGATTACGTCATAGGAAGTTCGAATTGCGTCATGCAAATTGTACGCGAAAAAAACGGTTCCTGCACAGAGCTTCGAATTACGTTAATATTCGAATTATCCTGATTCGAATTAACGGGATTATACTGTAATTGGAACCGTCACACAAGAGGCGTTAATTTAGAGCAGTTAGCCTAGAGGAAAAGATATAATTCTACCATGTTTCCTAATGAAGAGTGAACAAACATGGATTAAAGGGCATGGTTGTTATACTGAATTTTACACTACAATACCTAATGTGTTCGTAGGACGTTCGTCAAGCTCAAATTATTCTCAGAAAAACGATTTCTAAGCCCCAGACGGGGATCGAATCGGCAGCCTTCTGATGACCGGTAAGACCCTCTTACCATTGAGCTACCGAGACTCAGATGGCGAACAATGGTGCGAGTTCGACATATGTGCTGCCTATGTGGTAGCCACGGTATGTTAATAATCTTTTTGAAGGAATTATTAATTCAATAGAATTTAAATAGATATTATTAATTCAATAAAATTATTAACATATCGTGGCTACTGCATAGGAAACACATATGTCGAACTCTCACCACCGCTCGCCCCAAGTGAGTCTCGGTAGCTCAATGGTTAGAGCGTCTCACAGGTCATCAGGTTGCGGGTTCCATCTCCGTCTGGGGCTTAGAAATCATTTTCCTGAGGATAGTTTGAGTTTGACAAACGTTTTACGAACATCTATGTATACCTCCAAGCTCCCACATTCTTGATATCAGTCTCCCTACCATGCCTAATCTTACGAAGTTTGGAGCAAGGTCTTCGCCGCGATATTATCGTAAATTTTTGTTACAAATTTAACTGATGAAAAGAAGCAAAACAAACTAGTTACGTGGTAATATAAACAGCAACACCCGACATCGGAAATCTAGTGAAAAGTAGGAAATAATAAATTTGCTAAAAAGCCATATAATAAATTTCTTATTAACCTCGTTTGCTCGTTCCGTACGGTAAAGCATTTTCCTTTGGTTTTTCTCACATACCTCGCTCCTTCTTTGCTCGGTCTTTAAAAAAAACCTCCAAAAAACCTACCTTGTGTTTCCACTAAGATTTTTCCTTTTGAAATGACGCCATTCATGTTTGTATCACAGAACAGGGACTGACAGAGGGACTGACAGAGGCACTCGAGCAATTTTCTATTTGTAAAATATGCAGTTGGACTCCGCCTTACGGCCATCTCGTTATTACCGTCATTGTTTTTACGGCTACTTATTTCTGTCCTAAACAAATGCTCAGTGATTTTCTCAACTGGAAGCATCGTTAATCCGGCCTCTGGTCACTTTTTGAAATCCCGACGCGTTATTTGCATTATAAAGTTATCCTGTTAATACAGCCACTCTTACAAAACGCGGATGTTGAAAGACTTTTAAATAACAAAAGAACGACAGATCTTCCATGCCAATTATTTACTATCTATGGTGTGTCAGATCTGTTCGATACCTAACGGATTTTGAGTTTCGAACATTTGCACGATTCGGTGGGCTTTCAAATTTCGAACATTTGTGCCCCGCTTGCAAGATTCCATCGGAAGTGAATGTGCGCACTGCAGATCCCATAAGTAGAGGCACTTAAACGAATAGCTCACATACTAAATTCGTTAGATAGCCTAAGCCTCAATCCAGGAGGGATCCTGTAGATAACTTTTCAAAAATTTGCAAGCATTTGGAGTCTGTTTTAAGGTTTCGCAAGGTTATTTTCTTGGAGGATTTCAAGCCGAAATTTAGGTTTAATAAATCTCGAGACAAAGAGTGAGATGTTTTTCTTGTTGCACCTCGAACGCGAGAAGTAAACCCAGTTGTATCACCCAGCGGCGGATATAACAATTTCTGGAGGGGAGGGGGGTCGAGATTTAAAAAATTTCCGACAAGAGTTACCTTAAATCGGGTTACCTGAACAAACGGCAAACGCATTTTCAGTAGTCATTTAGAGTTGAGAATTACTAACAACAGTCTAACCTCGGCTGTAGTAGGCGGACACAGCGGCGCCAACCAACTAGCATTGACAGGCTTCTTTTCATAACACAAAATGTTACCAACAATTTTATTGGCTATTTTGGTTACACGATTTTCCTATGTTTTTACTACCACATTTGCAATTGACTGTGCACAGTGCGTTAATTAATGCGTTGTTTCAAAATTAAAACGTTGAAGTTTATTGGACGAAACATTGACGTTGCTATGGGCGGACTTCATGTTGTTAGGCGCCTGTCAACACGAACAGCGAGGAATGAATTTTTTCATCCTAATTTGTAGGCAGACAGTTGCCATGTTTCAAAAGAAAACGTTCGGTTTTCTGCATTCGGTTTAGGTTAAAAATGTTTAAATTTGTTTCAAATTTTCATTTACCGTAATATTGTATCATTTCTATGATATACAAATGTCCAATTTTTGACGTTTCTAGCCCTGAAGGTATTTTGACTTCTCAGCAAACGAAATATGGTAAGGTATCCTCCTTCAAATTTTCCGACAAGCTCTAAATTTTCCGACAGAAATGTCCGGGGGGCGGTCGCCTCCTCTGCCCCCTATATATACGCCACTGGTATCACCAGTGATCAAAATTACTTGCGGCAGCACTTTCCCAGATGCCCCATGTTCCCAGAGAGTGCAAATTTCTTAACCAATTTCAGCTACTCCACATTCCATTTTAACTTACTTTTTTCACTGTTTCCTGTATGTTTGTGAAACAAAAATGACACCTACGGTATACAAGCCTAATTTTCCCACATTCACAATGATATGTTCTGGATTTTCTCAACCACGAGTGCAAGCCGTCTTCGACTAGCTATGGTTCAGTCACAAAGTTAAGTTTTTAAATTCCCCTCCGTTGAATCCCAATAAAGGAGTCTGGACAGAGTTTTTTTAACGTTGATGATTCATTTTGTCAGTCAGAAACCAACAGTGGGACAAAAATGTTGAGTTAAGCAATAATCCATTAGAAAACAATATTAAAAGCCCCATTTGTATAATTTTACTTACTAAATTTTACTGAACTAAAACAAAAATTTCAATGATATAAAGTTTAGTAATTAACCTTTGGCTTCATAACGTTAATACATCCACTACAAAAATTGGACGCACGACAGCTTAGATATTAATCATCAGCAACGACCAAACAGAATGAGTAGTACTCGGCCTGTTATGGTTGACAGTTATACAAACATTGAAATGTACAGAAAATGATTTTGCCGTTATATTTATTCAGCTAATAAGATGTAATTTCCTAACTGTGTTCTCTTCGTTACATACACTGTTACAACGAAAGCTTATCAGATGTCACATTTTGAAGTTCGTTTCTACCAGACGAAGCAAACACATCCAGCTTCAATCTGGAATTCCTTCTCAGAAGAGCCAATGTCAAATGGGGCTACATCGATGATCGGTAAACGTTGTTTCTGCTGGGTAATCACTTCGAAAACACTCTTGTGCCATTTGTTATCTTTTAACTGAATAAAAAAAAATAAACAAATAAAAATAAAAAAACCCCCAAAATTCAAAAACCCCTAACATTTTAGAAAATAAGACCTCTCACTTCTCAAAAACATTCCCATCGACTTATATTCAATTTCCGGACTTTTCAAAGAATATCTGAAGTGTTTAAAATACTAACACATATCGTGATTCTTTCGATTATGATGACCATGTCGCCAGTACAAACTTGTACAAGATATATCGAAATTATCAGCAGTCACCTATGTTTGTGCATTTTGCTAACGGCAAAAATATCTCAATCTATCGTAATTCTTTTGATCGGGTTAATTATGTCGCTTGTACCAACTTATACGACGATCTATATTGCGATTATCACCAGTCACTTCTGTTTGTGTATTTTGCTAATTATAAGTACCAGGAAACACTTTACAATTAACCTACACTGCTGAAGTCAACTGAAAAATGTTGACTCGAGCGGGATTTGAACTCGCACCTTCGGGATACCGGTCCGCCGCTCTACCTGTTGAGCTATCGAGTCCACAGGGATTGGAGGCGAGTTTTTATCCAATTTAAGTGCACGAAATATTCTCGCGACAACTTAACGCTATCCATGAGGATGGATGTGCAGTGTTTCGATTCTATTTCAGAATCAGTGTTATGATTCTGAAATAGAATCGAAACACTGCACATCCATCCTCATGGATAGCGTTAAGTTGTCGCGAGAATATTTCGTGCACTTAAATTGGATAAAAACTCGCCTCCAATCCCTGTGGACTCGATAGCTCAACAGGTAGAGCGGCGGACCGGTATCCCGAAGGTGCGAGTTCAAATCCCGCTCGAGTCAACATTTTTCAGTTGACTTCAGCAGTGTAGGTTAATTGTGAAGTTTCGTTTTCATAATACCCTGAGGATGATTCTGAAATAGGAAACACTTTTAGAAGTAATATTTCAAGTACGAGTTGGTGTTCTTCCTCCGATTTCTAGATACCGAGAAACGAGTTGAAAAACAAGGCGAAGCCGAGTTTTTTTAACGAGTTTCGAGGTATCTAGAAATCTGAGGAAGAACACTAAACGAATGTTTGAAATTACTTCTCAAACGAACCAGTATTTTAGGTGAAAATCCAGCCGAAAGTTCGAAAAATTCAGCTGTAATCTTCCTCCGATTTCTAAATACTGATCAATTATGTATTTCTTTTGTTTTTTCTTCGTGAATTATTAATGAGTTTGAGAATGGGGTTTCAAAGGTACTTAGCAATTGTATTACTTTAATACTAATTGTGCCAAATTAATTAACCCTTTAACGCCTGAATCTTTTCTTTTGTTCCTTGTTCTCTCTTTGTTTTTCCTTTATTTTCTCACTGGTTCGGTTGTTCTCAGGTGCCCGATATATCGGACACTGGGCGTTAAGGGGTTAATAACTCCAGGTTAATTCTGAACGAGGTAAATGGTATACAAGACAACGTGAGACAATTTCCCGCAATTTTTAGGGTCAAGTTTAGGTTTTTCACTAGGTTGTAACTCTACTAGTTGAATTGGTTTTGTCTTAGGCCTCTAAATCATCACTAATGTTGTACTAAATAGTGAGAAATCCAGAACCAGCCGACAACTTTAGCAAATATAGGAAGAAACAAACTCCGAACAATAATGCCATCTTGATAACTCAAGATATGAGTTAAAATCAAGAGAATTACCATGAAATTGTGACATTACGTCTTTATTTCAAAAACATGTCTGATGATGTCTTTGAAATAAAGACGAAATATCAATTTCATTGTAATTATCTTGATTTTAACTCATAGTGAGAAAGCTGAGTGAATAACATGACAAGTATTGTCGCTGTTGGTCAATGACTGATGGGTGTCAATTGAAGTCCTGCAAAACGGAACCCTCGACAGTTTTTACCAAAAGAACTTAAGTTTATCTCACCTGACAGCCATCCTCAATAATTTTCGGACGGTATTTACTAGGGCTCTTCATGTTGATTTCAATGTCATTTTCGCCGCGAAGGTTGATAGATTTCTGTTTTCCATCGAAAGCCAAGGAATTCTTACAATGATACGTTATTTCTTGACGTACATGTGTGCTAAGCAGGCGCAGGAATGTCATCTGGACTTCATCAGCATACGTGAACTGAAAACAAATAGCGCAAACTAAGAACATCGGATAATTACCGAACAAAACTGGAGGAAAACTTCTCGGAGGCAAGGAATGTATTTCAGAATCATTCTGGGCCAAGGATTACAAGACATTACATTTACAACCACTTTCGAAAAGTGATTCCGAAGAGGAATTTTTCTTTACTTCACAAAGGTTTTAACTAGGAAGAAAAATGGGAAGTTGTTATCCGAACGACTTTGCTTTCTACAATTATTTCTGTGAATGAGAACAGATATTTCAAGACGTTTGCAATGTTAAGTCGCCCACGTTTTGTCAGATCTGTAGTAAATCAGCAGCAATGTCAAAATAAATGGTAATGGTCATATATGTCTTTTCAAGATTGTTTCTACGAACTTAATTCAAGAATTCAGTTTAGAAAGTGAAAAATACAGGGTGTGACAAACATCGATTAACTCTTTACCGCCAAGACCATGTTCTTCGATTATTTCATCCTGGGTTACCCAGGACGATTTTACTCATCAAAGGGAGAGACTGGTGGGAAAGGGTCAAAGGTCCATGGTAAAATTTAAACTTTGTAAAGGGGGAGGGCTGGAATTTCGGATTCTCATTAAGCTATGTTCCAAGTCGCAAGTCAGGGTTCGAATTAGAGAGAAAATGTCGATTCGCAAAAAAATTCGTAAATTTCGTGGTGCAGCGTGTTTACCAAAAGTATCAAATTGCAGTGCTGAAAACGTTAACAAATGTTATTTTCCAATTTTCGACTTTTTGTTTACTTGGCGCGTGTAAATCACGTTCAGGCCATTTACAGTTAAAACCGGTGCTTTCTTGCGGACTACATTGCAAGGTTTCCCAGCAACAAAGCAATTTTGATGACAAGTTGAGGACTGAAGTTTTCCCGAGCAACTTGCTAACAATTTTTTATCCGCAAATTTAACATTTCCTTACTTAAAGTGCTATTTACATGGCGAAAAATATTTCATAGTCATACAGTAGCATTATTTCAGTAATGTGCATTTACTTAAAGTGAAATGAAGGAGTTTTGGGAATTTGCTGGGGAACCTTCAACAGAAAATTTGCTCAAGTCAAATTAACTTATTGCACGTAATAACAACCAACAATCATATTAGCACGCAAAAACACCTGATTTGATTATAAGTACTTAGAAACAAATACGTGACATAAGAATTTACCACTCTACGAACAATAACAACACGAGAAATGGTGCTAACGACAAGAAAAAATAAGAAAATCTCTTAGTGTACCCAACAATAACAATTTTACGAGTTTCAGTCACTGTCTAAATCTGAGTCTTCTAAATCAGACAAAGTGTATCTAGTAATGTCTACAACACAGTCGGAAGTTGAACCAGTCGTTTCTTGGGATATTGATGGGGTTTTGCAGCTGAAATTCGACGGACCTTCTGCTCGTACCATGCTTGAATAGCTCCGTCGGTATTAAAATCTTCAATAGACCTTCCTTCTTCGCCAACACACAGGCATGAGTCTAGCCTGTCCCTTCCTCAATTGTTTCACCAGTCAGTTTTAACGCGATTCATTCGACTGAACATACGCTCAAGTTCGGCATTTGTGAATGGAGTTATCAGCAACAACTCAATGATATGCATCACATCAGAACATTTCTTTTTCAGGTTGTCGTTTGTCAGAACTCTTGCCCATATTTCTAGGCACTTTACTTGATTGACAACAACTAGCATGGGTCGCACTCGATTCTTTAGGATGTCCCACTGGGCTGGAATATCCGTAAAAACGCAACCATTGCCTTGCAGAAGCTCCTTCTAAAACTCGGTCAAATCGTTGATAGCACCAGCACCGTAGTTCAACAAAGAACACTCATCTGAGGGCCAGCTATTCACGTCAAGAATCGACACCAGATGCTTGTATACGGGACTAACTCTCAGATCGCCGATACGCTCCTCAACTGAACGACAGATTTTTGCAACCATTTCACCGAGTGATCCTTCTAGTGCACGTCTACTGCTTTGAAATTCTTTCAGCTGGATGTTTTGATAGACTTTGTTTCCATCATCATCCTCTGATTCGTCCTGAATAAACTTCGTGTAATTAGTAAACCGGGTTGAGCGACCATCCAAAGAGTTCGCAATGAGAGTTTTCAACTTCGTCATCGTCCAACTGAACTCTTGTATGCGACGTAGTATGGTA
Organism: Heliopora coerulea; assembly: GCA_030142905.1. Classification (NCBI taxonomy): domain Eukaryota; kingdom Metazoa; phylum Cnidaria; class Anthozoa; order Scleralcyonacea; family Helioporidae; genus Heliopora; species Heliopora coerulea. Next base: position 1,239,616 of record JASJOG010000030.1, on the reverse strand, counting down.
ACTGGATCGTGCTCTTCTTTCTGCATGCTCACACTGAGCACTTTCAAGGGCGTCAAAACATCCAAGTAAATTGCCAAGTGGAGAGGAAACTTTGCGTATTGCCACTTCTTCGCAAAACCCTCGTTTTCTGCCTTCTTAAGAGACTGAGAATTTGTTTGAGCAAGGGATTCAAGATGTGCGATGAATATACCATAGTTTCGTAAAACAATGGTCATTGCTCTAAATTTGTGCGCTACCCAGCGAGTGCCTGCAACTTTAGCAGGCTTTGGAACCGATTTTTCGAAGATTTCACCAAATTTACGAAGTTCTCGCAAACGCTTTGAAGTTTTCTTGTATAAATAGAACAGCTTAACCAAAAACGTATCTATTTCATCGAAGAAAGTCCCCGCAAATGAGTCTTTGATAGCAAGCTCAAACCTGTGGTTAAAACAATGGACGACAGTCAACCACGGAGCATTTTCGCGCAACGAAACAGCAAGCCCTTTGTGGATTCCTGTATTCACAGAGGCACCATCGACATTAAAACCATGTAACTTCGAGGAGAAATCGACTAAGCCTATTCTGCCGAAGGAAAGTTTGATTGCTTCCTTCAGTCCTTCGGCATCTGTATGTGTTGGACATTCGATGCTTAAGAATTTAACATTTGGATAGTCATCGTTGTTTACAAACAGAACATAAACAAGCTCCTCTTGGATCACTGCAGCATCTGTGCTTCCGTCCGTCAGCAGCAAATAAATACCTGGCATTCAGTAACTCTTTGACCAAACTTTCCTCTATCACATCCCCCACCGCATCAGTAAAACCAGCTGCGGCATGATCGTTTCTGTATGACTTGAATTGTTTCACGCCATTTTTGTATTGAAGATTAAGAAGTGCTGGTCAATCACTAAAAGGCCGCTCTTGTTTCACTAGATAATATACAGTATACTATTGAAACATACTCGTAGGATTTCCTTATCTTTCTCAGCCATTCGCATTAGCCCATGTCTAATAGGGGTATTCTGAAGAACGTGTCGATTGTAGCCAGCAGCTCCTAATCGCGCTCTGGTGTTAAGGTCAATTGCTTTAAGATGAACGTCGCTGGTCAAGTGTTTCTTAAACGAATCCTTCTTTGCATATTTGGTTCCTTCAACCCATGTTGATGTATAGCTACGCATTTTATTCAAATCGCCTTCGAACTTCTTGCACATAGAGCATTTAATCATCGTGACCTTACCATTCGTGATGACCTTTTCTAGTTCACAACTAAATTCCTTTTCCCATTTTACTACCGTGTCAAGAGCGGCAGAATACTCTGCCATTCTGTTCACGAAGTAATAAAACAATAAACACGCCTGTTGGATGTCTCAAGTAACTAGCACAAACAGCCACGTGCAGGAAAATTTGTCTGAGCATTTGCCGGAATGTGTGACACAAATAGTAAGCTTGTCATCGCCTGGGACAACAACAAAATGGCGGCCCTTAAATTTCGCACCGAATATTTAAATATTTCGTACGAATTTCTGGCATTTTTTTAAGAAAAAAAACAATAACAAAAAAAAAACCCATGAAATTCTCAAAGTCGCATGAATACATGTCATTGAAAAATTTGGATTCGCAAAAATAAAACTTTCGATTCGCAAGTGGCAAAAATCGATTCGCAAATTGCGAATTGCGACCAGCTAATTCGAACCCTGCAAGTCACGTATGTCTTTAGACGTCGGTATAATTCTTTTAAACTACGAAGTTTATGGTGGTAATGAATAATATAATCTTACTTCTTCTCCCCGTATTTGTTCTCCGACCCACACATATCCCGTGTTGCCAATATAACTTTGCTTTCTAGTAGGACTATTGCCAGAGCGGATACACGTTTGGTTTTGTTTGAAGTCACAATGAACAATAATGGCATTTTGTACGCTTCCAGCGTCAGGGTCAACCCAATAATCGCCTGTAGAAAAACCAAACGAATTGTTCAAAGCAGAAAACATACTATCGTCTACCACATGATCTCAAACACTAACGACGAACAACATTAGTTTTCTTATTGCGTATAAGAATAAATGTGATAACTAGATGGTCGTGTCGATTTAAGTTTCGCATGCTCTAAAGGTAGGAGGTCGAAGATTCAGAGGTCCAGACAAGGATTGAATTGTAACCTTCTGATGGTTTGTAGGATGATCTGTAACTAAAAGCTAAACGGTCTGCGGTAGCGGAGTGAAGGTTATACGGATGTAACGAGTAATAGTACGTCAATTAACATGTAGGTGAGTCTTTTCAGTCCCTCCCTCTCTCTCCCTCTCCGTCCCTCCATGTCTTCCTCACTTCTAACTTATCTAATTTAATTTCGCGTGAACTAGGGGGTATGCATTCCCTCAAAGGTGGACTTCCACGTCATGCAAAATATTGCAGTGCACATTTGCACGGTCGCAGGTTCAATTTCCCAGGCAGAAGACCTGGAGTTGCATTTTTCGCCGCTGGTCCGGGTAGGGTCTCAAAATGTAGGACTTTGAAATTCGAAAACTTTTCTTTTACAATAAATTAACTAGCCAAATCAGGTGAGTACATTCTCTCTAGACAGCGCTGAATTACTTGCCTCACTAATAGAAAACTGAATAGATCTCTAGAATTTGTAAAAATTTCACTCAAATATCAATTTTACTGGTAAATTGGCTGTTTTGAAACAATTTCACATCTTATCTTGAAGACTTTCAAGGATAACACCGGCGAATTAGCAAAATTATCGGTGTATCAGAAAAAGAGCAAGCGCAAATCGCTAGGCACAAATGTAAAAAAAAAAAAAAAAAAAATCTCGAGACAAGTTGGAGATCGATGAAATGGAAGTGTTGACATTGATGTTTTTGTGTCGAAAATGTATGAAATACTGTACGACAAAGTCCTCACTGAGACAATTCCTTAAATTCGTGACTTTGCACTTCAGCTTTAAGCCTTAAGAAAATTAAAATTTAATTTCTTAAGTGTTAAATCTTAAAACATAAATACACCCTTAAGTCTTAAATTTTTGTTGCTTTCACTTGTGCTTAAGATTTAACATTTAGTGCTTAAAGCTCTGAAAACCACATTCCTCACCCTGAACACTAGTGAGAGCCAGGCTTAAGAGACTGACGGTGCGGGTGAAGGCTCCTCGTTGGAGTGAAACGTCTCTTCACTGCTACGAAAGTCTACCCTGACCCTTTTGGCTTTTTACATATTGTTCAACACTGCCAAAGCTTTTTACATATTGTTCAACACTGCCGACGCAGCCATCAACTGTTACATCTTTTCACCATCGAGTGTCTTGCCGGAGAGCAAAATAATTATCCTATGCACTCTTTGCTTTAACCTGTAACGTATCGTTAATGTACAATGGTGTTTCATGTGGATCGTGTGTTTATGCGCTAATAAACACCTCTTTGTGGCATTGTACAAAGAATGATACCATGCAGGGATATTAAAGAGATCAACCTAAAGGTACATATGTACAACACTATGGTGTTTTTTTTCCGTTTAGACGTCTAAAGAGAATGTCTCTTCTGGTTTTCACAAAGTATTCCCGGGTCAGTTTGCAGGTGAGAATAGCATCTGGTGTTATGGACGGTCAGTTTAAGTACTTACCAGATGGAATTTCTGGGTAGTCCAGCTTAAGATCTCGGCATGACCGAGCTGGTGACTTCTTGTTTCCATTCATTGGAGAAAACTTGTCGGTAATTGAGTCTACTTGGCTAAGAATGTTGAAAGGAATGTCGGCTTCTAAGTCTGGGCTAGTATCCTAGAAAACAGTAACGTTTCCATAATTAATCTCGTTTCACTCATAATAGTTAAGCTGATTAAGTTGGTTGACAATTCCTTGACCCGGAATCAAGAAAAATTATTACAACTTTTTTTTGTTTTAGTTTTTTGTTTTCAAAATCAAAACAGTTAAATAAAGTAATCGTGTAACACAGTGCATGGGGTTGCCAAGGGAGGGGCTGAGGTGGCCTACGGTCCCCCAAATTTTTTTGAGGTGATCATGTTATTGCAAGAAGTATTGGGTAAAACATCTTAACCCTTTGACGACCGATTAATTTTGAAATCTTTCAAGTCAATCCACTTAGCATGAGATTTTGTGCAGTATCTTAATCGGAGACGACAAGAAACGTCCCAGATGAAAGGGAACTGGACCAGTCTGCGAGTATATATCAAAATGTAACGTACCTAGAATCTTGGAGGTCCTGTGCGGGTAGACCGGCGTGGGTGGAACTCGGCAGAGACTCTGCTCCCGTGAACTAGCCGTTCCCTTGAGGAGAGTAGGGAGGGAGGAGCAGAGACGGGGGCTCCTTTTACTAGTTTGGTTTGGTCGTCTTTGAACCATGTTATAACTGACAATTTGAAATTGTGCTTTTTCGCTTTTTTGTTCATTTGTCATGGTTATAAAGCCGAAGAATAAATGTCGGGTCGTATACGACTCGTTTGGCTGCCAAAGAGTTAAAATGTCAAAGAATCTCAGCAGACCTAAAATACAAAACCTTTCCAGAAGGCTCCCTTCAAGAATTCAAGTTTGGCCATGCTATTGATATAATAGCACTTTTTTAATCTACACCAGACTTCATCAAAGTATACAAAGTAATTACAGTACAGACGAAAAAATATTTCCTGAAGTTTAGCTCTAGGCCTAATAGGTCTTGATTTTTGTAGGTCTCATAGGAACCTCTTTAACCATCTCATGTATGTAGTTGTCATACATCACATTACAACTACAGTAAAAACCTGAAAGAGCAGAAAGATCTTACGTAAAAAGTAAAAACGTAAAAATCATGCGTGAAAGGGCTAAACAGGCCGAGTTTGGTAGGAATGAGTCAAGAGCTCATTAGCCTCAATAAGCTTGGCATTGATTTGTTGTTGTCGACGCAATGACGTCAAAGCAGGAGTTTTAATCGGTCTTGCTAAGTTTTGCCATATTAATTGGGCGTCCAATATTTTTTTTGCGCCCACGATAATCTTTATTTCTGTCAATTTCAAGATAAAAATTCCTTTTTTTTACTTCTGAATATGACATCTTTCAGAGTACTAAAAAAATTGACCGGCGGATTTTTCATTTTAAAACTACAGAACAAAAACGTAGACGATAAAATACTCATCATTAATGCTACTAGATACCTTGATAAACGAGTCCATAAACTGCCGTGTTCGTAATCGGTACAAAATCGGAACCGCGGATAATTGTGAAAAATTAATCTTTGAGAGATTTCAGATGAAGAACCTCGAACACACATTATCGTTTAAGCCTTTCATAGCGCGCTGAATTGGCAAGTGTCAGATCAGATCATACTCCATTGCTGAAATTTTCACGCAGGAAACAAACAAAACAAAAATAAGCGTGCGAATTGTTAAAACAGGATGTCACGACAAAGCTGCGACGTACAGAACGCAAAGTGTTCTTCAAGTAATCTGACGGCGTTTCACGCTAAATCCACTTCTCCATTCAGCGACAATGCTAAGAAAGCTTTGCATGACCTTTTGCTTTGAAGCTCATCGCTACAAAAAATTAAAATCTTGTGTAGATATTTTTTCTAGGTTTAAGATTAATTTCCTGGCTTTAAGAAATAAATTTTTGATTCAAGAATATTTTTCCTGTCTAGTCTAGATATATTTTCTTAATTTAAGTAAGAAAAGATGTTTTCAAAGAATATTTTCTTATCAAGACAACTTATTAAGAAAAATGGCCTTAAAGATTTTTTTTCTTAAAATAAGAATTTCATTTTTTGCAATGCTCACCGTACTTTGAACTAGTTGTTCTCACGTTTTGAAACAAAAGATATCCTACGACAACCCTCCGTTTAACAGGTCAAAATTATTAAGAATGGTTTATAATAGAAGATGCCGATAGCCATTTCCATTCCCGCGTTTGCTGCACTGTTACTTTTGTAAAGAATATGCAGCACAAAATAAAATTAGTTACTTTGTCTGAGATAATTGGTTACCCAGATACAATCCAAAAAAACCCATTTACAGTGATACAAGTTACAACGCGGCAAACGTAAGAACGAAACATATAAGAAGGGTTAGATTTAAATGGAATCGCAAACGGAATCGGCCAATTTTGGAATGGAAAAATCGGGAATTGGTAATTTCCAATTGTTCTACGATCGGTGGGAAAAGATTGAGGTTCTACCTTGTTACTTGAGTAGTCTCTGTTTACTGGTCCTTTCCGTGTAGATGGTGCGGCAGATAATACCTTTGTTAAAAATAATAGACAAATATAAACTAGGATGCTATTTTAGAAGAGGCAACACAAAAATAGTCTTTGTATCTTGGCATCACATACTAACGAGGATGTAAACAGCGTAACGGGAACACACTTACCCAATAAATTTCAATGAGACTGATGATAATAATGGTGCAGCTGCTGCTAATGATAATGATGTTGCTGCTGCTTGAGATGATAATGAATATGATGGAGGTAATGCCGATAGCGAAAACGACGATGATGGTTGGGATCATGATCACAATGAAATTGATGATGTTAATGAGGATGATGATCGTGAGTTTAATGGAGAAAAGTTCGATTTTGCTGGTTAATAGAGCAAATGAAATTTGAACAAAATCCGAACATAATACAAAGTCTTATTAACGCACGATGGGTATTCCTCAATCAACTCAAATCACAAGTTTATACCTTTCGTTCGTGATTTACGATTTATAACGCACAGTTAGTTTGGCTTCATGTAATTGAAATTGGAATTAAAGTTTTAAGTGTAGATTAATCCGTGCAAAACAAGCCCTAACGTGTAAGCAAGAAACTTACCGTTATAATTTTTCCTGGTTGTCCCTGAAATTTGGATTAGATTATTATTATTATTATTATTGCAAAGTCTGCAAATTCACTTTAAATGGATACATTATATAACATCAGCACATTGTCAAGGTAAACAAAGTCTCGATCAGTATATACAATCGTATTGCTCGTGTATATGTAGTAGTTTGAATGTTTAAGAGGACGGATTTTTTACAAAATGATTCAATTTCTTTTTCCAAATTTTTAAACTAGCTTGGCAAAAACAAATCAGTTTGCTAAACTGGTTTAATTTCTTAAAGACTTGTAAAGCTTATGATGTCAGACAGGGGTTACAGTCAGAATAAAGTTTTTGAAAATGACGTTCAGGAAAAGAAATGGATAAAATATTTTATAAATCAATTTCAATACGTGTAGTTTCACGAGTACTTTTTCTAGCTGTGAATCATGTGTAGCTCTTTAAACTGCTGTGAATGTTATTTCTTAATTGTAGTTCAGGTTCATTTCTGTAGCAGTACAGGTCTTCAACTTTGAAAGGGCAGTTTCTCCTGTTTTTTCGTTTATGGGATGTAACAGTTCATGTACATTGATTGTCTGTAATAATAATCTTGCCCAGTAACATATTTAAGGTGGACTGGGCTAACTTTGTCAACAGTGTCGATTTTGACCGCTTATCACAAACATTGAAAAATTCTTTTGACGACGCTCATATTTGGGTTCACTGAGATCATCTCGCACTAATTATTTGACGTTTGCTGGATCGCTTGCTCTGTTGCATAGTTCCTGATTAGGTCTGGTCTTGTTTATAAATATTTTGTCGATGTTCATCAGCTTGAGAGGTCGTGGGGTCTCAGTCGTTGTCCTATTGGCTGTTACTTTCTTCGGAGTTCATTTTATTTATCAGTTGAAAGTTAAGTTTCAGAATACTTTCAGCAAATTGCTGATCATGATGAACAGGAGAAATCAAATTCTAGCGGTCAAATCCAAATCTTTCCGATCATTCATTACAAGACGGTCATTACTCGTACAAGTTACTTTACGAGAAAAAGCATGTTCTTGAAAATTTAATTGCAGAACAAAAGTGATATTCATCATGTACGAGGCTTTCACTGTATGAAGACACCAGTTTGCAATTTGTTTATTAGGTGAGCTCATGATTACAGATCTCATGTCTTCTTTCTACGTACGATTGCTTCTCTCAACCAAACATTGTGTTGTTGGCATCCACGATTAATCAGTTGATTTTGCTCGAAAAATAATCTCAACATGTTATTTAAAAATTCTCCTCCGTTATAAGTAAGAATTATGTTGTGAATAACCGTACTGGGGCTAATACATATAAAGGATATTTGAGACTTCCTTTGCAATATTTTCCTGTAGTGGCTATATGTTCACAAACTTTCTATAGCGCTCTATCTAGTTAAAGGGGAAGTTCACCCCCGAAAACAAGTTGACGTTAAACGCTTTATTTATGTTTGAATAAGATCAGGGCGCACGATTGGTAAGACAGTTCGTTTTAATTTTATGAAAAAAATCCGCCGGCATATCGATTTAGAGCAGATTGCACCGTCGACGCCGAAAGATGGTAGCGTGCTGCTCGTGACGTCATACTGATTTCTTTTAGCTCTGAAAACGAACAATCTGAATTAGAGTGAAGGAGATTTTTTTTACATTTTTGGAGCCATAAGTTGTTTGATTAATTCAGAATGGTCTTCTGATGATGAGAACCCACTAATCGGACTTTCTTGGCCAACAGTCTCCTTATGCAGAGGATACACCTCGACGAGAAATCTAAGTATTTGTGTTGAGAGTGGTATGCACATAAACAAACAAAAACGTTGACTGTTTTTTGATTGATATGTCTTCGACGATGAACTTCTCTGTCAACAGCTACGCATATTTGGACTTATGAAAACACCTTTTTATGATTTTCACTGACGATTTAATCTTTGGCACTGAGCGTCCATTTCTTTGAAGATATTGACGCGACCTCAGATCTTGTCAGTTCTTCTCGAAGTGGCTCAGGCTCGAGTCCAAAACCAAACACAATTTCTTTCAATGGATTTTCGACTTTATCTAAATCATCTTCAGACTAAATTTTTTGTGTCGCACATAAAAATTAAAGATTGATTAATTTTTATTTTTTTGGTCGCACAAAAAGTTTAGTTAGAAGATGATTGAGATGAAGTCAAAAATTCACTGAAAAAAACCGGTTTGGTTGTTTATCAAAATAGATAATGTACACAATACTTGAGTCCACTCTCTACCTTTTTCTTGATAACTTTTTTTCCTGGAGATTGTCTAATAGTCAATGAAACTACTTCTCATTGACACAATTCATCATTGTTGGAAGCTAAACTGACATAAATTATTGTAATGTGATGGGGAATTGGTTCTAATGTGAATGAAATGTAGCTGGGTTCCCTTTAAATTAAATAAATTTGGTCATGGAATCTGTTAGCCCTGAGCAGTTTTAAGAACTATCCAATTAAAAATCCATCTAATTAAACGTCCAAACCACGACATAGGTACCAGAATGTAAAGTGTACAATTACAAAATGAAGTAAAATTAACGGCTTACTGGTGGTCCAGGCGGTCCAGGATTTCCAGGAGGACCCTAACAAAACAAAACAATATGAAAATTTCCACGGTGTCGGCAAAACGCATACAAGCTTCTACATCGAGCTGGATCAATTTGCAGGTATGATATCAAGTGTTTCCCAAACTGCTTTGTTCCTGGGGACCTCTTCATGAAGCAAAGATTTGCCAGGCGACGCCCGACGAAACAGAAAAAGTAAAGACTTTAACAGTACAACCGGGGAATTTTAGTTAAACATAAAAAGTTACTTTCACGTTTCAGAAAGAAAATAGTCAATTCTTTTATCAAATCGAAGGACTTAGAGGATCTCATCACGGTAAGATATTACCTTTAAGACCAATTTTTCAAACAGGTAAGCCTCGCCATCATTAAAAATAAGTTTGCATATTTTAATCAGTTGAATGAACTCATCAGCTTGACAGTTGCTGAGCTAGGAAAACAGAGGACGATGGGACCAGTCGAGATCCTGTGATTATTTGTCGTAAGCATGAAGGGGCTGGTAACACTGACTTTTGCATGTTGTTTCAGTGCCTTGTAAAATATGAGCCAGACAAATACATTCGATTCTTCTATGGCGAAAACGTAACACATAAGAGATGAAAAACCAGGCGTAGATTACTTTGAAATTCTTTGATGAACTAAAATTTCCTTCAGCGTTCTTTGGCCATTTTGTGCAGTAAACGTAAAAATCATGCGATAAGTACGCAAATTTCGAAGTTCACACGGCAAGGTTTCTGTAATTTCGTGCTTGCAAAATTTTGTTTGTAGCGTGAGGGGCTTTGCAGGGTGGTGCAGCGACGTGGCAAGAAGTGAAGTGATATGAAGTGAAGTAATTAAATCTTACGGCAGAACCCATCACTCCTGTCCGTCCGGGAGCTCCACTTTCACCATGTGGACCACGTGGACCTCTGGGACCCTGTAAAACAGAAGTTTCTCATTTAAATAAATAAATAGACCCAGATTTAAATTCGTGTACAATATGTACGAAAAATTATCATTTCAAATCAGTCTCTTGAATGAGAATCGAAAATTTCAGAAATTCTTTTACTTCCTTTGAAAAGTACAAATTTTCTGATCATGTATCTCTGAGGATGGTTCTGACATAGAAGTACAACTGTGTTGCAGTAAAATAGATCGTAAGTTAAACTTAGATTAAAAAAACATCCATTTTTCCGAAATACATTTTTCCAGCAGGTACAAGTCGTAACATCAAAGGCACTAAATAGCCTTGCTTATCACCAGGGAAAATCATACATCAATATGTTACTAACGTTACCCTAATGGGGGTTTCTTTAATTCCAAACCACTCTTCTTATGACGGTTAATACTTGATCTAAGTTGATTTTAGCACAGTCTTAGTAAATCTGAACTTTTTAATGTAACCGAAAAATATATAAATAAATATTTATTTTATGTATATTCAAGACAGGTCCTCTGAGAGGGAGGTCCGGAACGAAATAAGGCATTGGATTCACGAATATCAAAGGATATTGATCATGCCGAGAAACTACTGCGATCGTATTTACACTGGTTTATTTAAATATTTTTAATTCTATGTAGGCTCATAATAGTTAAATACTTCATAAAGGACAGGATTGAAAAGGCTAAATCTTCTTTCCTTTCAATTGAGGTGCCCAATTTCACCTCAATGAAGACTGAATGTCGCGAGTTTTTCCAAGTATATTATTATGATAATTATATTTATTACATATATATATACAGTGGAACCTGTATATAACGGCCTTGTATTAAGCGGCCACCCTGTATTAAGCGGCCAGTTTTCAAAGTCCCGAATTTTGGCCCATACACATGCTGTAATTGTTACCTCTATTAAGCGGTCACCCTTAAACGGAAACCCAAAGCCACATGTCTTTTCATACAGTATTTTCTTGTGTCTGATTGCGATTAAGAAGCGATCCATCATCATTATAGAAATGACAATGCTAATGCTTATAATTAACCGTTCATTGTGGTCAATTCTTTCCAGATGTCAGCAATGAGCTGCAGTACAAAATCACGAGATGCAAAAACTTTTGTTTCGAATCTGCTTCCCTCTAGCTCTACTTGAAATTACTTTTTCAAATAGCTTGTTCTTGAGCAGTGTGATTGTGAAGAAATGGTTTCCAAACGTATACTTGTACGAGATTTCCAGGTTATAACCTCCACCACTTTCAATGCGCTTGCCCTTTACAATGACTTTTCCGTTGCTTGTTGGTTTGAATTTTATTTCCAACAACGCTACTTTAGCAAAATTTCCGTTTTATCTCCACGTTGATCGTAAGAACTATGAAATGACGGAATGAGATGTATGTCGTTGTGAACTGTAAGTCAGAAATACTGCATAGTAGAGCAAAAGACAATTGATTGTACCTTTTCATAACTCTACGTTTATTGCACCGCTCCATTTACAAGTTAGCAACTTTGTTGAATGTAAAGATCGCCTGAAAGAGCATTGATTTTCTTATTATTTGCTTGAATGCAGTGTCGTATGACACGCTATTGAAATTGACATTTGACCACGCCCAGTGAGTAGTTTTAGTGATCCTGTATTAAGCGGCCAGTTTCTGAAGTCCCGAGTGTGGCCGTTGTATACAGGTTCTACTGTATATATATACCAAGTCGAAGAATCACTTAGTTGAAGAGTGCTTAATACGTCGTAGAGCATATACACAATGAGAACTTCGTATCTATGTATATATAAAATCCATGTTAAAACCTAAAGCTAGTTAAAATTAAAATGTCAGTAACTCAGAGTTTCACTCTCGTAGGCGATCATCAGACTTATAAAAAACCTATGACTAGGCTGGTTTGTAATTGCTTGCATAAAATTTATTCTCAAGTCTACATTTCGGTTTTTAAATATTACACACACATATATATATAAGCATATATATATATATACACATATATATACTATAGTAAGAAGTTAAAAAGGCTAAAACAATTTCTCAGTTACTCGAGTTTCAAGCTCTAGGCAATCATCAGATTAAAATCACAATTGTGATTTTAGTCGGCCTGTTTTTACTACATAAACTAAGATCAAAATTTAAGAATAACGATATTGGCCTCTACAGAGATGACGGTCTAGCTGCATTCAGGAACATGGGCCCGAGAACAGCTGAAAAAATTAAAAATCAATTTGAGGACTGTTTTAAAGAATTTGAATTAAGAATTACAATCCAGTCCAACCTTAAGATAATCAACTACCTCGACGTATCTTTTGATCTTAAAAGCGGCATATACTACCCTTACCGAAAACCATGACCAGCCGACAACTTCAAAAAGTATAAAATAAAACATATTCCGAAGAATAAAGTCATCTTGAGAACTCAAGATATGAGTCAATGCAAGATAAAACTATAGTTGGAACTGTGATATTTCGACTTTATTCCAAAGTCATCTTCAGACAGAATGATAATTACAATAAAATGCCAGTGTCTATATACAGGTGTGATGACATCATCGAGACGGAATTAGAAAACACTACCGATAATCCCTAATTTACATGCTGAGATGTTGAGATGCTAATGCTAGTTAGAAGTTCTCACCACCATTAATAAAGCGGTTGGGCGTGAATAGAACTAATGGGCTAACTGATAACAAATGGCCATAATATCTAATTAAAAAGGTTGAGTTCTTTGCTAGCTTTGAGCCCAGAATTAAGCTCAGGTTTATTGAACTTAATGTGGAGTGCTTCAATTATTAGAAGTTTATTGGTGTTAGTAGACTTACTCGTATAAAGAATTTTATAGTTATTAAAGATTAAATTTTTAATGGAGGTAGATGTGTTAGAAGAAAAGGGAAGGTCATTTAGTCGGTCGTACTGATCATATAAGTCATTAATGAAGTGAGCGTGTTCACATTCGAGAAAATGTTGGGCAACTGCACTGGTGTTATGTTGAGTAGAATGTTCGGAAAGGCGTTTGTGAAGACAACGGTCGGTTTTACCTATATATGTTTTGTTGCAGCCAGGACAAGTAATTTGGTAGACGACATTATTGCGAGACATTTCCGGAATCTTATCTTTGTTAGAAATAAAATAGGAGACTTTTTTCGTGTCATAAATAACGATAAATTTAACGGGTTGATTAAGATGACGCCGAATTTTCGAAATGCATGATTTAACTAGATTTTCACTTTGTTTACCAAGGAAAGGAATACGTATCCAAATTTTGGGTAAATTGTCATCATCGCAAGACCTATTCATTTTAATTGTAGTAGCGTTGTATTTGCGTTTTAGTTTATTAATTAGAAAATATTTTACGCTGTTGGGATAACCATTCCACGACATACAAGATTTTATAAAACTGATTTGGTTGTTAAAAAGCTTTCTTGAGCTACAAATTTTAAGAGCGCGGTTAAAAAGAGACTTTATCCATGCAGTTTTGCGTGAAAAAGGTTCAAAACTTGTAAAGTGCGTATATTGACCAGTGTGAGTATCTTTATGATAAACGTCAGTACCATCAGCCGAAATTTTAATGTCTAAAAAGTGGATATTACCATCGGGAAAAGTATCAACTGTAAATTTTAGGTTTTTATCAAATTTGTTAAATTTCGTTAACACCGAAGAGATGTTGGAAGGTTTAATCAAAAGCAGAGTATCGTCAACATATCGTTTATAAAATTTTATGATACCGCTATTAATGAGATCTGAAACTATAATCCGCTCAAATTCAGTTAGTATGATGTTAGCCAAGACAGGTCCTAGTGACGATCCTAGGACCTAGTGACGGTCCTAGTGACGATACTCTGCTTTTGATTAAACCTTCCAACATCTCTTCGGTGTTAACGAAATTTAACAAATTTGATAAAAACCTAAAATTTACAGTTGATACTTTTCCCGATGGTAATATCCACTTTTTAGACATTAAAGTTTCGGCTGATGGTACTGACGTTTATCATAAAGATACTCACACTGGTCAATATACGCACTTCACAAGTTTTGAACCTTTTTCACGCAAAACTGCATGGATAAAGTCTCTTTTTAACCGCGCTCTTAAAATTTGTAGCTCAAGAAAGCTTTTTAACAACCAAATCAGTTTTATAAAATCTTGTATGTCGTGGAATGGTTATCCCAACAGCGTAAAATATTTTCTAATTAATAAACTAAAACGCAAATACAACGCTACTACAATTAAAATGAATAGGTCTTGCGATGATGACAATTTACCCAAAATTTGGATACGTATTCCTTTCCTTGGTAAACAAAGTGAAAATCTAGTTAAATCATGCATTTCGAAAATTCGGCGTCATCTTAATCAACCCGTTAAATTTATCGTTATTTATGACACGAAAAAAGTCTCCTATTTTATTTCTAACAAAGATAAGATTCCGGAAATGTCTCGCAATAATGTCGTCTACCAAATTACTTGTCCTGGCTGCAACAAAACATATATAGGTAAAACCGACCGTTGTCTTCACAAACGCCTTTCCGAACATTCTACTCAACATAACACCAGTGCAGTTGCCCAACATTTTCTCGAATGTGAACACGCTCACTTCATTAATGACTTATATGATCAGTACGACCGACTAAATGACCTTCCCTTTTCTTCTAACACATCTACCTCCATTAAAAATTTAATCTTTAATAACTATAAAATTCTTTATACGAGTAAGTCTACTAACACCAATAAACTTCTAATAATTGAAGCACTCCACATTAAGTTCAATAAACCTGAGCTTAATTCTGGGCTCAAAGCTAGCAAAGAACTCAACCTTTTTAATTAGATATTATGGCCATTTGTTATCAGTTAGCCCATTAGTTCTATTCACGCCCAACCGCTTTATTAATGGTGGTGAGAACTTCTAATTAGCATTAGCATCTCAACATCTCAGCATGTAAATTAGGGATTATCGGTAGTGTTTTCTAATTCCGTCTCGATGATGTCATCACACCTGTATATAGACACTGGCATTTTATTGTAATTATCATTCTGTCTGAAGATGACTTTGGAATAAAGTCGAAATATCACAGTTCCAACTATAGTTTTATCTTGCATTGACTCATATCTTGAGTTCTCAAGATGACTTTATTCTTCGGAATATGTTTTATTTTATACTACCCTTACCGAAAACCTGATAATCCGCCTCAATACATCCACGCCAAGTCTAATCACCCTCTTGAGAATGAAGAGCGCTCAATACCATACCAATAGAGCGAATAAAGAAGTAAAATAGACAAAATTTTTTTGCTGTCGTTACTCTGAGTTTCACGCGCTCAGGCGATCATCAGGCAACTGATAGACTATTTAATTATTCACACAATTAGGATGTTTGCAAGTTCACAGATGGTGTTGTGTTACATGTCGGCATGCGCTGAAAAGCTCCGATCGTTTATTTAAGATGTTCTTTTTACGTCCCTTCAAGATTAAGAGCTTTTCTTCTAAGCATAGGCGGCATTTTCTAGATCCTGCTTTACATGATGGGAGCTGTTTGATGATTTCCCACTTAACCGTGTATTTTCGTTTGATGTCCTTGAGTTGCCATATGTGTTTGGAAAGTTCAGTGTCGTTATGGGTTTTTTTGTTGTTCAGTGATTTGCTGTGGTTTCGGTATCTAGTTTTGAAGTCGTTGGCTGTGACGCCTATGTATGTTCGTGTCTCGTTGTTGTCAGTTGTAATTTCGGTCTTGTAAATTACGTTCGTTTTTAGGCAATTGCCTTGGATTGGGCATTGGTCAGGTTATCTACAGTTACAGTGCCGTGTGTTGTTTGTGTTTGTAGGTTTTGATTGTGTTTGTAGGTTTTGTTTGGTTGTCATGTCTTTTGAGTATTGTTTTGTTGTGTCTAGTGATAAAGGATTTCATGTTTTCGTTGCAGCTATAACTTACGCGTACAGTGTGTCTGTTAAAGAGCTTGAAAAGTTTGTTATTAGGTGGGAAGTGTTTGTCAATAAGTTGTAAAAAGTTGCGTGCGATGTTTGTTTTGACGTTTTTGCTGTAAGGAGGATTAAACCAGATCACGTTTCATTGTCTGTTACGTTGGGTATTTGTATTAGTGTTAGGTGGTTCGTATTTGAGTTGTGTGTTAAAGTTGCTTCGTTTGAGGGCTTCGTTGTAGATGGGAGTAGCGGCGTCAAAAGTATCTTTATTAGAAGATAGTTTGTTAATTCGTCGGTTGATAGATCCGGGGAGTTCGCGTATTATGGAGGGTGGGTGGTTAGATGAGCGGTTGATGTAAAGAGGTTCATCGTTGGGTTTTCTGCAGGGTTTGTAAGTACCGTTGGTGAAGTCGAATGTTAAGTCAAGAAAGTTTGTGGGATCTTGGTTAGTCAGTGTTGTAATCTTAAGACCGAGGTCGTCAAATATACGTCAATTTGACGACCTCGGTCTTAAAATTATTGGTGGAATTAATGTTGCTGTTTTGTTTACCTGTGTTGATGGATCATATGTTTTTACGTTTTAAGTGCCAGATTGATATCAAATTCATGAATAATTTTATGAGGCTGATGAGTAGATATCAACCTCATGAATAAGTTTATAAAGTTAATAAGTTATTTATCAATACATACAATCATACTGTACATACATACATATAGTTAAGGAACGAAAGATAGATGGTAGTTACTAATTGTTTCGCACCCGTGGACGATTTTCAGACAACTGAATTGCTCTATCTTACGAAATATTGAGCACTGTCAGAATCGTCCATACAACATTTCTCTGTATACATACATAACGGCTATCTCGGCTGTCGCCTAGTGTTTTAAATCCTGATAAAGAACTCCTGCTCGGTTTTTAAATATTACATCACAAACTCATTAATA